>OY804598.1:57468484-57737687 GCA_963680895.1 Fragum sueziense | reverse complement strand
TCACTGTAAGTGCTTTTTAGTCCCATTTCAATCAGAATCGTGACGATGGAACACTGATCCCAGCATCGTTTTCTTGTCGTGTTCAAGATCTTGACTCAGATTTGAGTCGACGGTTGATCTGTATAGTTTATCTCTGTTCTAATCACGGAATTTCGATGGAAAAGTAGTAAATAATCATTTTCAATTGATGTTTTCGCTCGAACTCTCGGTTTAAGGACGGGCTTGTACCAAATATAACGAACTTGTCTCTTCCGCGCAATGAAAAAAGAACGTTATTCGGTCTGACGTCATCAACTGACATTGACCCAGATTCCAAAAATAAATGAAGAAAAACCCACATTTTGGACAAAAAAAGGGGTACAAAAGGGGGAAAATGTTGAAAGATAAACATAATACGTCATGGGTGTGTGAAAATATAAAAAATATCTAACTCGGTTGTGAAAATCGATAATTGTCTCGCCAGAGGCTCGACAATTATCGATTTTCCCAACCTCGTTAGATATTCTTTATATTATCACACACCCATGACATATTATATATATACCGGTAGACTCTTTTCTTTACATAATGAAAAGCAAATGAGGTTTCAATGTAATAGGTGTAGCAAGTCGTACGCAAAAAAATGCAATTGCGTACACATCGCATTTTTTAAAAGATGTGGATTTTGTTTTTGATTCCCTTGAAATGAACACCTGAATCGCCATTGAAATACATACCAAAATACCCACCAGGAGCCACGGATGGTCATACGCGGGTTTATTCCCGGAACGTCGAATCGCACCTTTTTTAAATGTGTGAAAAGGGGCTACCCGATGGGGGGAATTATTAAAGTGGGTAGACATACCTTTTATGTCGAGTGACTATAGTAAGAAGAAAATACAGAAAGAAATCATGAAACATATTCTTTTCATTTGACAGAAATTTATTCATCGTTTTGCATGCAAAATATACATATATTCTGACCAAAAGTCCTAATCGGCCACTTTAAAAATGACGATAACTTTCTGAATAATTATTACATTTTAATGAAATTTGATAATGTGACTTTTTAAGCATAATGTACGTTAATTTCTATGAAGATTTACCATTCAAATCAAATTTGAATATGCAATAAAGGAAAGCCTGAGATATTACACTTTCAACAATGCCATGTTCACAAATCATTAGCTGCAACCCAGACAAAGAAAAAAATGGAAAACATAGTCATTTTTGTTTGACTTTTGACTACAGAAGAAACAGAAAGATAAAGAGGCTTGGTAAAATAGTATTTTAACCGACAAATATTTTTATCTGGCGAATACTTGTACAGTGTGGCATTTTTAGATTCTTTGCCGTTCATGGGTGGAAACAATTTGCATTATATACCAGAAATATACATGTATGAAGAATTATTCGAAAAACCTCTATTAACCATTTCCTTAAAGACAACTATGTGAGCTAGTCAAATTCCAGTTGTTCCAGACGTCAAGGTTGATGATTTGTGTACAATATTTATAGCAAAGAAAATGTTGACACAAAAGGAGAAAAAGTTAAACTGATAATAAGTATTTTTTTCTTTTGCTTCAATGTTTTTCTAATGTTCCCTTTTATATTGTTCGTTAGAAAAGGTATACTCAGTTTGCTTAAACTGTATTTGATCTTTGAAAATTGCCTTTAAAGATCGAAGAAATAAATCAATTATTTCAACGATTTATTTTCTTTTTCCATTCAAGTATAAATTAAATATAATTTCAGTTTAAAGGATCTGTTTGGCTTTTTTGTGTCAAAATAATCATATATTATAATTATCAAAAAATATATAAATAAAAAAATATTTTCCTAGATATTGATTTTTCAAAATGTTTCAATTTCAATAATCATGATCAATCATAATTATTTCATTTCAATTAACTTTCATAGATATTCAAACATTATGGATAATCTCTATTTTATAATTACTAAAATATCTTATATTTAAATAAAAATTCATTTTTCCTAGATATTCATGTTTTTCGTGTTTCAATTTCAATAATTATCTGCTTTACCCCGTATCGGGCCCCCTAATCCCCTATAGGTAAGAAAATCGATCCGACGTTCCGGGAACACACCCATACGCGGCACCAGGTGGGCAATTGGTATGTATTTCATAAGCATATAGTACATAAAATTTTCAAAAAAAATCTGGGAGATGCCAACGAGACCCACCAATCAGTATGGAGCCCGTCATCAAACCTCTCCTGATACATTATGCATGTGTTTTGCGTACACTTTATTTTCGGCTAGCTACGCCAGTGAATTTTCAGAGTGACAAAATTTCGAAATACAATAAACCAATTTTCCCTACCTTTGCGAACGTTTTAGAATTCGGACCAATGTTCCAGGGAATACTTATCTTTAAAGTTTATTTATATTAGCATTTATTTATATACAATCAATAATTCATGTTTTTCCTTTTGCTTTATTATTTTTTCTACATCATAACCAAATCGAATCAACGGCCATTTTTTAAAATCGTCTGTTACAACTTCAAAACTCGGACAGATCACATTTTAGCAGTTTGGTAAAGGGTTATGGTATATAACACACATATATTACGAGGGTTTCCTTCTATCTGATGATGATATATTCGATCTATATCTAATGATAACCCACTAACAAGGTTATCTGATAAATATTCTAGCGTACTCATTTCTCTTCATACTTTGGTTAGAAAAATACATATGAAACAGGTGTGGTTATCTTTGTAATTTGTTTATAAAATGAATATATACCTTGATGGATCCTTGGAATCATATTCTGTGTTACACAAATACATGTATCGGTTATTCTTTTTTTATTTGTTGCAAAAATAATCGTGCAAAGCTGTATTCGATTATACGCTAGACTGTATACCATTTCCATACTGATATGGTACTAGGTTACCCGGAACTTTTCCAGTCAACACACTGCTCTTTCAAATTTTGACCAAGACCATTATAACCAATTTATCAGATTGCAAAATTCAAGAGTCAGTCTGGTCTACATTCAAAGATATTGCAGACGACAATTTCAATGGACTATACTTTTTAACTTGATGGTGGATTTTGGTAGAGAAAAGTTATAGGAATTAGTGAGATTGCTTGTTGCATTTATTTTTTTCAAAGCCTTTTTGGTTTGACTGCAAAACGCGTTGATTGTTTGAATGGGTTAAAAATCTTCATAGAAAATTGTAAGAGTAGTAGAGTGGATTGGGTATATGAACTGATTAAATATATAATAGGCCTAGTCTTTAGAATAACCAATAAAATGCCCATACATCACATTTCCGAATTTTTCAAAGTATCGATGCTTTTCAACGAAAATCTCGTTACTGCAGCTTAAAACAAGCTGCAGTTACGAGGTTTTTGTTGAAAAGCGACTTCATAATGTCCAAGAAATAATAGATGGGTCATCAGCATTTTCTTTTTTCCCTCAATGTTTTCTAAGCATACAACGTACATGTACAAGGTCGCCAAAACCAGGGCTTGCTTTTGAAAGCGTTGCGTTGGTTGAGGTCAAAACCTCGTAACTCCAGCTTGTTCAAGCTGTAGTTACGAGGTTTTGACCTCTCACCGACGATTATCCAGGACTCGGTACAGCCAATACCCATACGCCGAGTTCCTGAAAATTTTGGATTCGGTACAGGTTATCAGAAATGTTTTCTCGTTTATCAATATTATGCTCTTATAGATAATTGGAAATGTATACACGATTCTTAGAATATTGAGAATTGAATTAAAACGGTGTAATACGTAAGTGTGTTATTTTAGAAAGGGTTAACCCAGGACTCTGTACAGCCAATACCCATACTTTACGTTTCCGAATATTTTGGATTCGGTGCAGGTTATCAGGAATGTTTTCTCGTTTATCAATATACATGTATGCTCTTATAGATAATTGGAAATGTATACACGATTCTTAGAATATTGAGAATTGAGGTAAATTGGTGTAATAAGTGTGTTATTTTTGAAAGGGTTAACCCAGGACTCTGTACAGCCAATACCCATAATTTACGTTTCCGAATATTTTGACTTCAGTACAGGTTATCTGGAATATTTTCTAGTTTATCAATATATGCTCTTATATATAAATAGATAATAATGGAAATCTAAACACGATTCTTAGAATATTGAGAATTGAATTAAATTGGTGTAGTAAGTGTGTTATTTCAGAAAGGGTTAACCCAGGACTCTGTACGTTTCTGAATATTTTGTATTCGATACAGGTTATCAGGAATGTTTGCTAGTTTATCAATATTAGCTCTTATAGATGATTGGAAATGTATACACGAATCTTAGAATGTTGAGAATCGGGAAGTTTTGATTTAATTGGTGAAATAAGAGTGTTTTCTTGGAATTGGCAGAATATGTTCCGGAATTCAAATTAGAAATGCAATTCAATGAGTGTCAATGTGTACTAAGCTATTCTTAGAATGGTTATCATGAATGTTGTGCTTTAATGGAATTGGAGTAACAAATGTGTGATAATTGAAAAGGTGGGATTATTTTATTCGCTGCATAACTATAACAGATATACAAATAAAAAGTGCAAAGGTTTTACAAAATTCAATATTTCTTTGATTGTTCATAAAATCCCATGTTTTAGGTCCTAATAAGAATCTTCTCATCGAGACCCAACATAGGATTTGGATTTGGAAAAAAACATTTAAATAATTCTTCTTATCTGTTGCTCGGACTGAAATACAAGTTAAATTCAATGTATCAGGCATAATTATAGATATATCAGCTTTTATGGAACATAGAATTTGTTAAAACGAATCTTGGAATATTTGGAATTATGGTGTTTGATATTATATGGAGTAACAAGTGCCTTATGATTTGAAAGGTAAATTTCGCTTAAGATGGGTTCGCATTGACGAATATTCTTACGATTCCTTACGAATTGGACATTCGTAATCACATTGACAATACGTTCACGTATTGTTACGATTTGAGCGAATGTAAAATCGCACATAATTGTTTCAAAGAATTTTAGTAATAACAACATGATAATTGAAAAACGTAAGATTCTTTTACAACTACATAGCTAAAAATATTTTCTCCATTTCACTTATTTATGATAAATATTTTTTTCTATTACAGCTTCAATAAATCAATTTTCATTGCCATTTATTATGTTGCCTAAAACAGCTTTCGGATTGGACTAGTCTAAAATCGGGTTGCTTCGAATGGAGTAATTAAAATGTTATTGGTGAATTTTTCAGAGTAATGTATGTTTCTGGTAAAATGTAGGTATTTGTAAACGGACAGGTGTAAAGCATTAAAATATTTAACATCTAGACTGCTACACGCCAGGTGAATTCAGAATTGAGAATTATCGTGAGAATATTTTAACGATGTTTCTCCTTCATGGAAACATTTACCCTTTCCCAAACATTCTCGACATTGATGGCGCCAGCTGCAAAGGCTTAACATTGTAGAGATTAAATAGAATCAAACTGGAAAAGGGAATGATGAAAACATACATATCGTCGCTTTTCAAAAACAAAAGAAAAAACTCACCTTGTTTTAGCTGCATTTCGTCGCTTTTCAACGAAAACCTCCTTACTGCAGCTTCTTTTGAGCTGCTAATGTATTTTGTAAAAAAACAGCGATGTTCTCTTTTTGCCTAGATAATTATCTTCTATGTTGCATTGTACTCAAGTTTTATGTCTGTCGATATGCATATCGTTGTTTACAATAGCTACCAAATTGGACCGACCAAAACATTTGTGGCTTCGTAAATGGTGATGTATATTGTTATGTTCATAACGAAACAAAATGTTCTATCTTACCGGGAAAAATATGTTATCACAAACGGTCATTGGCATTTAGTATTTTTTCCATTAAACCTTTTCCAAACAACCAACTTTTAGAATGGTCGTAATGACAGATGTTTCATACTACAAAATAAGTCATTGGGTGTAGTAAAGCATTGAATTTATAGTAACGATGTGGCACTTAGCATAATTATTTTCTCCAAAAGGTACATATTGATATAATATATTTTTTACTGCCAATGTTTTGTGATTATTTTTAAAGGGGCGATTATATCAATTCTCGTTTCGAGAGAGGAGAAAGAATAAGAATTGTTCGAATTCAACTGGCCAATGACCCGTTATCAATAGAAGCTCTTTAACCATTGATTATATCGTTGTTCTTTGTATACAATACAGGTACTTAGTCCAATTAATTTCAAGCAATATATTAACCTTTTCACAAACTATACATGTCCCTGGTTTTCTGCTTTTATGAATAATGACATGTTTAAAGACAAAATAAAAGAAAAATCATCACTTCTTTCTATTACCTCAAGGTCTTTTTGTTATTCAGGTTATTTTTTTTTTATTTCTTTACTTTAATTACGTGTATATCTTCTGTGGCGTTTTTCAATTTGGACAATTCCCAAATCTTGTAAATAAGGAAAGGGTTTAATTTATTTAACGGTTTTCTATGGCAAATGGTTATTTCATGTTGAATTTACGCTTTCCAAAACGACAAAATGAAAGGTGAGGTAGCACACGACAAAATAGAAAGTGATAAACATAGAAATTGTGTAGGATATAATTACAGGTAATAGTAAAGAAAAAAAGAAAAGAAAAGGTTATTGCATTCTTGTTTTCCCTCAATGATTTCCAAAGCCTTTTCTACAAGGGACGTCAAAACCCGATTATGTTTTAAGACAGGTTAAAACGATCCACAAATATTGAACCATCCATAGATTTTCTGGAAATATTATGTTTTATTAGTGCCTGGTAACATTAAGTTTGATGTATGGGCCTTTTCTACAATGTAAACTGTTTATTGGATAGCGTATGTTTTGTCCATTCTTGAATAGCCAGATAAAAACATCCTTAGGGCTCTAGTGTGTGGGATTGATAAAAACAACTTTGTTCATAAGAATGTTAGATGAACAGGTTCTTCAAGAATATGCCAACTTGTATTTAATTTGTGAATATTCAAATAAGGGGTATTGTAATATAGATCTTTGGTCTTAGTTATGTATTGTACAGGTGTATGTTAGTCATGTTTCACTGCCATAAGTTTAAGAATTGACATACGTTACCATTTGAATCGTTTCTGGTACTATCATATAGTAATGGCAATGCTTCAATATAACTTAACAAGAACAAGAAAAAATATCATAAAGGTTGGTGTATTGGCCTTTTCTACAGTACAAACTGTTTATACAATGAAGTTTGCTTTGTCCGTTGTTGAGTAGCCAGATAAAAACGGCTTCTAGCGTATAGATGGAAAAAACAACAGAATTTTGATTGTGAGTTTGCAAAAAATGGGTTAAGTCCAAGATATACATGACCTGGCATAGCATCTCTAGCGATTAGCTAGAGGTGCTCCGCCATGTCATTGTTCGGTACATATACATGAACCACAATAATGAGCCAACTTGATTTTTTATCGTGAATATTCGGTCAAAGATAATGTCCAGTTTTGACTTGCTTTTATCATTTCATTCGCGTGTATCTCACAATAACATACAGTATTAAGCCATCCATAAAATTTCTGGTACATTAATGTTTTGTAAGTACTTTATAGATCTAATAAAAAAAATGTTAATTTTGATGTATGGACCTTTTTGGAAAATGTAAACTGTTTATATGATAAAGTATGTTTTGTCCGCTGCTGAATAGCCTGAAAAAATAGCCTCCGGTCGAAGGTGTATAAGTGTTCCAGAAAAACAGGTACTTTGAGAATAAAGGCACACTTGATTTGACTTCAAGAATACTCGGCAAGCCAGATAAAAACTGAATTTGGCCTGCAGTCTTTGTTCTTAGGTTTAAAAAAAGGGCAGTTGTATAAGTAAAATTTCAAAGTGCCTATTCTTCTCCGCACATGACCAATAGTCGATGCTAGAAAATGCTGATTTATAGATTTAAAATTGTAGATCTTTCGAAACACCTTTTACTTTGGATTTATCTGAAAAAAAAAATGTTAGTGTTTGGAAGTGTACATTGGTCCCGTAAAGATGAGCAAAGAGGGGTGGAAAACAATAACTCCGTAGTCTTCAGAAAGCGTTTGTGCCTAGCTGGTCTTGTATATTATTCTGTGCTTCCGTTTATGAAATCGTTTGTCCTCCATGTGTTATGGAATCTTATACCTCCAATTCTAACCTTGATTCGTAAGACAGAATCTATATTTAGCACGTGCATCGCATGTTTAGGGTACCGGATACGATAATGCACCTCATGAACCAATAGATTCTTACCCTCATCATTGCTTATACTTTCTTTTCATTTTTCATATATTTTATTGGTATTTATCTATGAACCGTATGAAAAACGATACTGGAACGTTTTGTGCGTGTTTGTTTATTCTTTATTCTTTTGTTTGTTATATTTTACGTGCAATTTTTCTAGGATATATATCATGATTTTTTAGACAAGATTTGGAAAACGTGGCTATATGACATTTGAGTCTGAATTGAATCAGGATCGTACTCTGTGGTTGGAGTCAATGCAATGTCTTTATTATTCTACATTAGCTATAGCAAGTATCTACGGCCAAAATGAGTCTGTTGCGTTTTAACTTTCGCTAAAACAGGTTTGATTCCAATGTGTTCGCAAATGTCATAGTGCCTCCTTTCCAATATACAGCTATTTTCTGTTCTATAGTATGCAAATAATTTTCATATTTATTCTCGTGCATCATATCTATTTTCAGGAATACGTGTTCAAGACGGATAATTAAAACAGGAATATTTAAAACACAGTTACGCATAGTTACAAAGAATGGAATTATTTAAATATATCGGAATTAGTCCGGGATTGGACAGATGTTGTCACGTGACAACCTTGGACACGCCTCCTTGTTGGCGCGCGCTTCAGTAAGGTAAGAACATAAGATTGGGATCCTTATTCACTTATAGCTATTTTATGTAATTCTTTACATATAACACTTCCATGGCCCTTTCCCAAACAATACCTGGTTTTGACGTCCTCAAGATGCAAAAAGGCAAAAGAGAGAACGCTGGGGGCCAACAATTTCTTAATTAACCCATTACAACACAGTGACGCCTTTTGACTCCCTGACAAGAAAAGGCTTGGGAAAACATTGTGGAAAATGAAGAAATTGCTTGTCACAAGCAATTTCTTCATTTCCCACAACATTTTCCACACAAAAAGACCAAAAAATGTAAATATTCATTCGGGTTTAATTGTCGTCTGCAACATCTTTGAATTTAGAACAGTCCAAAATTTTGTCGTTGGTAATGGGTTAATTTGCTTTTATATTTTCTGTGCTATCTTCTTGTCCACACTTTCTTTCATCATTAATGTCTAATTTGTCGCTTACACTAGCTATGTACAGAATGTGAAATGAAGTGTTGCCTTTGTAATAGCCTGTAGATGAATAAGTGGGAAGTTATTTTAACCTCTGACATGATAAGTCCTTGTACCAATATTAGTTAATTGTTTATTCATTAAAACCCACACAAACTGTGTTTTGATTAAGATGACGTTCATCTTTTGAGTCTGTTCATAGCTAAATCGAGAAAGGTATAGGGCCTACTATTGCTCTGCTAATACTAATCCGAGTCTTCTCTGATGTAAATACGCTCTTTGATATTTTGATTTTTCGCTATTTATAAATAGCGAAAAATCAAAATATCAAAGAGCGTATTTACATCAGAGATGACTCGGATTATGCTAATACTTACCAAGATATGGAACAGGGTTTCATATCCATTTCTACAAGTTCTGTAGAAACACGAAAACAACCTCTATCAGACTGCGTGTATTGCAGGCTGATCAGGATCAGGATTTGTCTACACGACCCTTTTGCCAGATCCTGGCTTAAATGTATAGTGAATTACAATTAGAAAGTCAATTGATTGGACATACGCGTAGCAACAGATAACAGAGGCTAAATACATCCTAACTTTTTAATAGCAATTCCTAACCATTTGTTGTGGGTTCTTGTTTGAATCGTCTCAATGAGACAAATCGAATGAGTACCCGCTACATAAGGTTTGGTGAAAAATGAATGAAATACTGCATTTTGAAAAAAAAAAAAAAAAAAAAAAAAACATTACTCACTCTTTTTTATAAGTAGCTCGTATAAATGTTAAAAAATGATTAACGAACGTAATTGTTTATCGGAATTTATTATCACTGTAATGACATGAACGACCGTCATGTTCAATGTTGACTTTTATAATGGATTAATCGAACATAGTAATGTCGTGGCTACATGACAAAACCCGCGTTACTAAAGACAGCTTGCTCGTTCAATAGTCGCACTACTCTCTTAAGAACAGAGCACATTATCTCTTCATTCCATTTCGATAGAATGAGCTCTGTTCTCGCGGGGTCATTTCACGTCTAATCTCGGGGCCTTGGCGGGATTTCGGTATCCAATCGTTGACAATAAACTGATAAACAATTGAAATTTTTGATACAAGTTTTCATTGGCTGACGCTTCAAATTACCGGCTTCAGCCAAAAATAGAAGCGACGTAATGTATACGTAATCAAACAAGATAAAACTGAATGAGTTTGATTCGATAATTCAAATGTTACCGGCTTCAGCTAAAAATAGAAGCGACGTAATGTATACGCAATGATCATGCAAGACCATGTCCTTCTATGATAACCACCATTTACTCAGCCCACTCCAACACGGATTTAGGTCAAAACATAGCTGTGAGACACAATTAGTAGGCTTTTCACAAGAAGTCCATGACAACTAAGAACAAGGTCAACAAACAGATGTAATAGTCATGGACTTCAGCAAGGCGTTTGACAAAGTAGATCATCACAAGCTACTTCTCAAACTTGAAAGATTAGGTATAAACCCCGAGACCATCTCCTGGATAAGATCATTCCTTTATGGCTGCACTCAAAATGTTGTTGTAGATGTCAAAACTCAGATAGCCTACCAGTTTTATCGGGTGTCCTTCAAGGTTCCGTGTTGGGTCCATGTCTATTCCTCTCCTACATTAATGACCTTCCTGATAGTATTCGCGGCAAAGCCAGGTTATTCGCAGACGACACCATAGTTTACCTCACAATCAAATCAGACCGTGACGCCCAAACCCTCCAAAATGATTTATCTTGTCTCGAAAAATGGGAGTCTGATAGGTCGATGGAGTTCAACCCTGACAAATGCGAAATCCTTAGAATAAGTTGCAAAAAACATCCTACCTTATATCCCTACAAACTCCATGGCACTGAATTAAAAACAACAAATGCCGCTAAATATCTTGGTGTGGCAATTAGTAGTGATCTCACTTGGACCAAACATATAAATACTATCTCTGCTAAGGCTAGCATCTCGTTACGGTTTATTAAAAGAAATGTCAAGACCACCAACAGAAAGGTTAAGGAGGTAGCCTACAAAACATATGTAAGGCCCCAACTCAAATACTGTTCTTCAGTCTGGGATCCCTGGCAAAAGTACCTTAATCACAAAATCGAACATGTCCAAAGAGCAACAGCCAGGTATGTATGTAACGACTATAGTTACACCAGTAGCGTTACAGAGATGCTGAAAGCCCTTCAATGGCAATCATTACAACAACGCCGCAACATCAGCAGTAGCATCCTTTTATACAAAATCAGTCAAAACCTTGTTTATGTTGACCACCACCATTTGACACCCACTAGAGGCCTAAACTACCTGATACCGTATTCTAGAACACAGTATCACTCCTACTCCTACTTCCCAAGGAGCATCCGTCTGTGGAATAGTCTCCCTGAATACATACAAGCTAGTCCAAGTATAGAAATATTTACTGGACAGCTTCACCCCCATTATCAAATCTAATACTATCAAGTACTTTTATCTTTTTATCTTTTTATCTCCAATTTTATGCTAGATCTGTAACTTGATCTTATCTGTAAATCCTATCTTTTAATATATGCACATAACATTTTTAACCGCTATTCCCAGACAGCGCCTGCTTAGTATAATCATGTTTGATTGTGAAGCAGTATAAAGTAGAAGTAGAAGTAGAAGTAAAACTGATTGATTATGATTCGATAATTCAAATGGTGTGCTATAATTAGATTATGACGACCAAATAGGCTGTTGGTGTACCAAAAACGGCAGAGGTCATATTTGATGGTTAATCAATAGACCTCGGCGTTGGAGAGTATAGCCGCACCAGCTTTAACACGTTCCAGAACAAGACGTTGTTTTGGCGTCCCTAGTAGCATTAGTAAGGTGCAAATATTGATTGAAAAGATGAAATTGCTAATGGTCAGCAATTTATTTTTTTCTCTCAATATTCTCGACCGGTTAAAAATTATGTTAACTGCATCTTCTTTCCAAAAGGACTGGTGTTCAGTTTTGCCACTTGGTACAATTTTGTCGTTTTAGAAAGGTTTTTAACGAGATCACCCCGAGGCATTCGATTATTTAGGAGAAGGACAACAAAAATTGCTTGAATGGCTAGATAGAAGAAGAGAGAAATCAATGTAAATCACGTTTGATACATTTGTCTTTTCTGTGTTATATATAAGTCTTCCCCAAATTAAGCATATATTTGACGTCCGATGAAACTAAAAGTTTGACAAAACATTGAAGCAAATGAAAGAGCGGCTTATGATAGTGCCAGTCCGCGCCTTTATCTAGTATTACTTATAAAAGAACGGACATCTGCTCAACCTACAGTTTCCTGATGTTCTCAACCCCTTGCCAAACAACAAACATTTTAGGTTGCTCCAATTTGAAATCTGTTTCAGAGTGAGACGAAACACAGATACAGAAAAATTCTATCTACTAGGTAGCACAGAAAATATCGAAAGGCAAATGTAGAAAATCCTGGTTTTTAGCATTTTCTTCTTTGGTCTCTAATTTTCCTGAACTCTTTCTATTAGAGCCTTGTTATGGAAAGGGTTGGACAACTTCATGATGGATATTGCTGTTTGTCAACAAATCCTCCTAACTGCAGCTTAAGACAATCTGCAATTGTCAAAAAGTGACAATATTATAAAACTCAGGATGAAATCGTTGATGTAATGTTAGAACACGCCATTTGATCTGTACCTACATCACTACATTGCTTACTCACGCAATAAACAAATCTAAAACATACAAAACAAGTCTCTCACACAATTTTCTTGTTTAACCTTTCTCGATAGCAAGCACTGGAGTTTTCTTCTCATATATATCTATAGGAAGCAATAAAACATTGGCAAATGTAATAACGTTGCTGTTCAGAAAGTTTGTTTACTTTCCTTCAATATTTTCCATCCATTTAATTCACGAATTCAGGTTTAGTGGCATATGTGTCGTCGTCTTAACTAGAACTTCAATTTCTAGTGGTCAAATTGTAATGGTATTATGAAAAGTGTCAACTACGTGACTTTTAACTCGTTGAAAGGTCGAGAAAACCGATTTAAGTGTGAAAGTACAATTATTAGCTAAATGGAACAAATGGCCATTGTCTATACAGATATAGGAAACCTAAATGATATCATTGATGAAAATGTTAAAACAAAAAGCATGTTATCTAGTGCAAATTGTTGTCTGGGCATGTATAATTCTATGGAGTATCAACTGTCAACTTTGGCGCATTACTTTATCCAGATTATGCTACGCATTTCATAGGCGCTGACATACTGAAAGCAGTTAATCACTACCCAATATGCCTTTAATTACTCTCCAAAGTCGAGGTTTATTGATTAACCATCAAATATAACCTCTGCCGTTTTTGGTACACAAACAGCCTATTTGGTCGTCATAATCTGTTTATAGCACATCATTTGAATTATCGAATCAAAATCATTCAGCTTAATTTTGCATGATCATTACGTATACATTACGTCGCTTCTATTTTTGGCTGAAGGCGGTAACATTTGAATTATCGAATCAAAATCATGAAGTTTTATCTTGTTTGATTACGTATACGTTACGTCGCTTCTATTTTTGGCTGAAGCCAGTAATTTGAAGCGTCAGCCAATGAAAGTTTGTATCAGCCTTTTAAATTGTTTTGATGTGTAGTGCCAACGATTGAATACCGAAATCCCACCAAGGCCCCGAGATTAGACGTGAAATGACCCCGCGGGAACAGAGCATCATTATATCATAATGGAATTAAGAGAGAAAGTGCTCTGTTCTTAAGAGAGTAGCCTTTAATGAGATGTGACAAGGATACGAAATTACTTGCAATGTTCTGACGTCATGAACTGTGTCACTGTTATAATTTATCATTATCCAATCATAGGCGATATCCACAGTGATTACGCACTCGGCCACGTGCCTCTAAAAATGACGATAGTTTCCCATTGAAATCGTCCCTGGCAGGTCTTGCTCGATTTTACTCGTATGCATACGTTTATTAGTGTTCGTCCTAGTTTTTGGGCCTATGAAATTGCAGTATATTTGAAAATTTCGGCGCTATATTTCAAATAAACGCACTGCCGGTCAGGGATATACATAGCCACGCCCCCGTTTCCTGTGCAGCTATGAAAAATGATGTATTTTTTTTTTTTTGGAAAATGATGCAACTTTTTGAAAATGATGTAATTCCAGTAAGATCCGCTCGATAGTACTAGCTCCGGTCGGAGGCGTGGTTTGACGAATGACAGTAGAAGCGTATGTTTTCATTGGTTGACGAACACTAAGTCAGATAGAGTCTGTATAGTAGATTCTACGCGACATAAACGTTCAAAGGATGCCCCTTTTGAACGTTTATATCGCGTAGGATCTACTATACAGCCTCTATCTAATACATCAAATGTGTTGATTTTGTTAACTATTGGTGTCTCGTGATTTTTAAAGCTTATGGAAACTATCATTTATTATGGTTTTCACGACCAACAGTTGAGTAACAAAACCTCGTAGAAATCAAGAGAATAGACGAGACACTGTTCCTTGACGACAGATGGAAATTGATAAGTAGCAAACAATGACTGACTGTGATGAGAGTAAACACAAGACTATCAGAGCCTATAAATCAAAAGTACATTCATATTTTCTCATTGACACTATTCTTGTAAAATCAAGCGTCCGTAAATGATGTGATAATTATAAGGTTCCAAAAATAGGCCGAGGGAATTTTTACGTTCATTCATTAATTACCCAGAGATCAAAAGTAAAGATCAAACATAAAGGTCTCAAATGCCACAAGGGCTCTTTTTCCAGATGTCAACGCAGTTATCGTCGCTTTTCAACAAAACCTCGTAATTGCAGCTTGCTTAAGCTGCAATTACTAGGTTTTAGTTGAAAAGCAGCATTATTTTTTCTCATTGTCGCCATTCTTATAAAACCAAGCATCCATAAATTGATGTGAAACTTATGAGGTTCCATAAATAGGTTCAATGACAATTACGTTCATTCATTAATTTTCCCTAAGAGCATAGATAGAGATCAAATGTAATGGTCTCAAATGCGGCTCTTTGTCGAGATGCGACTTACTTAATATATGTTTTCGTTGGCACCATTCTTATAAAACCAAGCATCTATAAACTGATGTGATATGGGGTCGCATAAATAGGTCCAATGAATCTCTTTACGTTCATTCAAAGAGATAAAATTACAGAGATCAAACGTGGTAGCATCATCTGCGACAATGTGATAACTTAGATAGATTTTTCGTTCATACCGTTCTTATAGAATCAAGTGTCCTTTACTTGATGTTGTAGTAGACTTAATTTTAAGGGTTTGAGAAAAAAAATATTCAGCCAAAAAATGGGGGTAAATATTCCAACGAATCTCTGAAAAAGGCCTTTGTTATATTTGAGAACAACATGGACCAAGTTCAGACTGCACCTATAGACAGCCTGGCCAAGATCCGTGATATTCTCTTATAACCTCTTTTTCAACAAGATTTTATTGAAAGATAAAAGTATCGATCTTGATACGTGGTTATGTAAAATGAGAGTGGGCCTTTTTACAGACCACGGCTCATATCTTCAACAATCTTTGATGTCAAATTAGCAATTAGCGATAATTGCAGAACTTTGATTTTGAATGAACTTTCTGAACTCGGAACTTAAACTTTATAGAAGTAAATCTAATTATATACTTACGAAGATCGAACAGATTCAATCAAATTCATTCATAAGAAGATATTAAAAGTACGGTATCATGATTCCTTTCCTGAATAAAACCTGATTTCGATGTCATTTGGACAATTAGTATAGTGAGAAAATTGGTTAAATGACATGTTAACATGCATGTTTTCTTTTCATCAAAAATTCCATTACAGAACAAGTATTTAATGGAATGACATTTACCCTTTCTCACCTTACAAAACTTAATACTTATTTAGCCAAATTAAAACCACTCGCAGACAACAAAACGATATGTTGCATGCAATGTAAACTATTTTTGTTATACGGCATAGGCGATTTTGGAACAGAAGGAGACGAAACTGTTCATTGGCTTGTCTTTTTATATTTTTTTTTCTCGTGGTTTCAAAACATCTTGCAAAGCTAGGAAGGCCTATATGTCCTTGTTTTTCTTCAAAGCACCGTAACTTAAGATTGTTTAAGCTGCAGTTATGAGGTTTTGGAAGAAAAGTAGTGATGCATTGCAAAAGAAAGTCTAATTGCATTAGCCCATATCAAATGAAGATTTATATTTGACATGTAAAAGATTGCACTTGCTCATTAAAACTAAATAGCTTTGATCAGGAATGGCCATTAATATCCCAGAAACCTGAGATCAAAAGAAACTAGGACGGCTATTTCTAAAGTGTGGAATCCATTAAACGTTTCCTTTTTCACCGTCTGTTAAAGATATGAAATCCTTCTGTGATCTTTCACTAAATTTAGCCTTTTGGATCCTCATATATGTATACATATTTGGTATCATTTGTTCTAAAAATGTCATAAACTAATTATCGAGGCTCCGAATGACCAATCCACTATTTAGTATAATTCAAGAACTTTACTTCCTTCGTATCTTAGCAACGTTTCTAAATGGAAAAGCTGTAATTAAGGGAAATACATTTTTAAAAGTTAATACATAATGTAAAAGAAACTAATGCCTAGACTTGGGGACGAAATACTAGTATATTGAACCAGGGGAAGAGGCCAAATGTCCTTGTAGATTCACCATGTCAGTAATAGTTAAACTTGTTCCTGTGGCAGAACTAATGCAGATTGTGTATTTTCATTCATAATTCATTCGTTCATCCATTCGTTTGTTTGTGTGTGAGCGTGTGTTCGTTTGTCGTTCGTTCATACGTATGCACATACGTGCGTGCATGCATGCATTCATGCGTTCGTTCGTTTGATCGATCATTCATTCATTCATTTTCAAGATTTGTTTATTTTTACCTGATATTTGACCTTGGCCGTATATCCACCCCACAATAAATCTGCGAATTGACTTATTTCCCTCCTACAAGCCAATTTCATATTAACAGGGTCATGAAAGAAGGCCCTAGTTCCCTTTCTAACGAGTATTGATCTAGATCAGCCTATCCATTATACAGCATTGTTTTCTCTCTACAATTTCTTCTTTATTTTCTTTTCTAGAGGTATTAATTAGACTTGCGCTTTGGTACAGACTGATTTGTTTCAATGGTGGTTTCAAATGCACTAAATATCTCACTGAAGTCGTTGTACGAACGAATTCCGAACATCATTATTCCAACTATTGAACGTAAATGCATGCATGTCCATATCAGCAAAATTTACTATTATCCATAGACATATTTCTCGTCCAGTCATACATGTATGTCATGTTACACAATTTACAAAAAACATGTTCGTGTGTTCGATAGTAAAGCAAGGCTCTTACCAACTTATGCTCAAGAATAGGATCTATGTCTCACAATTATGCCATTTAGAATGTGCAAAAACGAAACGTACCGATTCTAGTCAATTTGCGCGGACTGGCTACGTATGGTCGAAACTTTTTTTGTTTACTCTAAGATAATTTTCTTAATCTTGAATGTTTTTTACATTACTGGATATATATTTCCATTTTCGAAAAGTAATATCTAGATGACTTCCACTGGGTCCGATCATTTTCCCTTTCATTTTTCATATCGCTACTTTTCAACAAACAAAACCACGTAACTGCAGCTTTAAACAAGCTGCAGTTACGAGGTTTTTGTTATTGAAAAACGATGATACTTATTGGTTATACAGACTTCCTGGAAGGTTCTTTTTCACGTGACCGGTCACGTGTATTTGGCAACGTCTCTGGGCTAATTGATATGCAGTCAATCAACGAATCGGATTGATTTTCCTATATGACGTCATAGATGTCAATCAGAGGAAATGAACATGGTCCATAAACAACCTCATTAGAAGATCAAAAATCACCATGATATATTTCGGTCTCCTGTGATATTTTCTTCCATGATATTTTCTCCAATTTGTGCTAAAATGCATTCATATCAAAAGGTGTGTGCTTTAATCTGAAAGAAAGGCCCCTTGATTGTTTGAGAACAACATGAATCTTGATCAGGCTGCATGTACACTCATCCAGAGTTCGGACTAAATCAAGATAAGCTGTTGTTTGAGTGCAGCCTGAATCAAGAATGGCTTTCGCTTGAGTGCAGACTAAATCAGGTTAAGCTTGCGTTTGAGTGCAGCCTGAATTAGGTTAAGCTTTCGTTTGATTGCAGCCTCAATTAGGAAACGTTCACGTTTGAGTGCAGCATTATATACTAGGACGAAAAAGATACGCAACCCCAATTTTTCATAATATTTTCGACAAAATATGTTTTTAATGGCTATTGAGTACATTTTAATATACCTGCATCCATACGCATAAATACAGTGTCATTTTCTTCAGATGTCGTAAATTTATCACGTGATACATAGTAAACTGTTAAAAACTGATTATCCCCTGTCGTGTTTTCTAAATGACTACTATCAAAACAAGTTATCATTAAACACAAGCTAAAACATAGACAAAGAAGAGGCCAAAGCGTTCACACATTTTTCATTACCCTACGAATAGCATGGCTACGCCAAAACCAGCGCCTGACTGCAGTACGGATGTTGTTAGGTGAAAAAGCCAAAATATTGTCGCAAGACATTGATGGGGCAACAAATCGACACATTTCGACTGTATACGCTGTCGGCTCTCAATGGGACCACAACCGATCGAGCACGAAGCGGACGTGCAAGAGATATGACGTCAAGGCAGGACCGTGTCATCACGCTAACACGACCTACGAGATAGGTTAAAGACTGCAACGGAGACCGCTAATAAATCGTATGGACTTCACAACATAGGAATATCGGACCAAACTGAACGAAACAGATTGTGTTTTTCGACCTACATACATTTTTTGTCAAATTGTGTTGGCGCCCGGTGTAAACTGGGTGTTTTCTTACTAATGAAATTCACTTTCAACAAGATTTTGTGAGTTTTACAAGGTGAAATGTTATTGCTTTAAATGTATTGAATTTTGTTTAAATCTGATTTGATGTCTTTGCGTAAGAAGAAATTGAAAAAGAAGTTGCGTTTCTTTTTGTTTCAGTATATAGCTATGGTGGTTATTGCTGTTAGACAGTTGCAACAGGTGTTGAAAGCTTTTATGGGTACCCTTCTGCACGGTGTATAATCACGTGACTCAGAATTTCCGATAATATTC
The DNA here is from genome assembly GCA_963680895.1 of Fragum sueziense. Lineage (NCBI taxonomy): Eukaryota > Metazoa > Mollusca > Bivalvia > Cardiida > Cardiidae > Fragum > Fragum sueziense. The sequence goes on along the minus strand of OY804598.1, from coordinate 57,718,167 downwards.
AATATCTTTTTTAATACTTGACCAATTTGAATTATGTTTGAAGCAGAGAAGGTGGGAAAATGCCAGGAATAAGCTGGACGTTTTAGATTTTTGAAAAACCAACTGATACAAAAGTTATTGAAGATAAACCAAAATTTTGGTTTATCTTCAATAACTTTTTTTTCAGTTGATTTTTCAAAAATCAACAACGTCCATCTAATGCGTGACGTCTGTTCCCATTCTCTGCTTTAAACCGTGTTCAAGTCGGTCCAGTAATTACAAAATTATTGAAGGTTTTCTGAACAATTTTATCACGTGATTATCCTCCGTATTCTTGATCACGCTCTATGTAGGCGTGGGCTGATCTTGATTTATTTTGAGCTAAAAATGTTAGTGTGTATATTCTATATGATCGAAGATCCTAAAAGAAGGCTTACTAAAGTTTCTAACATTTTGAAGCAAACATTGATTTATTTTACAAACACTTGAGAAAACCCAATCATACTTTCCCCGAGTGAAGATGAAACCATTTGTTAATTTACGTCAAATTTGATGAATTGTAACTCTGTTTCTAATTGCACATATTTGTTACCGAACACTGCAAGTGTGTAAACTGTCATTTTCCATGTCTGGAAATAAAAATTCCTCTCTTTTTCTTTCCTCTTCTCAAAAATTAGAAAAAATATGCACGGTTTCACAACAGAGTGTCTATATACACACTTTACACTTATCTTCAAGTTTCTCGCATTTGAAAAAAATAAGTACCGGACGTTTCCATCTGTCTTGTGCAAATTCTAATAAAATACCAATACATGTAAGCATTTTTTTCAATTGGTGTTTATGAATTTGACAATTTGCATGCCTTTAACAGTATCAAATGTTGTAGGCATACCACGCCGATTGTAGCAAAATAAGTGTTTTTTGTATTCCTTAGAATTTTTTTTTTTCAAAATGACTCATGAAGATTCATCTTGTCTTTTCACCAAATCAGAACATAGGAAGCAGACAATTTTATCGATTCCATCTTTGCCGAGTTCACAGATTTCTGACTGCCTGTCTACATAAATTTGTAACAGAAACTGACATAATTTTGTAACATAATCTGACATGTTGCTTTTTGTCCTCCGTATATTTCTAATTAAATGGTACGTGATGTTGTACATAATAACTCATTTTCAGCTCTACTTATAGTGTCGATGGGCCGGTTGCTAAAGAATAGTTTAAATATACACTGGTGCTAAGCAATGATGTTATCATTGCTTAGCCTCAGTGTAAATTTAAACTAGGGGTCCGATATCTTGTTCTAATTTATAGCATAAACAGTAAGTTCTAGCAGAAAGTATAGAGTAGTACGACGTGCCCTATTACTCCCGCCTCGGCCGTGTTTCTCCCGGATCGATCGGGAGAATGAGATAGTTAACTAGTGGTATCAATCTATTTCTCATGTCAAAATTTGATAGATTTACATGGGATCACGACGAGCCCTCTGAACGCAAGCCCGTTTTGCTTGGTGATCTTCAAAACTTATTAACATTTCCATACGAATCTGTCTGTATTTGACCTAAACGTAATGACTTTGTAAAAAGACGTCACGTGAAAAGTAAATTCTGGCTACCATCATGAAAAAAATCCTCGAAGTTAAATCTTATAGTAGGCATAGGTAGACACTTTCAATTATGGAATACAGCTATTAATCTAATATATATCAGATTGAAACCATTTTTATTCAGTCACAAAACAAGAACGTTTTACAAAATAGTTACCATTTTCTGGAAGAAGACATCTGAAGTTGACCTATTGAGAATGGTTCGACTAATCTGCCGCATGAACAAATACATTTTACCAATTAATACCTAAAGTAAGGCCAGTGTAAAATGTCAATGTTCAGCATGCATTTTGTGTTTTCATAACCCAACCGACACTTCAATGACTCTCAGAATGTGCATGTAACCGGACTTTGCGTTAACCACCTGTGCTTCAATCATTTGATACCAATATAATAAGGGGCAACATTCTCTTTTTTCCTTCTTCTTTGTTCTCAATTTATTAAAAGAAACAAACGAATCATGTATGGTCGGTGTAAAATCAGTATCAAGACTATATCTAGTTTCAGACAATATCATTATAAGACCATTTTTATTGCTCCCCAGGCATTACTGGTCTTGGTTTTGACCATAATGATCCGATTCTGTTATTATAAAAGCTATGTACTTTCTTGTTCTTCATAGATCACGCATTTTATCGGTTATCCTTGTAAATGTCGTAATCTTGAACAACTTGAATAAGCTACAGTTATGGTGTTTCAAGTGTGACCAACGGTTTATGCCACACTGAATGGAAATGTCATGGCCATCTGAGCTTCGAGAGAATGTATCATGTTACGAATACCGGTATCATACGTCGCTGCTTTTCTTACATCAGCTGTAATCAACTTGTGGTAACGAGGTTTTGAAGAAAAGGAGCGACATGATTTGAACTTTTTTTTTATGTTTCAACATTCTGGTTCCAAAATTTAGTCATTAACCCATTTCCAGACGACACATTTTAGACTATTCCAATTTGAAAGGTGTTGCAGATGACAATTTCAAGTTCATGAAATTTTAAAAATCTTTCTATTATGGGTTAGAAAACATTGTGGTAAATGAAGAAATTGCTTGTCACAAGCAATTTCTTCATTTTCCACAATGTTTTCCATGGCCATTATTTTGTGAGGAGTCAAAAAGAGTCACTGTGTGGTAATGGATTAATAGACAAATTTATAGCTCTCCGAATGTGACTGGTCATAGTTTTGACCATCTTAGGCTGAACTAAAGCGCACTATATTGTAACGTTGATTTTTTTGAATTTAAACAACAGGCCTCTCGTGTAAAGAAACACGGTGCAATATAAGAAGAAATTCGTGTAGAGTCTGTATATAAAATCAATGTTCAGACTACATCTCGTGTCTGTATCATTAAATAGACAATTTTATAGCTCCCCGAATAATACAGGCCATGGTTTTTGACCATCTGAGACTGAGTTACCACATATTGCCAGTTTCATATGTACCGGTTTCGTAGAAATTATGTACTCGATCGTATTCACACTATTTCATTCATCGACGCTTTATTCTTTTGCTGAATGGCAAGAATAAATTGTTCAAAATGTAAGATCCTGCCTATGACACTATGGATGTGAAGAGTTCAAGAAATGTGAAATGTATGTGCATTTTAGCACATGTGGAAGAAATTCGAATTGTTGAATTCAAAATTGTCGAAACTTTTACATGAATATTGACTAAGCTGTTAAAATACTTACACCATCTTATCATGTTCATGTTTTGTAATTCATAACCCCATGTTGTATACATGGGTGAAAAAAGATTTGATTGATTGATTTTTTAATAAAAGGGGAAAATAATGATCTTTATTTTCTTATTTCCATTCAATGTTTTTAACCACCTCTCCTTTATGTACGCCAAAGCCTGGCCTCAATTTGGCAATTGTTAAAATAAAAACAATTGGGCCAATCGAACTAGTCCAAATGCACCAAACCAAAAGCACTTTCGGTGTGCTAGACACTTTTATTGCTGTCAAATTAAAGGTGGCACTCCAAGATTATTACATAGTCAGGTTAATAACTCCCAGGGTGGTATTGATCAAATCCCAAACCCTTCCAATACAAACCAATGCATGGTTTCGGAATCCCTAATATACGAAAGTTTTAAAAAAATCTAATATGAAGAATTTCTAGTTGCTTTCTTTGCTACATCGTTGGCACACATATCGTAATATGTATTCTGCCTTTCACTTTACCAATTTGGTAATCTACATCAGCTTTCAAAGTAACAGTTTCATATTTTTTTCTGTTTGAGAAAGGGTAGATATGAGATACTGAGGTCTCTCTAGGTTCATAGATTAACTTCATTTGATCACGAACATGTACTTTCTGGTATCAAATAACTTCGTTTTCCGTAATGAACAGACTTAGCGGCTGTATGGATTTAGATGTGTAGAATCATTTATAGATCACGATATAAACTTATGCGTTTTCCATTTTTGTTTTGAGAAAAATACACAATAAAAGTACTGAATACAAATTGATCCTATCCGAGTCTTAAGTTGTCGATGCTATCAGTGAAATAATTGTGATGTGAATATCACAAATGATTTCTAGACAAGATCAGCTTCGGAAGGAAAAAAAGTCAAACTTTTTTTTATCTCCCGTATTTGATGAAATGTGAATACGTTTGTAATTTCGGGTTTAGAATGTACAATCTGATATGTCGAATCACGCCCAATCTCCAAAAATATCCACGAATGGTACAAACTTATGACGCCAAGACCAACGACTGACCTCTTGTCTTCGATCATCATTGATAGAAAAACACCACGATATGTCATGTATAATTAACTCTGGTGTTATTGATACATGTTCGTGTGTGATCGCTAGATAGTGCTGACGAGTCACGCAGGAATGTGACTGGTTGATTTAGACATAACGCAGCTATCAATATTAGGCTAAAAGCAATAAACAAGTATTGCTCTACATTGATAGTTCGAGACAAAAAATATATGACACCTACTTTGTAAAGAAAACCCGGCCGCCATTTTGGATTTGACTTCGGTGCACCCAACAAATCTAACATACATCAGTTTCCATACAGTGTTCTATTCGACAAACACTTCGGTACAAACGCACAAAATAAAAAGCAAAATTCTCCCACATTAGTCAGCTGTGCACTTCATTTTGTCACACGAGGTTCATAACAATTTTATTTTGAAATTATTCTTTAATGATAGAGCTAGCATATAAAACGATGCAGATAAGACGACCATGAACAATAATTAATTTATACTTGTTATGTACCCTCTTGTCAGAATTCACGCTACTCGTGAACGTATACAGTTCCTAATTGCAAACGTATACAGTTCCTAATTGCAAAGAAAGTCTTATACTATAATAGATTCTAATATAATTTTGAAAGTTTTTTAAAGAAAAGTTATCTGGAACAATGTTGGTCTAAAAAGTCATGTGGGACTATTTTCCATAGTTGGGATCGTGTATGTATTTATTTAAGCTTCTATAAAGACTCTTTATAAAATCTCAACTAAGTAAAACACCAAGCCTAAAGCAGACCTTTGTTTGCTACATTCGAAAAGGACGTAACTGCAGCTTGAATAAGATGTAGTTACGACACTTACGAACGTACCAGACGGTTTCTCATAAAAGCGGTTATTTACGAGCGCAAATTATTCTACACCGGAAGTTACACTGTATAAATAGACAAGTTATCGATCGATTTCCGGTAATTCTCGGACTCTCTGTCTATGAATTCGTTGATCTTCGACACAGGTCTAAAAGTGCTGCATATTTCAAAGAAAAATATGTTTTCCATTTTCTTTTTAAGCTAAAGTGCATAACTCAAATGGTTAACTCTAAATCTATTACAAAGACTAGCATCGCACAATTTTCCCTGTTAAATCTCTGTTAAAGTCCCAAATGAAAAGTGGTGTGGACAAACGAAGATGTATACAGTGGTATGGGCAATGTTGGGGAAAAAAGTTATCGGCAGGCATTTTCTGATATTTGACTATGATCATTTCAATAGTAAAACTCAAATCACGCGAAGTATTTTAGTACATTGCATGTCAACTTGAATTTTTCACACATGTGTTGAAAAACTGTGCACGTAAGCCAAAAAGACAATTCTGAGACAATCACTTTGTATATTGATGAGGTTGACCCAATTCTTGTCATGGGAATTAGGCCAGACACTTAATTCAGGGAATGCAAATTTGCCCGCTTGATTACAGTGAAATTACCCAAGAAAACATTCAATTAGCTTGAGATATATGTGCTTGCTTTTCGAAATTTGTCTTTCGTGAAATAAAGGGCAGAGTATCAATTCTATGTTGGAGTCATTTGCCAACCAGATATGTTTTCATAAAGTTTAATATTATTTTTTTCTGAAAGAGCATGTTTTCTTACGAATATTCTGAAAATGTAAAGGCAAAATATTGCACCGTTTAAGAAAAATATATATATGTGTGCTGAAATTAATCAAATTGTTGTCCACAACAGTTGGGATTTATATGTACATGTAGTTTGTCATTCCTGTCTCTTCTTTAAAGGCACATTTTTCGCTTGCAAATAACAACTTCAAAAACCTGACGACGTTTGTACGCATTAGAATTGCCAATCTTTGAATCAAGACATACTTTAAAAAGTGAAATTTGATGTTTTGTACCTTTAATTGATTAGGAAAAGGACACATTTGTTTCGTCACATGCAATTGATAGTAGATTGCAGAACTTGAGATATATGACATTATCTTTATATCAAGCCATTAAAATCAATGCCATTGACATCGCGGTTCAATGACTAATTGCACATGACATTCGAGAAGACTTTCATGCTCTGCCAGAATCGGTTTCTGTGAATCAAATTTCCAAGACGGTCAAATCTGGAAACGTACAAATCGATCGCGGAATGCGAGAAGCTAATTTATCAATATCACTTTGACAGATCTCACTCAAATTACATCACAAATACAGAGAAACTACTTATACCTATTGATTGTCCAATATCCGAGAAAGATATCGATGCTTCTTCTTTGAAAAGGGAGCAGTGTGGAGTGCTTCACATATATTTTAGTATTTGTTCACATTTTGACATTCCGATAAGTAAAGTTAAAAACAAATACATGCAAAACGATATCAAATCATGGTTATCAGCATATTTAAAATGACTAATTGCAGATCAAAATCCAGAAGTGATAAAACGTGTTCCAGAATCGGCCACCCTCTTAACCCTTTCCCAAACAAGACCTTGATTTGACGTCTGTAAGAAAATAGATTTGGGAAAACAATGAAACAAAAGAGGAAAATGCTGATAATCAGCATTTTCTCCTTTTGTCTCAATATGTTTGTGATATATTGTACACAAATTCCTTCCTTTTTAAAATAAATTCTGTCGTCAACAGCAGCTTTTGTATTTGAACACCCTTGAATTTTGTTGTTTGGGAAAGGGTTAAAACAGGGTAATTTGTCTTTGGAGAGTAGAATCGGCAAGAATTGTGAGGTTTCATGCGAGAAGAAATGCATCTTCTGTCAGAATGGGAGAGATAACAGATAACGAACTCTGCTAGAGGGCGCTTCTGGGCTATCGGTTATACCTGTGTGATTTTACTAATACAATTAAAAGGGGCTTATCAGTATATTGCCTATAATTCATTCGTCAGATTATTTATTTACTCATAATATTTAATTATCTAAATTCCATAGTTTAACCCATTACTAGACAGCAAAAAATTAGATTTTTCCCAAATGAAAGAGGTTGCAGACGACAATTTCAAGCGATTGAAAGTTTACATTTATGTCTTTCTGGTAAGAAAACATTTTGGAAAATGGAGAAATTGCTTGCCATATTGTTTTCCAAAGCCTTTATCTTGTGGGGCGTCAAAATGTGTATATATAATGGGTTAACAATGTTCAGTTTAGTAACCTAACCCATCAACCTAAATATTGCAGCATAGTCTTGTACCACTGTGTAATGGTCGGAGAGTGCCTTATAGACAGAAAATGCTACTGAAAAAGAAAAACAGGGTTTTTTTTTTTTTTTTTTTTTTAAGCAGTGTTGCCACATAAAGAGTTTTATGCCACAGAAAATAAATGCATTATGGTAAATGGAGAAAACACTTGGGAGAAGCATTTTTTCATTTCCCACAATGTTTCCTACAAAGAAACACCTGCAAATCTGACATTTTAGTTGCTCGGAATTGTCGTCTGCAACACGTCTGATCTATTTATTAAGGATGCATGATTGACATTGTCTTCTAGATTTAATTCTCAAAATGCCCAAATGAATGAAACTCCTTCTAACAGTGTTAACCCGTTACCCCACACTAACGCTTTTTGACACCATACAAGGAAAAACATTCTGACAAGCAATTTCTTTATTTCCCATAATGTTTTCTTTCCATAAAGACCAAAATTGCAAGATTTTGTTCTCTGAATGACTAAATTATTATTATCATTATTATTATTATTTGCCTGACATTATTTCATTTGCAAGACATCACCCTTTACCAAACAACAAAATATTAGGTTGGTCCAATTTGAAAGCTGCTGCAGACGACAAAATAGGTGCAAATATGGACGGAATTTGTGTATGATATAGCCATGAAAATATTGAGGCAAAAGGAGAAAATACTTATTATCAGCATTTTTAGCTCACCTGAGCACGAAGTGCTCAAGGTGAGGTATTGTGATCGGTCTGTTGTCCGGCGTCTGTCTATCTGTCTATCTGTCTATCTGTCCATCTGTCTATCTGTCTGTACGTCAACTTTTCACAAAAAAATCTTCTCCTCCTAAAGTACTTGACAGAATTCATTAATATTTCACACATATGATCTATGGGTCATGCTTTTTCAAAATACTTCAAAGAATTTGAATCGGGGCCATAATGGGGTCAAAAAGTAGGTCACTAGGTCAAATCTCCTTTCTGCTCTAGGGGCCACATTTATTGCTCAATCATTGTGAAAACTTAGAATATTTGTCTATCTGTCTATCTGTCTATCTGTCCATCTGTCTATCTGTCTGTACGTCAACTTTTCACAAAAAAATCTTCTCCTCCTAAAGTACTTGACAGAATTCATTAAAGGGGCCACATTTATTGCTCAATCATTGTGAAAACTTATCAGAATGTTTGTCTTGATGATATTTAGGTCATGATAAAAAATAGGTCAAGCCAGGTCAAAAACTAGGTCACTAGGTCAAATATTGTAAAATCCATCTTTTTACACTGGAAGTGCCAATTTTGGTCCAAACTTTGTAGAAATTGTCATGAATGTTTATTTTGATGATATCAAGGTCAAGTCAAGAAGTGTGTCATACTACGTCATTAATTAGGTCAAGAGGTCAAATCTTACAAAATCCTTTCTTTTGCTCTGGAAGTGCCAATTCTTGTCCAAACTTTGTCAAAATTGTCCTCAATGTTCATCTCGATTATATCTATGAAATGATGAAAAAAGGGTCATACAAGGTCAAAAACTAGGTCACAAGGTCAAATCTTTTAAAATCCTTCATTTTGTTCTGGACATGCCAGTTTTGGTCCAAACTTTCTCAAAATTGTCCTGAATGTTTATCTTGATGATATTTAGGTCTTGTCAAGAAGTGGATCATGCCAGGTCATAAACTAGGTCATGAGGCCAAATCTTGTAAAATCCTCCGTTTTGCTCTGGAAGTGCCAATTTTGGTCCAAACTTTGTCAAAATTGTCCTAAATCTTTATCTTGATGATATCTTGGTCATGGTCAAAGGTGAGTCATGCAAGGTCAAAAACTAGGTCACAAGGTATAATATTACAGAATCCTTCCTTTTGCTCTAGATATGCCAATTTAGTCCCAAAAACTCTGTCAAAACTATCCTTAAAACTTATCTTGATATCTAGCTTATGTACAAAGTGTGGGTCATGTAAGGTCAAAAACTAGGTCATTGGGTCAAATCGTGGTTTTGATTTTAGAACGGAAATATATACTTAAACATTGTGAGAATTGTTCCTAATGTTTATCTTGAATAAATCTTGGTCATTTTAAAAGTGGGTCATGTGAGGTCAGAAACTAGGTCAATAGGTCAAATCTTGTTTTTCCTGTAAGAATCAAAAAATTTATGCAATCATTGTGAAAGTTCAGAATCTTTATCATGATGATATCTTGGTGATATGAATAGCAGGTCATTCGAGGTTAAAAACTAGGTCACTAGGTCAAATTTTGTTTTTGCCCTGAGAACCAAAATATTTACTTTATCATTGCGAAAATTGTTCAGAATATTTATCTTGATGATATCTTGGTGATGTGAAAAGTGGGTCATGCGAGGTCAAAAACTAGGTCACTAGGTCAAATCTTGTTTTTTGCTCTAGGAACCAAAATATTTACTTTATGGTTGTGAAAATTGTTCAGAATATTTATCTTGATGATATCTGGGTCATTTTGAAAGTGGGCCACGTGAGTAGTAAAGGAGGCTAGAATAGCTACGCCGAAAACGTAGCTATTCTAGCCTCCCAGGATGCCCTCCGTAGGGCAGTATAGCTACACGTAGGGTAGTATAGCTACACCTGATCTGGGGTCTTTTAGGGTTTGGACTTAGTCGTTTTGACGAATCAAGGTTTTGAGGGCTCCCTGGACACGCGGAGAATGTGTTCAGGGTGCCCTCCCAGGCCTTTTGGTCTTTTTGGACTTAGTCGTTTTTAGCAGGGTTTTGGACTTAGTCGTTTTGGGGTTGGAATTTACAACGAGGGTTATTCTCACTCGGATATCAAGGAATTCTACGGAGAATTCGATCCGAGGTTGAAGCTGACCCGTTGTTATGATTGTAAGAATCAGTTTTTTGTGAATAGCGTAGCTCTCATGATGTGCCCATTCATCATGACAGTTTCGCTTGTTCACAGTAGGGGAAGAAATAATGGACAAAGAGGATATATATTTTACTGTTTTTATTGAACTAGAACTATGAACAAGGAACTATGAACAAGTAACACAATTTATTTACAACAACTTTAGAACAGATAATTAAAGTTTTGCATAAGCCACGATGATACTAAACGATCATTTCTGTGAAGGTTCTTTGTGGTAAATGTTTTTCTGGAGTAATTTCTGTAGATCTTATCCTTTCGAAACACCATCCAATGCGAATACACAATAGTGACCACACACTTGCCCGACCACGCTTTGTAACATCTGATTGTTGAAGTTCCATGATAGTGAATTATTCCGAATGAAACTGATAATTTCCATTTCCAGAGGTGGTAATCCATACGAATCGAAGTATAACGTTTCACCATTTCTGGTGAATATCACTGCTACCCAATGTTCTCCCGACTTATGGGATTTCTCGGTGTTTATGATATATGCATTAACATGTCGTGGTTTTTGTTTTGGTAACTTATCTTTTGCACAAACATTTGCATGAAGGTTTTTTTTATCCACATGCCATTGTCTAATATATATTGTATTTCGTTTGCGTACATCTTTACTTCCACGACTGTTTCACTTTATCACACCACTGATTTATCCACGAACTAGTGAATCCATGGAGAATTTTCCTTTTTTATGATATTCACAATATTCAATATTCTTTTGTACAAGAGGCAATTGAAATTCACTTTCCATGTAACAATGTATTGAATGAATACTGCATTTGTTTCACTAAGTTTTCGTTGGTGTCCACGAAATGGATTTCACGTACGCTTCTTTTCTCTGGAGGTATACGACTGTACTCTGTGATAGCGTTTGCATACTGCGTGAAACAAAGTTCCCACGGACATGCATATACCCCTGTAAAGGGGATAAAAAGACAGAATAATGGACAGATTACCAACAACCTTGAAATAACCTTTGCTTGAAATAACCTTTTCTAAGGACAAAATATACATTTCGTCATTTCTCCCAAATAATAGGATATGTGAAATGAATAATCCAACGTCATATATTCAATAAAAGGTTATGGAACTAATCCATTTTTGATAGAACACAAGTTGACATTTTTCGTGGTATGACATACCTGCACTGATTCCAGGGAATGCTATTGACTCAAGATTCCTTCTATTTGCTTCTTTTAAACTGTTGAAAATCGCATTATACAGATCTACCTCACACCGTTTCACATCATCCTAGAAAAAAGGTGTTGAGAATACACTTTTTATGAAGTATGGTAGGATTTCAGTCAAAGCTAAGTCTATTGTTTTTCACCATATCGGTATAACAGTTAAAAATCGTGCGTATGATTTACAGGACTAGCGAGGCACCGATTGTCTATAGATAACAAAGGGATATCTCAAAATAAAACGTTATTACGACAAACATTTATCATCAAAGATACCTTGCAATAACTATCTTATTGAAAATCAGTCGAATGTAATTCAATATTTATAATTATTTACCCTGCTGTATGGTCTGTACTCTCTCCAATTTGGTCCAACAGCATGAATCACACACTTGTAATTCAAACGTCCTGCAGTTGTACAGCACACCTTCCCCACTCCAATATATCCATATTTGCTAACATATTCACTTCCATCTTTATCAAGTTCATAACCTGCCGCCTTCGATATGACTTTAGCAACTCCGCCACCGTGTTGCAAATTCTTGTTTGCAGCATTCACAATACAGTCAACTGATGCATGGAGAATGTTTGCTTGGTAAACCTTCACAGATAGGTGGTCTTCAACAACAAACATTTTTAAATGGTTAACTTTTGACCCCAAAAATATCTCTCCTTTAATGTTTACACCATGTACCCGAGAGTCAGATTCGCACAGAATGCTATGATTCCAACATTCCGTGCTTGGTCCTTGTTTCATTTGATCTAACGGACTTGAACATGTACTAATTTTCGACATTATCGGTTCTCTTTCCATGAGCAACTGATACTGAAATCGTATCTGGCATGAATTTATATACCGTCATCTCTTTGGATCTGATGGGAGGGTTTTGGTCATACGGTTTTGATTTCAGTGATTGACTTTTTTATTTTAAGGGTTATGACTTTGTCACAATTTTGACAATACAAGGTTTTCATATTGTCATATTTTATTTCTGACTGAGGATTTCTCTATGTTGATCATGTTTTCTGGGAGGGGCCTGGCACTTAGATGGAAGTATGTGTAGTATAGAACAAAATGAGCTTTGTCCTTTACTTATTAACGCAAATTGTCTCCCACCAATGGTGTGATAAAAGTTAACCTATGTGGGAAAATAATTTGAGTCTCGCCCCGGTAAGGATAATGTGGCAGTACTAGAAATTACAGGAATCCATGGTAAGTTGCTCCAACCGTCGCGATATGAGCAGTTGATTGACGTGATAAGCTCCATTCAATCAAACTGATATTCGTAGCAGGATAGACATTGGAAAAAACACCAAAAGAAGAAAACGCTTGTAATTATCATTTTCTCATTTTGTTGTCCAGAAACTTTGAAATTCTGTCACCCTCAGATTATGCCATTTGAGACGGTGTTACAGAATTCTACGTTTCAAACGATATTCTCGATTTAAACAGTTTATCATTTTTTTATTTGACTTTAGAGTCTTCTTAATCTGTGGCAATTTGACTTAGTCATTTCAACTAAAAAATCAACAAAGAGGAATCGATTCCAGTCATTGTTGGGCTTAGACAATCTTTTTTTCGTGTGAAATTTATCAGAGGGCGATCTGGTATAATACAACAAAGGACAAAATAAGTTCTTTGTGACAACAGACTGCCTTTTTTCCATAGGCGCTAGACTTCGACTCTGGTGAAATGATCCAGATTAAGGTTGTCAGAAATATCGAAATAGATCTAGCTTATCTTTTCCCACTATGTTTAAATACCTACAGTAATAAAAGCATATTATGAATACATTGTTTTACTAGTCTGAAACTAGACTTTGTTGTTTTTTATGTAACTTTTGTTAATGAAAAAACCCGACAAAAGGAAAATGCCATTTTTAACATTTTGACTACGAAATGTAATTCAGGTTAAATTGCAAGATAAACTTTACATAGATACATGTATGTGTATTTGGAATCTCGGTCAAGTTTTAAAGCATTGTGTATTGATTTTTTATCTCAAGGTTAAGCGTATATACTGGGGGGGTTAAAACTTTCCAAACAATTGTTTATCTTTCTAGTGATTTTGTGCCCATTTCGCTTGATGAAAACCCAAAAATTGTCTTCTTTTCTGTATGAATAATTATGTTTTCCTTTTTTTTCGCTAACCGGTCGGGGTTCTGTATGAATAATTATGTTTTCCTTTTTTTTCGCTAACCGGTCGGGGTAGTCTTTCGTTGATCACAAAGTCCTTTTTAATTATGAAAGTCTCAGGATATTTGTGTGTTTTCCAAGAGTATTTTCTTTGTTTCCACACTGAAGATTCCATTTAGTTCAGTGAAAATGATCTGTTGTACTCTTCTGAGTCCATTTTTAATGTTCTGGGGAGCGATTGAATCTGGCATACTCTTTATTTTCTCATCGGAGATATGATCTTGAAATTTACTTTTTTTAACGACCATTAGCTCAAGAGGAAAGCGGATTCTTTCCAAGAATTATACAGTAGAAAGCAGGCAGTGGAAAAATTATATATAACCTAACCTAAAAGGAGAATGGATGATGTTGACATTCCGTTAACTTTTCAACTAGTCAAGATCTTTCTGACTGTTTTTTCTCACCACCAACTAGTCAAGATCTTTCTGACTGTTTTTTCTCACCACCAACTGAGGATGAAATTTGGAAGCAACAGATGTACAGCTTGAATCCGAAACTAGCTCCATTACGATAAATTGTTGGATATCAAGAGAAAATGTTTTTTTATCCCTATTATTACCATTCTATCTTTTGATATTGATGAATACCAAAGATATTCTGAAAATCTTTAATGAAAATATTGAATTAAAAGATTGAAGGAAAAAGACAAAAGGTGATTGGGTCGATGGATGAACACATTGAATGAATGGAAATACTTTATTGAACATGTAAATATTGATGGAGAGGAGACATTCCGTACATGTTTTCTACTGTCAAGATTTTCTAATGTCCAGATTTCATTGCCTTTTGGAATTTTTCCTTCGATTCAACAATTTTCTTTTGGCATGATTTCACAATCGAAATTATTCCTTTCCTATGTTGTTTTCCTCTAAAGGTCTCTCTGCGACCGGTTTTTTTTTTGCTGGGCTTTCATTTGTATATGAAATCATTTGCAATCATTAATTTATGATTTGTTGAGGAAGCCCAGGTCCAATCGGGGTAAATTCACTATCACTAGTTATTGTGTATTGGGGAAAAGTTTGATTTCATAAAGCGTACAGTTTTATCCAGCAGTATTGATTTTTTCTTGTATGAATCAGGTCAGCCAAGGTTACGGAGTGCAACTTCGTATTTTCCAGGAATTACTTTCGGAAAACCACTGTCTTTGAGTTTATAACTAAAAAATAGTTATTCTTTCCCCACAATGATTAGCTTGAATTATTTCATTTATTTTTTTCTGAAATGAAGTTGTACCACAGTCTTTCCGAACATGAAACGAAATGGAGAACCATATTCGCCTGTTATTTTAACACTGATAGTTCTAAATTGAGATTTGGATAAGGCAACAAAGTGTGGTTTCTTTATTTTATGGTTGATATGCACATCCCCATCTACTGACATGAAAGGCACAGTATGAATCAAAGGTGCTGATGTGTCCCCAACGATGGAATATTCAACTATGTCCGAATAAATAAACAAGTGATTATACCCTGTATTTATGTTAGGGGTATATTTGAATATTTCATTTTGTTTTGTACACGGATAAATGATAGTGCTTTTATGTTCATCTAAAACGCCCAACTTCTGGAATAAGACAGGGTTAAATTTTATTCCTGTATGATCACAATTTTCGAATATCATCTGTGGACGCAATGAAGATGTTGAAAAACGCACATTGATTATCATGTTTCTTTGTTGAATGACTTCACCAATCTTTGCTTGAATAGTGTCATTTATTGTATTCAGTAAATGAGATGGAGAAATATAAGGTCCTGCTGGAAATTTAAACCGAATCGCCCACGTATCTACAGGCTTTCGAATTTCATTTTCAAGTGCGAGTATTTGTATTGATGCATCCTGTCGTGCTAAAACAGCAACTTCTTTCCCGAATGCTCTGTTTGATGTCACTAAGTCAAATTCTGCTTCATTGGGGAGGATATTCATATATTGAGAAGGTGTTATTAGCTGAACTAAAGCTACTTCCCAATCATCTTTGTTCAATGTAACATTCTTAGGCAATACTGTTTGAAATTGACTTTGAGTATTATCTGGGTGAATATGTATAGAACTGTCACTGGGGATTGTAACAAAGAAAGAGTCTATGTTATCCATTTTGTCAAGTGAACTTTCCAATTCAACGTTTGTAGAACAACTAACACAAATCTGATATTGGTACATCTATTTAAGGACATAAATTTCATCTGTCAATTAATTCTACCCCGAAACATTGTTTAAAGTTACTAAATTCTTTCGCTGAAATTATTCGTTGTCATTGTAATTCATTCACCAAGATCTAAATATTTTTTGCAAACAACTAGAAACATTTAGATCTAGGTAGAGTAGTTTGTCTAAGGTGGGGGTCTTGACAGTTCGGGTACTTCTGATTTCAATTTTTTGAAATGCAACGTTTTGACGATTCAATGGTTTTTGACGTTGAATTTTAATTTTTGTCTTGAAATTCGACGATCCAATGGTTTTTGACTGTCGATCTAGTTATTTAGGGTTTTCAATTCAAGGATTTGATAATTCAAGGGGATGTCTATAACAATTCAATGTTTTAGGACAAATTTCGTTTCAACGACGAGGTGATTTGACCACTCGGTTTGGATTTCAGTGATTGAACCTTGTTGGTGTTTTGGACTTTCTTCAACTCAGGGTTTTGACTTTGTCATAGTTTGAGTGAACCTTGTTGGGGGATTTGGATGTAGTCGTTTTGACGAATCAGGATTTGAATTGAGTCGTTTCAACAATGAGGGTTAAGATTTGGTGGTTTCAACAACGAGGGTTGGATTCCAGTTGTTTTGAACTTAGTCGTTCCATCAACGAGCGTTTAGACTTGGTAGATCTAGTTTCAACAACAAAGTCTAGGCATTTCAGTCGGATTGGATTTCTGGGTCTTTTCTGTGTGGAATATATCAGGATAATGTGATGAAATATAGAACAAATTAACTTTGTTCTACTTTTTCCGTTAGGTTACCCTCGTAAGTCAAGGCGCTGACTTTTGACTCTTGTTTGGTGAATAACTCGGGTTTTAGCTTGATGGAAATAACAAAACAACTAGCCTTTTCTCACTATGTTTGAACGCCTATAGTAATAAAGGTATATTGTGATTTCATGGTTGTTACTAAAAAACGGCAAAAAGAAATGCTAATTTCACTTCTTTTGTTTAAGAAATAATCCTGGTTTAAAACGTAAATATTTGACGCTATAATATCTGTCCGATAAGATTTTTTGTGTATTGGAAATTTCATCGCTCAATAAAGTTTTAAGGAAGTCTACCCCTAATGAGATTCGGGCATCGTCGGAATGTTATTTGGACCGACATCGAAAACATGCGGCGGTGGAAAGTTCCACCGTCGAATGTTTACGACCGCACCCGAATAAGTTCAGATACGTAACGACGACGCTCGAAAAATCCGATGTTTTATGAATCTCAAAAAGCCCATATTACGGGTATTGTACCTTAAATCTACAGTGTATCGAGGTATTGATTTTTTCCTAGAACGAGTGTATTTGTATTTTCGGAAAATGGGGGTATTTCCAGGAATCGCATACATTTCCCGAAAGTAGCGTACTCAGTTATTTTATGACTTTTATCCATTCCCCAATATTTTTTTAACCTGTATTTTTGTCCACTGAAATATTGGGGAAAATGAAATTGTGCCTTTTGAAACCTGAAATTACGATCCATTTCTGTTCCATTAATTTGCTTATGATTGTTTTGGGGGTTTTGACAGTGAATTGAAGTGTGTTTTTTTCTCTCGATATCTGATATAATAACGGAGATCTGATTTTGAAAATCCTATAGTTGAAACAATATGAAATAAATGGTTCTGCTAGCAGATTTTCGAATGTATCTTGTGTTTCTAAATGATTGCACTTTTTGAATCCTAGTTTTATGGATAGATCTTTGGGTATGAATCAATGTTTTGACGACTCGGATGTGTGATGTTTAAACCATTCCAAAGATCTGTCCATTCATTGCTCAACTTATTTGGGGAAAAACGAAACAAGTCTGGAATCTATCAATCTTTAATAGAATATATTGAATGGAAACAAGTCAAACATAGCATGGAAACAATACAAATATTGAACACATGTACATTAGAAAGTTTAAATATTGGAAATAACTTTATTTAACGTGTGAAATGTTCATCACTGCACTTTGGTTTACTTTCACAGTCCTATGATTCAAGTTTTTTTGTTTCTTGGTTGGAACCGGCGAAATGTTTCTTGTTTTCCTCTTTCTGGAGATTCTCTTTGCTTTCACAACTTTTGGACAAATGTTTTTGTCATGATCATTGGTTTCACAGAAGAAACAATCCTTCCCCTGGTTATTTCCTTCCCCAGCTTTTTTCTCTGATGAACTCTGCAATGATTCAATATTTGATTGTTCAACATTGTCAGATTTTTCCAACGATTCCATCGATGAACCCTGCACTGATTCAGTATTATTAATGACAGTTTCTTTGAAAGATTGTTTTTCCAACCACTGTTTTATTCGTTCCTGGAGAGTTTGTGTCTCCAGTGTTGGTATATCGACAGTTTGTGTATCGAGAGTTTGTGTCTCGATTGAACGTTGTCGATTTCCAATGATGGTTGGAATCTTGTAATAGAAATTTTCCATTCCACGTCGTGTTTTCAAACTGTACCTACTGTAATCATTACAGTACGATGTTATTGCCCCAACATATTTCAATCCGTCGGTTTCTACTGAACGTTCAATTGTATTTAAAATCCGAACGTCATGAGTTGTTGGGTTCACGAAGACAAAGATGAAATGTGATGGTTGTCTGTCTTTCTCTGGACATTTCATTGCCCAGTGATCGGGTTTTTGACAAATGAAGCAGAATCCTGCCCTCTTCTTTGCCACTCCATACTTGTCATTGCCATATATCTCATCCAATGTGAGTGTGTCAAACACTCTCCGTTTCGTAATGTGATATTCATCCTTATCCATCTGCTCCGATATAAATGTCCCAACATATTTACCAATATGACTGATCTTGTAACAATACGGAATGTTTGTTATCTCGTATTCGTGTGTATGTGGGTTCACAAACACCTGCATTTGTCTTCTGTTCCCAGAAGTTGAAGTAACTTCAGAATTGTTGCATGCGTTTTTACTTTCCATGACTTCTTTCAAGTTTTACAACCGAATTATGAAGTATAGCGAAATCGGGTCTTATTTATACAGATTACCCAGCTCGAGCTTGACGATTGCTATATAAACCCCTATCTTTTGCCAGTTCAATATCATTTCCTCACTGGAAAGCAAAAGAACAACAATGCCTAAACGAAAGAAACCAGAAGATGATACTTGGATTCCACTTCATAAAAGAAAGTGGAAAAGAATCAGACTTGATAGCAGTGATTCAGAAGATGATATTGGTTATAGAAAGAAACCAGTGAAACCTATCATGGAAAGTGAATCCGAAAATGAAGAATCAAATTCTGGAGAAGCATTTGATGAAGATTCGAACTCTGTGAAATCAAATTCTGGAGAACAATTCAATGAAGATCTAGCGAATAAAGAAAAGATTGATGGAGATCCAGCGAATGGAAAACAACTTGACGAAGAAGAGAAGAAAGCAACATTGAGACAAAGGTATGAACTTGTCTCTTTGGCAAACAAGAAATCGAGAATCTTCAGAACGGTATCACATGTGATGAATGTGATTTTCAAGAAATTCGATGAATTGCAGCCACAAGAACTTATTTCATTGTTTGACGATATTACAAAACAGGTCAATGAAACGTTGAAAGCTGAACCTAGATATAAGATCAGATTGACAATCACTCATCCATCTCTGGATATGGGGATACATATCCCGTTCATCGATGTGATTAATCTGAACGGAGAAGTTATATTGGATGAGATACAGAAAGTGATGCAATCCAACAGTGAATTCAAAGTAGACGATGGAGAAATGAGATTCATCATTACGCACACTCAACTACCATATGGATCCGGATATAAAAAACTTTGGTCTTCCGAGCTTGATACCAAAGTCTTTTCAAAAAAGAAACATTCTGTTGTTGAAATCAGGAATTCAGAGGATAGCATGTGTTTTGCCCGATCTATCGTGGTATCAATGTGTTATGCTGAGAAGGAAGACACAGATGAATGGAAAAGAAGATGGGAAAGAATAAGAAAGTTGAACAGACCGTTTCAAGAACAAGAAGCTAAACGGTTATTGGAGGAAGTCGGTATCTCACCGAACCAACCATGTGGAGTTGATGAATACAAAATCATTCAGACGCATTTGTATTCAAGAAACTATGTGATCAAAGTTCACCAGCAACACTCATCGGTAGAAATGACATTTCAACATCCAGTTGTGAACTCTGACAGTAAAGTTATACATATATATTACCACCAAGGACATTTTGACAGTATCACGAGTATCACAGGATTCCTAAGTTGTAGTTATTACTGTGAATTCTGTGATATTGCATATCAGAATCGTGAGAATCATAATTGTAAGTACATGTGTTCAGCTTGTTTCTGTAAACCACCATGTAACAAAGAGTTCGGAGAAATCCATTGTTCAGATTGTAACAGAAGTTTCTACGGGAACGACTGTTTTGCAAATCACAAAATAGTTCATGGCAAACAAGAGAAAACTATTTGTGATTTGGTTAGACGCTGCAGTCAATGCAATCAAATGTACAACGTGAGACGTAAGAACCATGTCTGTGCTGGTAAAAAGAAGTGTCATATCTGCAAGAAGATAACATCTTTCGATCATCGTTGTCATATTCAACCTTACGAAAGTAAGATGTTGAAAAATGACAAAGGTGAGACAAAGAAAAGTAAGAAATCTGGAGAGAAGAAACCATTGTTCATTTTCTACGATTTTGAATGTAAGCAAGATACTGGTGTTCATATTCCTAATTACTGTATTGCACAGAGAGCTTGTAATGAATGCATATGCAAACCACTTGAATATCGCTGTTCAACCTGTAGTGAATTTCATGAAGGTCGAGAAGTGATATTTCAAGGTGAAAACACTCTCAATGACTTCTGCACATGGCTCTTTTCTAAGAAACACAAGGGAATGACAGCTATTGCACATAATTTCAAGGGATATGATGGACAGTTCATACTGGATGAAATCATAAGAATAGGAAATAAACCTCCAGAACTTATCATGAATGGGAACAGTATAATATCACTTCGCATGAATGGAGTTCGATTGATAGACTCCTATAACTTCATGAACTTTAGATTGGGGGTTTTTCCTGACACATTCGGACTTGAAGAAATGAAAAAAGGCTATTTCCCACATCTTGCAAACACTGATCAGTTCTGGGATTACAATGGTCCTTATCTTGACAGTTCATATTACATGGTTGATTCTATGAAACCTGATGTAAGACAAGAATTCATAGAATGGTATAATGACAAAGTTGAAAAGAAGGAAAAGTTCAACTTTCAAAGGGAAATGGAATCATACTGTCGTTCAGATGTTGATATTCTCAGACGGGGTTGTGGTCATTTCAGACAGGTCTTTCTTGAACATGGTGGTATTGATCCTTTTCTTGAATCTATCACTATAGCTGATGCTTGTAACAAGGTTTGGAGAAGAAATTATTTGCCAAAGAATCAAATTGCAATCATATCAAGCAAGGATTCGTCCAAACGTCGGTTCTCCATGAAAGCAATTCGTTGGATTCAGAGCATAGCAAATGAGAAACAGATTCATATTCAGCATGCTAGGAATGGGGGTGAATATGAAATTGGTGGTTACAGTGTAGACGGATTCCATGCCCCGTCAAACACTGTGTATGAGTTCCTAGGTGATCTTTATCATGGTTGTCCTGTTTGCTACCCGAACCGTTCAGAGCAAAGCCCAATCAATGGTTCAACTATGGAGAGCTTGTATGAAGGAACAATGAAAAGATTAGAGTATTTGAGACAGAGAGGTTATAAAGTTGAGTTCATTTGGGAGCATGAATTCGATGCAAAGGTTAAGACAAACACCGAGTATGCTTGAATCATTCGTGATTTGTTTCCATACTCTGACCCTATTGATCCCAGGGAAGGGTTGTATGGGGGTCGGTGTAATGCAGTTAAGCTCTCGCATGAGATAGATGAATCAAGTGAGACAGAAATCAAGTACATTGATATCTGTTCTTTATACCCATACGTATGCAAATACAAATCATATCCTATTGGCCACCCTAAAGTGTTGACAAGTGAAAACATTGACATCCAGAACATAAGGAAGTATGAAGGACTTGTCAAATGTAAAGTCCTGCCTCCAGATAATCTTCTCCACCCCGTTCTACCGGTGCACTGCAACCACAAAATGATGTTCCCTCTATGTAGAACATGCGCAGAAAACAGTTCAGAAACGTGCACGCACAATGAAAATGAGAGAGCTCTCATTGGAACATGGGTTACGGCTGAACTTTTCAAAGCAATGGACAAAGGTTATCATGTGTTACATGTCTTTGAGATATGGCATTTCGATTCACTGTCTGACAAATTCTTCAAGGGGTATGTTGACAACTTCCTGAAAATCAAACAGGAAGCAAGTGGTTATCCTACATGGTGTATTACTCAATCTGATAGAGAGCAATTCATTCAGGATTATGAGAGAGAAGAGGGTATCAAACTTGATCCAACCATGATTAAGAAAAACAAAGGTAGAAGATCTTTTGCCAAGATCGTGTTGAATTGTCTCTGGGGAAAACTAGCTCAAAGAGAAGTGCAAACACAAACAGAATACATTGCATCTCCCTCAAAGTACTTTGACTTGATCAACAATCAATCAATCAAAGTGAAACATGTGGAAATATTCAGTGAAGAGTGTCCCTTCATTCTGGTCAATTACGAAAACATGCTTGATCACATTCGAACTCACGCTACAGCTAACGTTATAGTTGGGTCTTATGTAACAGCCTATGCAAGGCTGGAGTTATACAGTGTGCTTGAGAAGCTGGAAGATAGAGGTCTTTATTTTGACACGGACAGTTGTATGTACATCCATGATCCAAAGCTTTGGAACCCTCCCATCATTAACAGTAGACTTGGGAAATGGACTGATGAAGAACCAACCTCAAGAATTGTAAAGTTCAGAGGTTTGGGGCCAAAGAACTATGCATATCAATTGATATCAGACAAAGGGGAAATATCAAGCAAATGTAAAGTGAAAGGAGTCACATTAGACTACAAAACATGTCAGTTGGTCAACTTTGAAGCATTCACCAAATGCATGCAAGACCCTTCTACAGAAATCAAGATCACCTATGACTGTAGAATAAAAAGACATAAGGATAGAACAGTGACGAGTGAACCACAAACGAAAACATTCAGATCTGTATATACAAAGAGGGTTATTGTCAATGATACAGACACGGTACCATTTGGACATAGAAGTCTAAAGGTATATAAATAAGAAAGAGTGATTAATGAACATCAGTATCTAAGAACAAGCTGAACAGTGTATATAATAAGAAATAATGATATTATTAATAACAGTGTTTCTCATGGAATATATCTATGGAAGAACAACATGGAAAAACATTGTGAAAGAACTGTGTGAACATTGCGTTCTGTGGAAAAAAAGGACTATTGTAAAAGAACATTTACAAAAAAAGGAACATTGTCAACTTTTTGAAGAAAGTTTTGTAATAAATGTTTAACAAAAGTGTTTGTAAATAAATGTAAATAAATGATTGTAAATATGTTAATGAAATATTGTTAATGAAACATTGTTAATGGAAATGTTAAATAAAGTTAGAAAATAACTTTGTGTCATTTCATTTCAATCCTTTAAAGAAACAAATGTGTTCAGCAGAAAAGTAATAAAATAAATAAAGATTTATTTTTTAAAAAAATATGTTTTTTTACAAAAATAAAAAAAATATATTTTGAAAAAAATGTTTGTAAAAAAAATAAAAAAATAAAAAAATGAAATAAAAAAATGAAAAATAAAAAAATATTTTTTCAAAATATATTTTTTTTATTTTAAAAAAACATATTTTCTAAAAATAAAAAATATAAATAAAAAGTTACGAACAACTTTTTATTTCGTTGAATGCTTCATTTATATTTATGAAGTAATAACATGGAAAAAAGCAAAGAAGAAATCACCATTAATAAGGAAGCACGGGTATATGATCCTAGCAATGTTGAAATCATTGAATCCAACAAAAAAGATAGCAAAACATGTCTATGTTCAACCATTGTTCAACTTCTTATTCTACCAATATTCATAGAGAACTCCAACGCCTTCACTTTGGAGGGCAGTCTAGTGTAAAATAGAATAAATGTCATTTGTTCTATATTACACCAGACTTCTATCATTTTATTGATCCCACAGAGAAAACTTCTCAGAAGTCCAAACGCTCGTTGATGAAACGACTAAGTCAAAACCCTGATTCGTCAAAACGGCTAAATCCAAACTCCAACAAGGTTCACTCAAACCGTTGAACCGTCGACAAGAATAATTAAAAACCTGAAATCAGAAGTTCCAAAAAAGACCCCCCCCCACCTAAGGCAAACTTCTATCGAAATGTTTGATTCCCTAGGTTCACTATAGCCTTACTTTTGAGGATAGTCTTGTGTAAAAAGTAGAACAAAGTTCATTTTGTTCTATATTACGTCAGATTTCCCTCAACTGATAGATTCCAAATAGTGACATCCGATATGACAATATCAAAACTTGTATTGTCAAAGCCAAAACGATAAATATCTTGAATCGACGGTTAAAAACCAGGGAAACAACAAGCCTAAAACCTTGATTCGTCAAAGCCTAGAACTCCCAGTGAAGTTCACAAAAAAAAACCCGACTAAGTCCAACCATTGTTCAAGTTCTCAACTGAAATGTTTGATTCCTAGGGCTAACTGATAAGGTTAGTCTAGTGTAAAAGTAGAACAAAGTTCATTTTGTTCTATATTACACCAGACTTTCTCAACTGACAAATCTCACATAGAGAAATCCTCAAAAATCCAAATTCTCGTTGTTGAAACCAGTAAGTACAAAACTTGAATTGTCAGAAACCATAACAATGTTCAAACCTAGAACTCCAACAGTTCACAAAAGTCAAATATTTGCCCATCTTCTTATCTTCCAATATTCATACGGTATTCAACCTTGACTGAAAAGGGGGTAGTCTAGCGTAATATAGAACAAAGTTCATTTGTTCTATATTACGTCTGACTTCCTATACCGATAGTTCACACACAGAATGTCTATGTCCAGCCCAACTAAATACGACCGGAATCCAAACACTCGTTGACAAAGTCCAAAACCTCTAAACTAGGTTACGAATAAGCGAGACTTTCATGATGGTTGGCTAAATCTTGGGAGTTACGTTATTCACAAACTGATTCTCACAAACTGATTCTCACAAACTGACTCTCACAATCTGACTCTCGAAATCCTGACAACGAATCTTTTTCAACTTCCGATCGAATTGTCCGTAGAATGCCCTAACGTCCGAGTGAGAATAACTCTCGTTGTTAAAATGACTAAGTCCAAAGGCCAAAAAGGTCTGTGAGGCTAGACTGGGGCACTATAGGCAAAGAACAAAGTTCTTGTCCCTTTATGATGCCCCAGTCTAGCCCCGAAGTACTAAATCCAAACCCTGCATCGAAAAAAAGCGCTAGTTTGCCCTAACGACTGGCGCCTTTTCAACCTTGATTCGTCAAAAATGGCTCAGTTCAAAACAACTGGAATCCAACCCTTGTTGATGAAACCAGCAAGTCTAAACCCTCATTATTGAAATGACCCAGTTCAAACCCTGATTCGTCAACACGACTACATACAAACCCCAAATAAGGTTCACTCAAACCATTTAACCGTCGACAAGACTTATTCAAAAACCTGAAATCAGAAGTTCCAAAAGGACCCCCACCTAATGCAAACTTCTATATCGAAATGTTTTGATTCCTTAGGTTCATTTTAGCCTTACTTTGGAGGGCAGTCTAGTGTAAAATTAGAACAAAGTTCATTTTGTTCTATATTACGTCAGACTTCCCTCAACTGATGGATTCCACATAGAGAAATCCTCAGAAATCCAATATGCCGATATCAAAAAGTCCAAACCCCAAAACATCAAAACCCTGAAAACAACTTCGTCCAAACTCAAAAAAGGGCCTGGGAGGGTAGTATAGGCCAATATAGATAAAGAACAAAGTTCTTGCCCTCTATATTAGCCCATACTCACCTACCAATATTGACAAAAAACGTCAAAAAGACCAAAAAATGCCGAAAAATGGCTAAACACCCTGATTCGTAAAAACCCTGCTAAAAACGACTAAGTCCAAACCTTGATTCGTCAAAACGACTAAGTCCAAAACCCTGGTAAAAACGACTTAAGTCCAAACTCAAAAAAGGGGCTGGGAGGGTAGTCTGGGCCATATAGATAAAGAACAAAGTTCTTGTCCTCTATGATGCCCCAGGCTAGCCTACCAATATTGACCAAAACCTCAATTAGGCCCAAAAAGCCTAAAAATGATAAAACACCCTGATTCGTAAAAACCCTGCTAAAAAACGACTAAGTCCAAACCTTGATTCGTCAAACGACTTAGTCCAAAACCCAGGTAAAAACGACTAAGTCCAATTAAATAGACTAAGTCCAAGCCCCAAAACACCAAAACAAGGTTCAACCAAAACGACTAAGTCCAAAACCTTGGTAAAACGACTAAGTCCAAACCCATGAAAAAGGCGCTAATCTGCCCTACCAGAGGGCAGACTAGGGCCTTTTCAACCTTGATTCGTCAAAACGACTAAGTTCAAACTCAAAAAAAGACCTGGGAGGGTAGTCTGGGCCATATAGACAAAGAACAAAGTTCTTGCCCTCTATGATGCCCCAGACTCCCCTACCAATATTGACAAAAACCGTCAAAAACGTCAAAAAGGCCAAAAATGCCGAAAAATGCCCAAAAATGCCAAAAACGTCCTGGGAGGGTAGTCTGGGCCATATAGACAAAGAACAAAGTTCATTTGTCAAAAATGGCCCCAGACTCCCCTCCTATACTACTCACGTGAGGTCAGAAACTAGGTCAATAGGTCAAATCTTGTTTTTCCTGTAAGAACCAAAATATTTATGCAATCATTGTGAAAGTTCAGAATCTTTGTCATGATGATATCTTGGTGATATGAATAGCAGGTCATTCGAGGTTAAAAACTAGGTCACTAGGTCAAATTTTGTTTTTGCCCTGAGAACCAAAATATTTACTTTATCATTGCGAAAATTGATCAGAATGTTTATCTTGATGATATCTTGGTGATGTGAAAAGTGGGTCATGCGAGGTCAAAAACTAGGTCACTAGGTCAAATCTTGTTTTTTGCTCTAGGAACCAAAATATTTACTTTATCGTTGTGAAAATTGTTGAGAATATTTATCTTGATGATATCTGGGTCATTTTGAAAGTGGGCCACGTTATGACAGAAACTAGGTCAATAGGTCAAATCTTGTTTTTTCTGTAAGAACCAAAATATTTATGCAATCATTATGAAAGTTCAGAATGTTTATCATGATGATATCTTGGTGATACGAATAGCAGGTCATTCGAGGTTAAAAACTAGGTCACTAGGTCAAATTTTGTTTTTGCCCTGAGAACAAAAATATTTACTTTATCATTGGGAAAATTGTTCAGAATGTTTATCTTGATAATATCTTGGTGATGTGAAAAGTGGGTCATGCGAGGTCTAAAACTAGGTCACTAGGTCAAATCTTGTTTTTGCTCTAGGAACCAAAATATTTACTTTATCGTTGCGAAAATTGTTGAGAATATTTATCTTGATGATATTTGGTCAATGTAAGAAGGTCGCCATGTGAGGTCAAAAACTAGGTCACAGGGTCAAATCTTGTTTCTGCATTTAGAACCATAATGATATCTGAATCTTTGTGAAAATTGTTCAAAATGTTTATTTTGACACTATCTGGGGCATGTATAAAGTGGGCCATGGGAGGTCAAAATCTAGGTCAAATTTTGTTTTTGCTCTGAAAAAACCAAATATTTATTCATCATTGTGAAAATAGTTCAGAATTGCTTATCTTGATGACGAATGGGTCATGTAGAAAGTGGCTAATGTTAGGTCAAAAACTAGGTCAAAAGGTCAAATCTTGTTTTTGCTCGAAGAACCTAAATATTTACTCATCATTGTGAAAATTGTTCAGAATGTTAATCTTAATGATATCTAGGTCATGTAAAAAGTGGGTCATGCGAGTTTGAAGATTGCAAGTTGTTTGTCTCAAAGTCCTCTCAGGTGAGCGATGCAGGGCCATCATGGCCCTCTTGTCTTCTTTTGTCTCAATGTTTCCCAAACTTTTTCTATTAGGGACGTCAAAACCAGGTCTTGTTTGGGAAAGGGTTAAGTTGTGCAACAATATTTAGGGTTTTGAAACTTGCAACACTATCCAAGAACAACTAGTATAGCACCTAAAAAGTTTTTTTTGTGTTTATTTTTATTTTCTTAATAAGAGATTAACTACACGCACGTCGTGTTAGAGAGTAATAAGCACGAGACACCATGACAATTAATGAACGTGTCTTTCGTTGTCGTATGCATAATCCAGCGTTAGAATCTTGAATCCTTTGCACTAGGGCTACATTTATTAAAGGACAGAAGCGTTTCAGTTTGATCATTTTAAACCATTAGAAACGTGTTTGGTACATGTAAGCTGGTACTACGTACCAAAAGCGCGTGTGATGCTAGACATATATTTCGGTATCTTGGGGATTAATTGTTTGATTGAACAAACAGCTGTTGGACCAAAATTGATCTGAACCACGCCAAACATTAAATAGCGTAATATACAGGTAATCTTTCTTAAAACAGGTTGCATCGGGCATAATTTCAATACAAAAAAAATCTCCTGTATATCATAAACACACTTTTGGTGGCAACTCTTCACAAGTGATTGAATATTTTCTAATAATCAACTAAGTTCATAGGAACATTTCGTTTTAAAGAACGAATGGTTTGTGTAGCTAGTGTCTCATAAGCAACCCAAGTGGAGCGCGGTAAGCAACAACTTCAACAAATTTAATTAACTTCGCTTTTCGTTAAACATCTCGTACTTGACGCTTACAACAAGCTGCTCTTAGGAGGGTTTTGAAGTAAATCGACATAGTGTTGTTTAAAAGAGTGTTGCTTCAGATAAACAGTAATATAACCTACAAACTGTTAGATCACCATTGCTACAATGAGTAGTAATTGAGTCATTACCACCTTTCTTATTGTAAAAATTTGCAATTATCTTACTTAATTCCCACCAGAGTATCTGATACTGAAAGCGGTATTAATGAAACTTGATTCAATCAGAATTCGCCCAATCAGTTTGTCCTAAATTAACTCCTCAAATCTACTCCACGTTTCTCACTTGACCTCATATTCATTAGGTTGAATATCCGAACTGTAATTGGTTCTTTCCGGGCAGAAATTGGTTTCTATTTATTGAAATCTAATCTGTTAACTTTTCTCTACATACAACTGTTCCGTGATATCTCTGTCTATTCTTAGCCCCTGCCCTATTTCATGATCTTCTTCTAGCATTTCTCTCTTACATTTCTCCATCTCATATAGATTGTGATGAAATGCTTTATTACCATGGATTTTCACGTATGTAAACAATGGAACGAAACGCTTTGCGAAATCCTTGAAGAAACCCACCAATTTGTCAGCACAAATCATTATCGTTTGGTTATCTTTATCTACTCGATGGTTTTTCCAACCCGCGTAATCATGACCCATGGTGTACAAACAACAATAACCGGGTGTTGAATGATTCTCACGAAACTTGATCTACTGATATCTTAATTGACGTGTAAAGTACACGAGGGAAAGAAACAGGTGTCTGTTTTGTTAATTTCTAAAAAATGTAATGTAAATCCTTTGTACATGTAAGAACGATGGATATCAAGTGACAGTTGAGGTAATGAAATACTATATTATTGTGGATAAAGAAGACACTGGTCGAATTATATGTTACATGTAGTTTGGTGTAAATGTTATCTTTAGCGACTTTACCTTTTTTACTTTTAGGCTAAATGAATGATGCACTTTTGACTTCTGGTTTGCTGTTTACGATTTGAAAAGGCATCTGATTAAATGTCCATTTCATACATTTGAAATGTCCCTGGATCCAGCTTTTAGTCGAATAAGTAGTTCTATTTGTACAGGTAAAAAGCACCGTACGTGCGACTTTCACTTAAAGTGAAAAATACGTGAATTTATCTCGATGTTGCGTAAGATTTGTTCACATAAATCAGGTTCACAGTATTTCTGCCTTGAAAATCCATTAAATATTCTCCCGATCGAAGACTTTGCCAAGTTTAACTCTTTTGAAGGTGTATCATTTAGCACATAGAAACAATGATGGTATATTCTCTTGATATCATTTACATTTAGTTTTAGGTAAATAATTATTTACCTGTACATAACATAATGTGGTTTTCTAATGTAAACAATAAGATCATCTTCAAACAGTCCCCGTACTTGACGTTATGGATAGAAAAGATTTCTTCTACTGTTCTTAATACTGTCTATGGTATCACCATAACTTGCATTGTCTTTTTTCCACTAAAGGTCATTCGAAATTGTCGCTTGGTGAAGGGTATTGCAGTTTAATATGTCCCAACACTTTGTTTATGTTTCAATCGCGTGTTATGTTGAGTTTCCGAGTTTGTATATTCTGTTCTTATTCGGGAGACAGGACGGGGCTTATTAAACCGTTCATTCCATTTAAGCTTGGGGAGAAACAGCCTTCTCGATTAGCGGTAATTCGTCGGTATTGTTGCAAAACATTATAACTACAGCGTGAATCAATCTGTAGCTACGAGGTTTTATGACAACACATTTTACAATCGCGCATTGTTTCAATTTGAAATATGTTCATGCTCGTGCCGCACGTTTTTTCTCTTCTATCAACCAAGGTATCGAGAAGTAAACTCGTCGAATAACCTCTGTACTTAGCCACACCCTCTCAGGTGAATAAAAACGGAATATACCCAGACTGATCGATAACAATTGGAGACGCGATCTGAAAAAGGGGTCTTTGTGGCCTTTGGTAACGTCATGTTACCTGGACGTTCTATGTCCATGCACAGTCTGATCATTACCAATGTTGATTGTTTACAGTAGCTGAAAGGAATTTCGTTGAATCTACTTAATATAAGAGGACAGCGGGTATCTCTATCAACCCTTGCAGATGACAAATGCCACATTGGGTCCATTTTTAGAGATCCCAGCTATTATAAGTATTCTTAGACGGGATCACAGCGAATGTTTAAATACGTTTGTCTCTTGATTCTCATAAGATTTGCCTGGATTGAAAAACTTTAATGGTCTTGAAATAGCATCACAATCCAGTCCAAGATAATGCACTTTCGTACCACAACATGTACTTATTTATTATGTAAAATGGAAGGAGTGATGTATGTTTCATTGTATAGTGTTTGTCTATTTTTCCCGACACTCCTCATCTTCCGTGGCCGTCCCTTAGTTGAACCTTTGCATAAATATTTCCGAATAGTGGTCATATGTAATCAGTCCCATGTCACGCAGCCAAATAATACCTTTCAAGTATATATGTCATGATAAATAACCTTACAGCGCCTCTTTGTCTATTAGCTAGAAGCACTCTGCCAGGTCATTTATAGGGACCTATAATAGCATTCAGAAAAGAATTCTCTTTGCCTATAAGGTACACCCTTACATATTGATATGCGCAAACACACCCCTACATTTTACTGACTAAAGGTACTCAATTCTGATGAATTCTATACCGTTAGCGGTTTACATAGCCAATCCAGGCAGTGGCAGTAAAATAATAGAGTGAACAGATTTCATGCCAATGAACAGTGGGTGAAAAGAATACACATTTTGATCTAAAAGAGGATTGGAAATTCAGAGAAAGGGAGAGTGAAAGTTCTAAAGAGACTTGGTATGAAATAATCGCCACAAACTACGATAGAAAGGGGTAGATATAAATGGAGTCGAAAAAGCACAGACAAATTATGTAGACTAAGAAAAAATAGCAAAGTAGATTTCGAACTTCGAAAACCAATTTCTCCCCTGCAAGAGTCAATTACAGTCAGGGTATTCAACCTAATGAATTTGAGGTCAAGTAATAAACGCGGAGTAGGTCTGAGGAGTTAATTTAGGACAAACTGATTGAGCGAATTCTGATTGAATCAAGTTTCATTAATACTACTTTCAGTATTAGATACTCTGGAGGGTATTAAAGAAGATAATTGCAAATTTTTACAATAAGAAAGGTGGTAATGATACAATTACCACTCATTTTAGTACTAGGTAACCTAACCATCTTTAGATTTTCCGAAGCATGATTTGTTGTTGCTATTTTTTGTAATTACGCAACGGAGTTTATAGGTTATGTGCGTGAATAAATTCTGATGCAGCATTTTTTATTCTTATGCCTTTTCATAAAGTGGACGGTTTTGAATGACGTGCAAATTTGTTCTATTTTGTTCAGATTCATCTTTTCAGTAGCTGTTTAATCAATTAAACAATTAATCCCAATATACGTCAGTAACAGCTCGGCACCACGAATGTTATCGGTGCAAAGTGCAAACTGTACCAGGTTACTTGAACCAAACATTGTTCGAACGAAAGAATAATGAACTGAAATTATTTGACCTGTTAGCAATATACATGATCTTAAGCGTAAATAATCTGAATTTAAATGTAATTTCTTTCGATTGTTGTTATGGCATTGAAGATGATTAAATGTAAGGCACGTTAACGCACTATCAAAGGTCGCCTATTCCAGTGCTGCAATAATGAAGGAGTTTATACCAGCTGGTAACATTGCAATCTAGCTGGATCAGTGACCAATCAGTATAAGTCGTTTCTCTGTATTTCTGATGTAATTTGAACGAGATCTGTCAAATTGATTTTGATAATTTATCTTCTCTCGCCCCGAATCGATTAGTATGTCTCCAGATTTGACCGTCTTGGAAATTCGATTCAGGGAAAGCAATTTTGACAGACGATGCAACCCTGCTCGTATGGCAACTACAATCAGTCATTATGTTATAGGACCCTGGCTGAAACATGGATATCCTTCTGCATTTTTCTATCGTATAACCATTTTCAAAACAATAATATTTCAGGCTTGTCACAATTGGGACAATGCCAATGCTGAAATACCAATTTTAATGAATAAAATATCTCTTTCCTTTCGTCCTAGAAGCTATCCTTGGAGGTCGTAAAATAAGTCACTGCTTGGGAAAAGTCATTCTGAATTAAATAACTCATAAACTACATAGGCATTCTTGAAACTTGTACATGTCCTATGCTTCTGCCATTACCATATACCAATTTATATGCATAAACGTCTGTTTCGATCAAATAATGTCAAGTGCTGAGACGAAATAAACGCTATGGAATCGAACTAATAGGAGATTATAACTCCAAGAGATCTATTTTCAGAGGTATTATTAAGTTGGACCTTTTTCCGCTTCCCCCTGTGGATTAATTAATGATAACACCACATTGATTTACCTCCCTTGTAACTATTTGACTTTTTGGGCAAGTCTTTTTTTACCATTGTGAGAGTTATTATGTAAACAGAATTTATAAAAGATGAGAAAGGGCCCCTTTACATTTGAGACCAACATGGATCCAGATCATCTTACAAGTGGCAACTCTCAGGGAGCAGCATTTTGTCATGATCATACTTTTCTTTGATGCAAACTGATCTTGATTCACAGTGAAATAATTCCTTTTTCCAGGTCCCTACATTGTTTTCTTTTTCTGGATTATCAATTGCCAATTCATATGCCTATGCATCGGATATCTTGGCTTCCGTGGCAATATCTTAAAATTTAAATTGTTCTGCAATTTTCAATTCACACAGGCGTTCCATCTAGTTTGCAATCACTAATACCTGATCTATAGAAATCAACGTCTTTGTACCCCAACCAGCTCTATTCAGCAACAATCATTTCTTAGTTCTCGTTTTCTTGTAGTGCCACATGGTAATCCAATTCAATTACATATACAATGGACGCTCAAAGTAAAGACTGATCTACTTAAAAGCTTCTGCAGACGACAACATGAATGTTGATATAATAGTAATTGTACTCTTTAGAACCTAACAGATATTGAAGCAAAAGAAGAAAATGCATGTTATTAGCATTTGTTTTGCCTCAACGTTTTCTCAAATTATTTCTTTCGGACGCTAAACCTGGTCCTGTTTTAAAAATGATTAGGGCTAGCGATATTTTGTCTCCATTTAAATCCAGTTTAAAGAACAATGTCTTTTTCTCTACAAATTCAAACATTCTCCTTAATTTCCCTCCAAAAAGACATGATGTCGAACCTGTGATTTCCCTCCGACTCTATTTAAGATTTAATTAACTTTGACGCTCCTTTGGGGAAATTACTTATAAATCAAAACAGTCACTTAATCCTTTACCATCAGAAGTACAGATAGAGGTGGGTAAAGGGTTTTCAAAATGCATTATTATACCCCCCCCCAAAAATTTAATTTGGGGGGTATATAGGAGTCAGCTTGTCGGTCTGTCTGTATGTCTGTCTGTCTGTCTGTTGGTCCGTCTGTAGCTTTTTTGTCCACTCTATTTCTCCTAAAATACTGGTCCAATTTTATTCAAACTTCACATGTAAGCTCATTACCAAGTGGAGATGTGCATATTATATTTTGGTTACGGTCCATTGATTTTTCACTGAGTTATGGCCCTTGAGTGAATTTTCTTGTCCGCTCAATTTATTGGTAACTAATGGATGGATTTCAAAAAAACTTTACAGTTATGCTCAATAGCTCTCAAATATGTGCATATTAAATTTTGCTTATGGTTCATTGATTTTTGACTGAGTAATGGCCCTTTGTTGAAAAATGGCATTTTTTGCAACGTTAACATGTGTTGATCGGTTTGTTGACATTTTGTCCGCTCTATTTCTCATAAACTACTGATTCAATTTTATTCAAACTTCACATGTGAGCTTAATACTAAGTGGAGATGTGCATGAAATATTTTGGTTGCGGTCCAATGATTTTTCACAGAGTTATGGCCCTTGAGTGAATTTTCTTGTCCGCTCAATTTTTTAGTAAGTAATGGATGGATTTCAAAAAAAAACTTTACAGTTATGCTCAGTAGCTCTTAAATATGTGCATATTAAATTTTGGTAATGGTTCATTGATTTTTGACTGAGTAATGGCCCTTTGTTGAAAAATGGCATTTTTCGCAATTTTAACTTGTGTCGATCGGATTGTTGATATTTTGTCCGCTCTATTTCTCACAAACTGCTGATTCAATTTTATTCAAACTTCACATGTGAGCTTAATACTAAGTGGAGATGTGCATGAAATATTTTGGTTAAAGTCCAATGATTTTTTACAGAGTTATGGCCCTTGAGTGAATTTTCTTGTCCGCTCAATTTCTCAGTTACTAATGGATGTATTTCATAAAAACTTTACAGTTATGCTCAGTAGTTCTCAAATATATGCATATTAAATTTTGAATATGGTTCATTGATTTTTGACTGAGGAATGACCCTTTGTTGAAAAATGGCATTTTTCGCAATGTTAACATTTGTTGATCGGTTTGTTGATATTTTGTCCGCTCTATTTCTCATAAACTACTGTTCCTATTTTATTCAAACTTCACATTTGAGCTTATTACTAAGTGGAAATGTGCATGAAAAATTTTGGTTGTAGTCCAATGATTTTTACAGAGTTATGGCCCTTGAGTGAATTATCTTGTCCGCTCAATTTTTCGGTAACTAATGGATGGATTTCATAAAAACTTTACAGTTATGCTCAGTAACTCTCATTTATGTGCAAATTAAATTTTGGTTATGGTTCATTGATTTTTGACTGAGTAATGGCCCTTTGTTGAAAAATGGCATTTTTTGCAACGTTAACATGTGTTGATCGGTTTGTTGACATTTTGTCCGCTATATTTCTCCTAAACTACTGATCCAATTTTATTCAAACTTCACATGTGAGCTTATTACTAAGTGGAGATTAGCATGTAATATTTTCGTCGCGGTCAAATGATTTTTACAGAGTTATGGCCCTTGAGTGAATTTTCTTTTGTCTGCTCAATTTCTCGGTAACTAATGAATGGATTTCATAAAAACTACAGTTATGCTCAGTAGCTCTCAAATATATGCATATGAAATTTTGGTTATGGTTCATTGATTTTTGACTGAGTAATGGCCCTTTGTTGAAAAATGGCATTTTTCGCAATGTTAACATGTGTTGATCGGTTTGTTGATATTTTGTCCGCTCTATTTCTCACAAACTACTGTTCCTATTTTATTCAAACTTCATATGTGAGCTTATTACTAAGTGGAGATGTGCTTGTAATATTTTGGTTGCAGTCCAATGTTTTTTTACAGAGTTATGGCCCTTGAGTGAATTATCTTGTCTGCTCAATTTCTCGGTAACTAATAAATAGATTTCAAAAAAATTTACAGGTATGCATACTAGCTCTTAAAAATGTGCATATTAAATTTTGGTTATGGTTCATTGATTTTTGACTGAGAGATGGCCCTTTGTTGAAAATTGCCATTTTTTGCAACTTCAACGTGTTGATCAGTTTCTGAATTTTTGTCCACTCTATTTTTCATAAACTACTTGACCAATTTTATTCAAACTTCACATGATAGCTTATTACCAAATGGGGATGTGCATATTTTTTTGGTCACGGTCCATTGATTTTTCACAGAGTTTTGGCACTAGAGTGAATTTTCTTGTCCACTCAATTTCTTTGTGATTATTGGATGGATTTTTAAATTGATTTTTGACTGAGTTATGGCCCTTTGTTGAAAATTGTCATTTTTCGCAACATCAGCGTGTGTTGATAAGTTTGTCTGTTTTTTGTCCACTCTTTATTTCATAAACTACCTAATCGATTTTATTCAAACTTCACATGTTAACTCATTACCAAGTGGAAATACGCATATTATATTTTTGGTCACGGTCCATTGATTTTTCATAGAGTTGTGGTCCTTGAGTGAACTTTCTTGTTTAAATTGTTAAACTCATTTTATGAAATATTTAAGATACAATGTTCATATACTTGAAAACTTTTCTCATTCAATTTATCATTTTTCAGTGATATTCTAGTTTCATTTATTGTTCGTCAAATCCTGTGTTCTCCATGGAATCGTCTAATGGGATAATTGTATTTGGAATAACAAATTCAGAACTCTTTCAGTCCCACCACTGCTTTGTAACTCTGACCATACAATGACAACTTACCCAATTCGTTGTGATGCCAGTATGCGAATTATCCCTATCCTTACGACATAATTTATGGGCTTTCTTATTTAAAAGCTGCTGCGCACGAACACTTGGGTTTTCATTTAAAAAATAGACTTTGTGTGCAATATGCGATATAATCACAAAAAAAGTGTTAAATAAAAAAATGCAAGTTATCAGTTGGTTGATATCAAACAGACAAGTAAAGTCAATTACAAGAAAAGCTACAAAAAAGTCCCTAATGATTAACAGAAGTTGGCTTTTAGCATATTGTCGCACCGTTTATAGACTTTATAAGACAGAATACAAGATTCATACAGTAAATGACATACATCGATTATCATGCAGCGGTTAAAAAGTATGTAAAATATAATTATAGCGGGTGATCGTGTTTACGAAATGATGTGACATTGGGTTTTTAAATCCGTCGTAATCTAAGCCAATACAGATCAGACAGAGCTGTAATTTTGCACAGAGAAAATCTAAAGGCCATATTTTAATTATGTACAGTTATTTTGACAGCAAATCACCCCGAAAATAAGTATGTAACTGTAAATATGTATCTTTAAACGTTCTATATCGCACAAGTGTCATTTCTGTGTAAATATATAGATTTTCGGTGAGTCAAAACGGAACAAACTCTCCTAGACCATTCAAGTCTGATAAAATAGCTCACTAGACGTCGGCGTTTGTCCATTTATCAAAGATCCCGCCATGTTTCTCCTGATTAAGTGGTCTATATAGCCGGTCAATATACCTCATAACTAACTCTTTTAACCTCATTAATGATGGGAAACCGTACTTGTTGCCAAATTGTCAGATAGTGTTGTTTGTTAGGGAAACGTTATGTTCCGGTTGTATTTGTGGTTTGAGATCTACAAAATGTGTCGGTTGTGGATTATGATATAGAAGTGAAATCTAGTTCTAATTGCTCAACCCCAGACTTTACTTTAAACTCGTCATTTGTCTTTTGTGTAACCACTTTGAATAAATTAAGACTTTATTTTCTTCACCCTGTCCAATTCATTTACTAAAAATTATATTTCTTCATGGGGATGTTGTTTTAGTGACATCGAAGTCCATTTATCAACAGACGCTGTATTAATTATGATTATTAAGAGACCTATAAGGTCCGTACAGCCATAACTCTAGCTTGGTATCATTTTACTACTGTATTTAATTTCATAGCAAAACACACCAAGCATCAAGGAAGGTACATGTAAGTTTTACAGGAGCATCTAAAACATGCTCTTCTAAAAGTTAATGAGTCGGGATCTTGAGTTTCAAGATCGGGCCGTTGTCAAATTGAGTCCAACATGCATCAGTGCTGCTCTCTATAAGTTGCTACAGGTCACGAAGAAGCTATTGGAGAACAATAGGGATCCCGATTAGACTGTGCGTATGCACAGGCTGATCTGGATCTATGTTGGGCCCAAAAGCCTTAGGGGATGTTTTTCCAGATCCTGGCTCAAATGTATTCAATATTGCCAAAACACTACAGTCAGACAAAATACCGAGAATGCAGAACATTTTTTTCTCTGATGTTTAATCAAATTCAGTAGAAAATTAACTTCTGAGCTATTTCGAACTCCATTCATGCCCTGCGTTTTCCCGTTTAGAGACTGATTGCACAATCGCAAATTGAGACGCAAACAAATGGATTTGCTTTATTAGATTGTTGGAGTTTTCTTGGAATCGTATTTTTTGTGCTAGGTTACCAACATAATATCTTGATTAATCCATTCCGAAAAGGCACAAAATAGCTTTCCCAGTTTGAAAGTTGTCGTAAATTAAGTAATGAGCCAGGATCTGGAAAAACGTCCCTTATAGCATTTTTCAAAATTGAGATTCAAGATCAGCCTGTTGTCAAATGAAGTCCAATATGCACCAATGCTGCTCTCTTAAAGTTACTACAAGTCACGAAGAAGATGTTAGAGAACAGCATGGATCCTGATCAGACTGTGCGTATGCACAAGCTGGTCTGGATCAATGTTGGGCTCAAAACCCTTAAGGGACGTTTTTCCAGATCCTGGCTCAAATGTATTTTAAGTACAAAGAGAATGAGATAAATAAATAAAATGCTGGTTTTAGCTCTTTAAGAGACATGACAACCAGTTATTGTTTGAAAGGGTATTATAACAGAAAATGTGTTCTACTCATTCTAACAGTTCTATATTATTTAGAGCATGCATTAGAATTACTTTTATAACAAGGAAACAACAAAAGCTGTAATAAAATGTAATGTTTCCGACGGTCGAAAACGGTATGTACAGTAAGAAAAGGAATAAATGGTACACACAAATCATACAGATGCGAAATCCAGTAAAGTCAATATCCACCGGAAGTGGATTGTGACGTATCGGGGCGCCTCATTTACATGAAATTGACATTATATGACGGTTTACTCTCCCATAGACTTCCGGTTAAATGGCGGAAAGATTCTCATATTTTTTATATTCTATCGAATTTAAAATCTAATTTCAGATTGCGAAATAAATAGTATAAAATGTTTAACATTTTCCAACATCATATTGTTGATAAGATTACAATTTAGCCTTTTAGTGACCGATTTGCTTAGCTGCAGAACAATGTTTCTGACAAAAGATTACAATGCCCGTTGAGAGCAAACGTCGATATGTTGCATATAAAGCAAACGTCTACAGACGGTGTCCGAGATCGAGGATGAACGAATACAAATCCCATTTAAACAAAATGATCAATCATTGCTTGCCTTTCCTATGTTGTTTGATTTATATTGTTCAGATGTAACTCAATGAATTCTCGTCTGACAAACACGATGTTCTCTTTTAGACGGGGATTGTCAGAAATCTGATAAACGGCGGACAACCAATACGTTACTGATACTCCTGCGACGAATCCAACTTAACCCATTTCCAGACGGCAAAAATTTTAGGATGGTCCAAAATCAAAGATTTTTCAGCGACAACGCAAAATGAAAAGGTGGGAAACATTGTGGGAAATGGAGAAATTGCTAGTGACAAGCAAATTCTACATTTTTCCCAATATTTTCCAAAGCCCTCATGTGGTAAGTCATCAAAAAAGCAACATTGTATGTTGATGGGTTAATTAATCAGAGTTGACGTCAATTTAAACAGTATTTCAGTCATATCTTGACAACTGTAGCAATTACCTACTATGCATAAGCAACTTTAAATATTATATACTTTGTGTGCTATTTTCCGTGACAACGGAAATTGACGAGGGCATTGGATGTTAGTCGGTTCGAGACATATGTGGAACATGAGTAACGCAGTGAACGGGATGGATCATACGGATCAAACTTAATCACTTTATCATCTGACGCATTACATGTACCAACATCACTATGGCCGTGACTGTAAAGGACAATGATCTTCGGCGTAAGAGCTTTCTTCCCACATTATCTTAAACCAACAGAACCTCATTCCTGTACATAGACATTGCTTAATACTTGTTTGTCTCTCCTATATCATATGATTTATATGTTCTGCTGGAATTTGATCTATTTATGTCTGGCAAATTATCGATGTTCTTATTCAACAGAGAAAAATTATTGTCTTATTTAAGAGTCATTCTCTGTAAAAATGTAAATTTTGAAAAAGGCTGTTTCCACTCAAGTCATAGATTTCAATAATTTTTTGTATATAAGTCCTCTTTTGACCTGGTGAATGTAAATATAGCACATTTTTTTCATTCCAATACTCCGTTGCCATGGAAACCAAAATCTGTATTTTGGCGGCTCATTTTCATAGGGAAAAATGGGAAAATTTGATATCTTTCGGTGCTTTTTGCCAAAAATACAGACTAGAAATAACTAAATTGATCACTGTTCAACATTTTTAGGCATTTCTTCGTGACAATGAAGAAAGAAAGATAGTAATTCACTAAGTGGTTATTTCGCTGGACCTTTTTGAAAAGTGCACAATCAGCATTTTTTGGAAATATGATAAAAACATGATTTTTTGTCATTTTCAAATTCGTTTATTTCAATTTCCCAACCATAGAATTTCGATTTATTTTGAATTCTGTTTATTCCATTATTGATCCTTGAAATATAAAAAAAAATGGGTGTGTGTTTTTTGATTTTTTGAAAAAAATGTCATTTAAAGTTATGTCCTAAATGAAAACTATAAAATGGTGAAAATGATAAATTGAATTACAATTATATATCTTATCAAAAAACAGCACTACCATTGCTTTTATCGATTCATAACATTAGATGAAATAATGACAGAGCCTTTTTAAGCCCTTATATCAATACTCTTGTTTGTAATCCCAGATATTAAAAAAGTGCTGAGTCATCATTTTCAAGATTATGCCTCTATATTTTTTTCTACAAAATATATGCAAGTTTACATCAGTTCCATCTATTTACCAATATTTGTTGGAAAAGTTGATTAAAATCATGAAAAGAATGCACTTGTATGGTACATTATTATTTCTATTATCATTTCGATTGATTTTTATGGTAATCTTTTTATAAAAGTGGGTGGGGCAAGATGATGTGCAAATTAGAGAAAACTATATATCTATCACGGAAGCCGGAAGGTGATAAAAAACCACCATTACCTTTGTTTGGACAAGCATTTTTACGTCAATGCCTTTTTATGCCTTTATTTCATTACTTTTTTTTCTAATTCCATATATTTAAAAGTGATGAGTCATCATTTTCAAGAGTAAGCCTACATTTTGTCAACAAAGAATGTTCAAATGACCATCCCTTCCATCTATCTATTTACAGGAATATTGGATTAAAATCATCATAAATCATGCTTTGATTTAGTACATAATTATTTCTAGACTGTTATCATTTAGATCGATTTATTCATGGTATTTTTTCATAGTGGGTGGGGTAAGATGATTTGCAAAATAGAGAAAACTGGACATCTATCAATGAAGGTGATAAAAATACCCTAGTTACTAGATTTGTTTTGACAAGCGATTTTATGTCAAATCAGGGGCTGCAACTGAATTATCAATTATGACTTTAAAAAAATGGCTCTTGCAATTCTACAGGTCTGTATGCACTCCTCTGCCAAGTATGAAGCAAATCGGACGGAAACTGTAGGAGTTGTCCGGACAAGCATTTTTACATCAATATAGGAGCCGTTACTCAAACTTTTGGGAAATTTACTAATTATGTGTCAATATGAAGCATACCAAGCAAGGGCATAGTCAGGAATTTATTTCATTACACCCACTCCAGGAACGCCTCACATGCGAGAGAGATAGTACAACAAGGGGTCTCTCACTACCGATGGTGTGGTTCGGGAATTTGACTTTGTGAATTACTTTTGGACCTCATTCTGACCCCGATTCCAATTATTTGAAGTGTTTTGAAAAAGGATGACCCAAGGATAATGTACTACATATTTTGTTGAATTCTGTCTAGCACTTCAGATTATTTTGTAATGGTGGAGGGACAGACGAACAAACAAACTGGTGGACGACAGACATTGATCGATCAAGAACTAGTAGTTCATTCCGAGCGTTTCTTCCTCGGATGAGCTATAAAGCAATATCCTCTTTCACAAGATTGATTGAATGGGTTTTATGCCACATTCAACATTTTTTCTGTCATATCATGGCAACTGGACTGAGCATCTAACCATGCCTTCCTCAGACTTGGCATTTCTCTCAACCGTACTACTAACTATGTAGAGCATCCAATCCAAGCGATCAGCTCTTCATCTCAAATATATATAATCATGAATCATCCAAACAACAAAATTCTATTATGATCCACCTCGAATGCTACTGCAGACGACAGAATTACTGCTTATAAAGATTTCCTTTGAGTAGAACATAGCATCGAAAATATTGATACAAAAGGAGAAAATGCTGGTTATGAATATAGCATCGAAAATATCGACACAAAAGGAGCAAATGCTGGTTATCAGCATTTTCTTCTTTAGTTTCAATGTTTTTCCATACCCTTTCTATAGTAAACGTCAAAACGAGGTCTTTTATGGGAAAGGGATAAACATCATCTATTATTGGTGAGTGACAAATAGCTTGCCAAATGGTGAAGGGGGGCCTAAAAATATTGGGACAGATAGAGCAAATCGTCGGTGTAATTGCAAAACCTCGTATGTCGATTTTTGCGATTTTCAAAGGACAAACTTGTGTGTCCAGTTAAAGACAATTCTTGCATGTTTTGAGATATTTTTACTGATCAGCATTAATGACAAATCATTTGTGAACAATTACGTCCAAATTTCAAGGAAAACATTTCAGTTTGGGAAAAGTTATTACACTTTCCCTCCCCTTTAAAATTTTCCAAAAACGAGCTACGAGGTTTTGCATTTACAATGACAAAATGATAATTACCAGCATTTTCTTCTTTAGTGTAAATGACATTTTTTTAAAAGCTCTTTCTAACAGGACGTCAAAAGCAACTTTTGTTTGGAAAGGGTTAAACATTATCCAGTGTTCTCCCCAGCCCAATAAGCTGTATCGGCCCCACTACAGCTTCATGTAAATCAGTGTAATGCCACTACAGCTTCAAAAGTACCCCTACAGCTTAATTCCTTCAAAAAGGTTACCAAATAAGGTTTCATGTCAAAAAGTGATGAATAATGTATTCTTACAATATGAAATGTAATAATTGTGAATAAAACCATAATGGG
Source organism: Fragum sueziense (assembly GCA_963680895.1). Lineage (NCBI taxonomy): Eukaryota > Metazoa > Mollusca > Bivalvia > Cardiida > Cardiidae > Fragum > Fragum sueziense. Next base: position 57,674,583 of record OY804598.1, on the reverse strand, counting down.
AAAAGAGGAAATTGCTCAAATTGAGCAATTTCTTCTTTTCTCATTATGGTTTTGTTCACAATTATTTGCATGAACACAATGTATTTCAAGGTTTACCAATACTTATAAACTACCACTACGGCTTCAAATTATTCTGTGGAGAACCCTGTTATCCTTCTATATGGATTGGTGAGAAAAACTGCTATTTCTGAAGTGTGGAAACGGGAAATTGGACCAGTCGAGCCTGGGTTCGAATCTACGGCCTAAGGATTGACAGAGACAATATTATAGACTGAGTGTCGAGGATCAGCACAGCGTGCTTCTCTTTACATTGCCCTACACATTGTTTTGCATCAAACACAGGCATTATTTTAAGGAAACATCTAACCCTCTCCAAAACGCGAAATGATAGGCAAGTCCTTTTTGGCAGGAGTTGCAGACGACAAAAATGACAACAAAAGTGAAAAAATACACAAATATTGAAAAATTTGTGTGTAAAGGACAAATTGCTTATCACTAGCACATACATTTGTTCTATCAATTTCAAGACCATTTCTTTGAAAGAAGGCATAATAACTAAATAATTCAATCAATTCAATTTCATATTAATGCAGTTTATTTTTAATTAATGACCAATATTCCATGAAGTTTTGATGATTCAACATGTAAACATTTTGTACAAGAGGTATGACATCGCTGACATATTAGTCTTTAAAGAAAGTGTTGCTGTAAAAGATGGAATGTTGATACAAGATTACAACTTAGAAGTATAGAGTTTTTCTACAGAACCCATGTTTTCCATTTCATATTTTTTCTGTATTGACAGGCTACACCTCTTTTAAATCATAACACAGTGCCCAAACACATGTTTCAGGTTTTGATTAACCCTTTCAAAAAGAAGTCCAAGATTTGATGTCCCTCATAAAAACAGACTTGAGAAAACATCCAGGCAAAAGAAGAATCTGTTTAAAATCAGCGTTTCCTTCATTTGTATCAATACTTTCTGTACTAATATTGTAAATATTCATTGTTTTGTGGCAGCTTCTAATTAGAATCACTCTAAAATTGTATTATTTTGGAAAGAGTTTGTCTACCAAGACATGTTATTTAACCCATTACCATAAAGTGACTCATTTTAACTCCCAAAAAGAAAATTGCTTAAGAAAACAATGTGGAAAATGAAGAAATTGCTTGTGACAAGCAATTTTCTTCATTTCCCAAAATGTTTTCTACCCAAAAAGACCATAAATATATAAATCAATTATATTTACTTGAAATTGTCGTCTGCAACATCTTTGAATTTCAACCAGTCTAAAATTTTGTTGTTTGGTAATGGGTTAATATTTAGTTGTCAAGACTATAGCAGTACCATTTTGGTTCTTTTATTCTTCTTAACCCTTTCCCAAACAAGACCTGGTTTTGACGTCCCTTATAGAAAAGGCTTCGGAAAATATTGAAGCAAACGAAGAAACTGCTGATAACCATCAAATTCTCCTTTTGCCTCAATATTTTCTTTGAAAATTTTAAACAAATAATTTTTTTAATAACATCTATTTTGTCATTTGTGACAGTTTTTGAAGGGGATCACCCTGAAATATTGCTGTTTGGGAAAGAGTTAAATGCATTCGTTATGTTCTTCATATTATCACTGAATTTAAGACATTTCTAGATCATATTAAAGTATCAAATTTAGTCTGGATCCTTAGGAATTTTCATCTGATTATTCTTTGTGCCTTTCTGATTGTCATTTGGTTTGGCAGTGTTGATATCTTGTCCAGCAATATACCAGTTACATAGTGACCATGGAGTTCATCAGCTGTAAAGAGAAAAAAGCATATCAGTCAATGGTACAGCATAATATATAGAATTAAATTGCAATTCCCAATTGACAAAATTTCAGAATGGTTTAATTTCAAAAGAATATACATTAAAGTCATAACAGACATGCATGAATAGATAGAAACCTTGCATTTACATAGGAAAACATACAGTATTTAGCTAATACATGTGCTGTATTTGCCAAGATAAGCACATTTATAACTAACTTTGATTGGGATGGATGTTCAAAACATGGGATGCTGTGTATACCCGGTAATATAGAGCCGGGTTTCGGCTCTCATAGTCTCACTTTACCCTTTCTTAGCACACTAAAGTATTTATGAGAATACATAAGCAACACTCAATGAAATAAAAGCGGTCATAGATGGGTTATGCTCCCCGAATAAGTGTTTGTCACAATAAAGGCTATCATGCATTAAACCCCCTTTTCCCATGACAGCTTGTTTGTACAAAAATTACTTATAGAATATGGTCTAGAACATCTCATTGATAACTCACAACAATTTCATTTAATTCTGCCTATCAGAAAAAGAAAATAAGAGAAGAATTAATTTCTATATTCAAACCCCTTTTTTTCCGGGACAAAGTCTCAAATTGAGAAAAACAGAAAAAAGATCTATATGGATTTATCATTATCTCATTCAGGGACTTCATTATTTTAAGTTTCATTGACTTTAGTCTAATTTAAGGGTTACTGAAATCCGGCTAAGGATGGACGGACTGAAGGATCATGGACATTGTGGCGACTATATGCTCCCCGAAAATTTTTCAGCGAGCATAAAGGTGAAATTACTGCTCAAGACTGCAAAGTGTATATATGTACATGTCTTGAAAATGATTTTTAACAATGACTTGAAGGGACGATGACGCAGCACCATTCAATGTGTAACAGAATAAATCCTGAATATGTGCTCAACACCGGTATCATCCAAGAACGCCCTGTACCATTTGTGGTTGGTAGCAGCACTATTGTAGATATATTTTTTCATTTGCTTCACAATTTTTGACTGGAATTTGTCATATCTTTTCATAAGCTAAAAAACAAGATACTAACACCTGCTCTTTCAAATATTGGTAATCTCATTGTCCTGTATCAGTTCCCCTATCTACCAGGATATTGACATTCAATAATTGTTGTTATAGTTATTTACAGATCTGAAATTAGAAGAAAATATTAACAAATAATTAATTGGTATGATGGTGAATGATTACGGAAAATATATTGTACAAAAACATGGTACCACTGGCACATTATGGTACGAAATGGCCAAATCATGATATACATGATTTTATCAAGGTACGAAATAGTTAGGGTACTAAATGACTTGCTCGTTACCATTAGCCCTATACAGTTAAATATTTCCTATAAATTGAAGCGTAGGCTCAAACACACAGTCAAAACACACAACAATGATGTAGATATACAGTAAAAGATAAATGAAACAAATATTTTGCTTTGATTCATGCCGAAAGGGTGTGTGTCAAGTTGTCAACACCCGAAAATCAACCACAGGAGTTTCTTCCTGAAATATGATATATTCGTGCACTTTCAAAAATGTTCCCAACACAATTATTTTACATGTTAACTCGTCATTTTGGATTGAAAATGTGTTTTTACCTGCATTTTACCGCTTCTGTACTGCTTGTAAACATTTCGCGATCTTCACCGGAAGTGTTATTTTTACATCAACACCGCCGTTATAGACTGGAAACACCCGTCTTTTCTCGCGTTTTTCGGACTTTTCGACATTTTAAAAATGGATTATTTTTGAAAAATCAAAAAACACATGGCCAGATTTTTTATATTATGTTGAACTATATCTTCTCATTCGGAAGTGAAAATAAAAACAAAATCTATGGTTGGGATTTTTTGTTTTATTCATTTAAAAAAGACCCGTTTTTCGTCTTTTTTAAAAAGCAAATACATGGTCAACTTTGACGCTTCAATGCAAAGACTTCTTAATAGTTAATTTTAAAAAGACACATGAAATAATCCATAGAAAAGCTATTCTTTCATATGGAATTCATGAAGATTTCAAAAGATTCCTTATAACGAAAATACAGTGAATCTAAAATACTACAAAATCGCCATTTTTCATGCCATTTTTCTGTGGATTTTGTCGATTTGGATATTTCTACCAAAATACTGCGAATGTGGTCGATCATTATATATTTTTGGACAAGGTTTGGATAGAGCAACATGCTCACCAAGTTTCAAGAAAATCGGTGATTTGAGTGGAAACACCATTTTACATCCTTATAGAGAATGGCTCTTAAAAGTTCTTAGATTTTTGCAGTGACCAAGAAGGTCGCATTGTACTTTTGATGCAAAAGATATACAAAAGATGTAGAATCTACTATGAATTACTTCAATATCACACAAAAATGCTTTTAAGTTTCTTACTACAAGTATGAGTAAGGACTACTAGCAATACCCGTCGACCCAAATACACATACAACAACTCATCATGCTAAGCATACACTGATTCCAATAAGAGTCCGTATTCCTATTAAAAGATACATTAAATGTCATAATGATATACCAGTATCATTAGGACCGATTGTTTATTAACATATTAAGACAGTGTGTAATCATTTGTATTATTTGCTTGGCTATAGAATATTTCCCTTGTTATATGATTTATATGTTTATGATGTATGATTGTCTGGCTAAAGAACGATGTATGTATACAAACAATACATCATGTGTACTTCATGAAGTTTTATTGGTCTATATGCGCGGATCCATGTTTTTTGTGTTTATTTTGTTTTGTTTTGTTTTTTTTTTTTTTTATTTTTTTTTTGTTTTGTTTTTTTTGTTGTTGTTGTTGTTGTTGTTGTTTTATTTTTTTTATTTTTTTGGAAACTCCTTAGAATTTTGCATATTTTTGATTGTTGCCAATATACAGTCTTGAGGCCAATTTTATAAATAGTAGAAACACATGAAGATGTAGACCAGCAAAACGTACAATAACTTTATTTAACGTGCCTTAAAGCCCTTACAATCAATGTTAAAGCCCGATTCGCCAATCAAGATGTCAATCAAAATATCAAATGAATAAACCAGTCATGTGTCTGCGAGATTCATCGACAATAATTTATATCTTTATATTTCTTATTTAGGCACACATACCATTAGGTCTTGGTGTGTGTTTGACAAATACATGTATGTTGAACAGTTATGATTCAAAAGTCTAAAGATATTCTCTTTGCCAGTTTGTACCTCACTGGAAAACAAAGTTTTTTGCTACACTTTGGAAACGAATCTTATGATACATGCATATCGGTAAAATATCAATTCAGTCAGACAGAAGGGAAATGTTTAAGAAAAGGTAAGAATTTGATGTTGGGATAAATTGGTCGGAAATGCCTTTACTGGGTCTGACAGCTACAAGCAATATCAATATTTCTTATAAAAGCAAAACATTGATTTTTGTCCTTATATTCGGACGTGCTGTATTCACGGATAATGTTGAGGAAAGGGGTCATTTTGATGCCGAGACAAGAGATTTGTTAAGTCTGTTTTATCAGCGCCAGTCTATACAAAAAAGGTTAACTTCTTGTAAATAGAGACAAGTTAAACCATCTTTCAGACGGTATGGCAGTAGAATTCTCCAACTGAAAGAAACTATGTACAGACTACGATTAAACCACGACAGAAATTTGACAAAAATAAAAGGAAACAGTGGTTGATGGAAAGAGGAGAACAATGGTGATCGCACTTACAATATTTCTAACTGCCAATTGTTGACTTTGTATCCATATCCACTAAATCCCCTGGACTAAGACAAATGACCTTGTCCACATAATGAATGCTTAGAGGTCAATGTAAGATGCTGTTTATACGAACAACAGTATTAATTACCATTTTTTTGCCAGAGTTTGTAATTATCTAAAGGCGCGTTCCCATTGCCGACCAAATCAACTCGATCAAGCTCGATCAAGGGATCGATTACTGATCGAGCTTGGTCGGCAACAGCGATCGGGACGATAGAGCGTGGTCGGCAAAAATGATTGGGAATTAATCTACAAGGCATAAAGAATAAGTCGTGTAAATACATTTGATCGAGTTTAATCAGGTCTGATCGGGAATTTAGGCGTTCGAGTTGATCGAGTTGATTTGGTCGGAAATGGGAAGGCGGCTTTAACCTTGCTCAAAACAAGACCTGGTTTTGACTTACATGAGAGAAAGAAGGCTTAGGAAAACATTGAAACAAACAAATGCTGGAAACCAGCAAATTCCTGAAAAATTTTGATCCCAGTCAATCTGTTTGGACTGCGCAGACTCACTATAGTCGACACTTTTCAAACTTGCTAGGGGGATGCTTTTAGCGTGACGGGTCACAAATGGTCATACTAGAACCCATGCCACACTTATTCATATAGGACTGCGTGAAAAATCAGTAACCGTCAATATGTGCAGAATCATGCCTAGCAGCTATTATCTACAAAATATGGAACATTTATGGCTCCCAATGGTTTAATATCACGGTGTGAAATACTTTCCCTGATAAAAACACAATATTTCCGCAATCAAATTATGGTTACATGTTTTGGAGTATTATTGTTAATTGAACATGGCGTTTTACACTTCCGAACAAATGTAATTAGAAAAAAAAACACAATTTTACACTAGTATGTAATTTCATAGACTTATTTCAATTCTAGATATTCTTTGTTCTCTTTCTGCACTCGTATCATTTTAAAAGTGTATATGTTGTGAACCGTTTTAGAACTTAAGCAGTTTTAAAACTGCGTATACGGAACTTTACTCAGTTTCAAAACTGCATGGGCAGTTTCGAAACTGCTCATCCAGTTTTAAAACTGCTTATGCATGAGTTCTGTATGTTATGCAGAACCATTCAAACTGTTTATTTTCACTGAATTATTGATATTCAAATCAAACAACGACCTAAAAGGACTTTTTACGGGTAAATTTTGATTTTTGATCGATTCACTTCTGACAAAGACATAATAATAACAACAGAGATTGGAAACTCCGCGAAATAACGTGGAGTCTCGTAAGCCGAGATTTTATTGCGCACCTGCTTATCTATCTACCTGGCGTTACGTTGCTAGGCAATGATCCCCAAGTCAGAATTGTTTGTTGATGAGATGGCTCGGAAAAAGTTAAACATCGTAGATAATGAAGGAATTACTTCCGACCATGAGCATTTTCTTTATTTCTCACGATGATTTTTGTCCCAAAAGACAATATTTTTGTTCACTTAAAATTGTCAGTACAAGAAATTGTTACAAACTTTTGATAGATCTAGATCTACGTTAGCCAACATTGACAAATTTCAATATTAGCGGGATCGGGGAACAAAAATTCAGATGAAATTTTGTAGGCCCCAGTAATGGATCCAAAGTGGGTTAGGGGGGGGGGGACGAACATTTTATTTCAATTTCATGTAGAAATTCAGTAAAATTTGTGTGATATTAGGAAAACGAACCTCCCCTCCTATACGTTCGAACCCCGTCCCCAGAAACCCTGGATTCGCAGCTGGGCCCAGATTTACCTAGGCCTATTTGTTCGCGTGTACTGACCGACATTATAGGGTGAATGATTTAGCTCAACCGGGTAGTTCGCGTAAACGGACTGACATTATAGGATGAATGATTTAGCTCCATCGGGTAGTTCGCGTATACAGACTGACATTATAGGATGAATATTTTAGCTCCATTGGGTAGTTCACGTATACTGACCGACATTATAGGATGAATGATTTAGCTCAACCGGGTAGTTTGCGTATACTGACCGACATTATAGGATGAATGATTTAGCTCCATTGGGTAGTTCGCGTATACTGACCAACATTATAGGATGAATGATTTAGCTCCATTGGGTAGTTAGCGTATACAGACCGACATTATAGGACGAATGATTTAGCTCCATTGGGTAGTTTGCGTATACTGACCGACATTATAGGATGAATGATTTAGCTCAACCGGGTAGTTTGCGTATACTGACCGACATTATAAGATGAATGAATTAGCTCCACCAGGTAGTTCGCGTATACTGACCAACATTATAGGATGAATGATTCAGCTCCATTGGGTAGTTTGCGTATACTGACCGACATTATAGGATGAATGATTTAGCTCAACCGGGTAGTTTGCGTATACTGACCGACATTATAGGATGAATGATTTAGCTCCATTGGGTAGTTCGTGTATACTGACCGACATTATAGGATGAATGATTTAGCTCCATTGGGTAGTTCACGTATACTGACCGACATTATAGGATGAATGATTTAGCTCAACCGGGTAGTTTGCGTATACTGACCGACATTATAGGATGAATGATTTAGCTCCATTGGGTAGTTCGTGTATACTGACCGACATTATAGGATGAATGATTTAGCTCCATTGGGTAGTTCACGTATACTGACCGACATTATAGGATGAATGATTTAGCTCAACCGGGTAGTTCTCGTATACTGACCGACATTATATGATGAATGATTTAGCTCCATTGGGTAGTTCACGTATACAGACCGACATTATAGGATGAATGATTTAGCTCCATTGGGTAGTTCGCGTATACTGACCGACATTATAGGATGAATGATATAGCTCCACCGATTGGTTCGCGTATACTGACCGACATTATAAGATGAATGATTTAGCTCAACCGGGTAGTTGCGTATACTGACCGACATTATAGGATGAATGATTTACCTCCATCGGGTAGTTCGTGTATACTGACCGACATTATAGGATGAATGATTTAGCTCCGTCAGGTAGTTCGTGTATACTGACCGACATTATAGGATGAATGAATTAGCTCAATCGGGTAGTTCGCGTATACTGACCGACATTATAGGATGAATGATATAGCTCCACCGATTGGTTCGAATATACTGACCGACATTATAGGATGAATGATTTAGCTCAACTGGGTAGTTCGCGTATACTGACCGACATTATAGGATGAATGATTTAGCTCCATTGGGTAGTTTGCGTATACTGACCGACATTATAGGATGAATTAGCTCCACCAGGTAGTTCGCGTATACTGACCGACATTATATGATGAATGATTTAGCTCAACCGGGTAGTTCGTGTATACTGACCGACATTATAGGATGATTGATTTAACTCCATCGGGTAGTTCGCGTATACTGACCGACATTATAGGATGAATGATTTAGCTTCACCGGGTAGTTCATGTATACTAACCGACATTATAGGATGAATGATTTAGCTGCACCGGGTAGTTCACGTATACTGACCAATATTATAGGAGGAATGATTTTTTTTTCAATTGGTAATAACATGTAATTTCAACACACAAAATATAAATAAATTCTATTATTGGGAAAAGATTTAGGAATCTGGAGCATTCCCCCTTAAAGGGTGAAATGTTCCGTAATAAAACTTGCTTACTTTCAAGGAGTTTTTTTTTTTCAAAATGCCAACTTTGTCAACTAAAATTTCCTATTAGACCTGATTACATACTGATTAATTTTCGTGTGCAAAGTCCGTTAGTTGAGTGTCTTAACAAAACATTGCCGAAGTGGGGTCATTACATTTGCAGATGTACCGGGTTAATCTCGCTGGATAATAGTTCACAAACAGAATAGGCCTACAGACATTTACAATCTGTAAATAATGTTACGAAATGGAATAGTACGACTTACTGCATCATTTCCCAAAATAATTAATCAGAACCGAGAAACCATATCTCCATTATGACAATATTGTCTATAAATTGGACGATATGCATTGTTTTGTAAATGTAGACGAACTGGTAAAATTAAGGTACGAAATTTCTAGGGTACGAATCATTTTTGGTAAACCGGAAGCTGTTTTTCGGTTCGGTGCAGAACTTCGGCTGTTCGGTACCGAACACGTTTTCAAATAAAAACAGGTTAATATGGTTTGTTTTGTGATCTGTTAAGTTTCCTTCTCAAAAGGAATATGTTTAAGATGAGTTCTGCATCGAGAGAACGCCGTTATACGTCAAAATAACAATATAATCGCTATATTACGCAGTTTCGAAACTGCTCAAAATGAGTTCCGTAACATCTGCGCAGTCTTAAGACTGCATAGTTTCAAGATTGCTTACGACATATATACAGTCAATATAACTCGAATGCGATATAATTGCCTTTTTAATTTGCCAGTACAGAAAAACCCTTGCTCAATTTATGTCAATTTGTCAAACTTTGCATATCTAAAAAAATTAATTTGATCTATATAGACTACAAACGAATTCGTCTTAAATGTAAACTGATTCTTCATAAATTTAATTTATTGTCTCGTTATCAGCTGATTTTTAAAAGGTCTACCACATTTAGCTAATTCCTGGAGTTTTTTCTACATTCTCTGCTTCAAACCGAATTAAAATCGGTCATGTTCCAAAATAATTGACAATTGTCTGAAATTGTTGTGTCACGTGTTTCTTGTCGCGAAAATATTACATATGCAATGAAGTGAGTTAAACAAATATCAACGTTTTCGCATGTTTTAAAAGTTTTACAGGGCAAGGGGAAATTTCAGCTTTCTGGGTTTCAGATGAAGGGCAAATGAACGAGAATGACAATCTATAAAAGACAATGGTTTCCAAATCTGATTATATCCCCACATATTTACCGTATCTTGATTTTGATATGATTTCTGTGATTCATCATGATACACATTATTGTGGGATTGATAGGGAACGGAAGTGGATCATAGACATGGAGGAACGGTCCGTTAAACAGAAAATGGTTTACAAATCGGATTATATCCTCATATATTTTTTGTCTTAATATTAAAGAGACATTCAATCAACATTGTTATTTTTTTTTTTTTTTTTTACTTTTATTGATGTCTGAAAGAGCATATTTTTTTATGAAAAATATGCAAATTTCGAGTCAAAGTATTGCACCGTGTACGCGGAATGAAGCTTTTTTCTAAAAACTATGGTAAATCATAAAACTCGTTACCCACGAGATTATCTGATGCTAAAATTAGTTTTTAAAGAAACTTATTTTAATTAGAATTCGCTCAATCAGTTTGTCCGAAATAAACTCTTCAAATTTACTCCACGGTTTTTCACTTGATCTTGTATGCATTGGGTTGAATACCATCACTGTAATTGATTCTTCCCGGGAAGAAATGAAATCTACTCTGTTAACTATTCTCTGCCTACAAATATCCAGTGATATATCTGTCTATGCTTAGTCCCTACCCTATTTTGTGATATCATTTTCTTTGTAGCTTTCTAGCATTTCTTTTTCTCTGTCTCATGTAGATTGTGATGAAATGCTTTATTACCATGGAATTTCATGTATTTAAACAATAGAACGAAACGCTTTGCGAAATCCTTGAAGAAACCCACCAATTTTTCAGCACAAATCATTATCGTTTGGTTATCTTTATCTACTCGATGGTTTTTCCAACCCGCGTAATCATGACCCATGATGTACAAACAACAATAACCGGGTGTTGACTGATTCTCACGAAACTTGATCTACGGATATCTTAATTGACGTGTAAAGTACATGAGAGAGAAAACAGGTGTCTGTTTTGCTAATTTCTAAATAGACTTTGATTGTAAATCCATTGTATATGTAAGAACGATGGATATCAAGTGACAGTTGAGGTATTGAAATACTATATTATTGTGGATAAAGAAGTTTCTGATCGAATTATATGTTACATGTAGCTTGGTGTAAATGTTATCTTTAGTGACTTTATCATTTTTACTTTTAGGCTAAATGAATGATGCACTTTTGACTTCTGGTATGCTGTTTACGATTTGAAAAGGCATCTGGTTAAATGTCCATTTCATACATTTGACATGAACCTGGATCAAGCTTTTAGTCGAATCGGTAGTTCTATTTGTACAGGTAAAAAGCATCGCACGTGCGACTTTCACTTAAAGTGAAAAAATATGTGAATTTATCTCGGTGTTGCGTAAAATTTGTTAACATAAACCAGGTTCAGAGTTTTTCTGCCTTGAAAAACGATTAAATATTCTCTCGATCGAAGACTTTGCCAAGTTTAACTCTTTTGAAGGTGTATAATTTAGCACATAGAAACAATGATGGTATATTTTCTTTATATCAGTTGTAGGTCAATAATCATTTACATGTATATGAACCTAACGTGGTCAAACTTGTTATGTTTTGCTAACGTCAACCATATGATCATCTCCAAGTAGTCCCTTGACTTGACGTCAAGCAAAGGAAAGTGAGTTCTTCTATTATCCTCAATGCTGTCTATGATATCACCTTAACTTGCATTGTCTTATTCCCACTAAAGGTCATTCGAAATTGTCGCTTGGTGAAGGGTAGTGCAGTTTAATATGTTCCAACACTTTGTTTATGTTTCAATCGCGTGCTCTAGTGAGTTTCCGAGTTTTGTACCCAGACTGATCGATACCAATTGCAGCCACGATCTAGAAAAAGGAGTGTTTGCGGTCTTTGGGTCCGTCATGTTACCCGGACGTTCTGTGCCCGTGCGCAGTCTTATCATGACCCATATTGCTCGCTTGCAGGAACAGAAAGGAAATTCTTGAGCATTACATTGTATAAGAGAACAACATGCATCTCGATTCGCCCGTACAGGTGTCAAATGTCATATTGGGTCCCTTTTTAGAGATTCCAGCTTTTATAAGTATTCTTAGATGGGATCACAGCGAATGTTTAAATACGTTTGTCTCTTGATTCTCGGAAGATTTGCCTGGATTAAAAGGCTTTAATGGTCTCGAAATAGCATCACAATCTAGTCCAAGATAATGCACTTTCGTACCACAGCATTTACTAATTTATTATGTGAAATGGAATGAGTGATCAACGTTGCATTGTATACTGTTTATTTTCCCCAAGACTCATCACCTTCCGTGGCAGTCCCTTAGTTGAACCTTTGCATGACTATTTCCGAAAAGTGGTCATAATTATGTAATAAGCCGCAGGTCACATAGCCAAGCACTACCTTTAAAGTATATATTTAATGATAAATGACCTTACAGTGCCTCTTTATCTATTAGCTAGAAGCGCTCTGCCAGGTCATTTATAGGGACCTATAATAGCATTTAGAGAAAATTCTCTTTGCCTATAGGGCACACGCTTCCATATTGATATGAATGCGTAAACAGATTTCATGCCTATGAATGCGAACAGTGGGTAAAAGGTCGTTTTGAGCTAAAAGAGGATTGGGAATTCAGAGAAATGGAGAGTGAAAGTTCCGAAGAGACTTGATATAAAATAACCGCTGCAAACATTCATCTTTTCATTAGCTGTTTAATCAATTAAACATTTAATTCCAAGATACACCAGTAACAGCTTGGCACCACGAACGTTATTGGTGCAAAGTGCAAAATGTACCAGATTACGTGTACCAAACATTGTTCGAACAAACTGGTATCATTTGACCCATTAGCAATATACATGTATCTCAAGAGTAAATTATCTGACTCTAAGGATTAAATTCTTTCGGTTGTTCTTATGGAATTGAAGACGATTAAATGCAAGGCACGTTAACGCACTATCAAAGGTCGCCTTTTCCAGTGCTGCAATAATGAAGGAGTTTATACCAGCTGGTAACATTGCAATCTAGCTGGATCAGTGACCAATCAGTATAAGTTGTTTCTCTGTATTTCTGATGTAATTTGAACGAGATCTGTCAAAGTGATTTTGATAAATTATCTTCTCTCGCCCCGAATCGATTTGTATGTCTCCAGATTTGACCGTCTTGGAAATTCGATTCAGGGAAAGCAATTTTGGCAGACGATGCAACCCTGCTCGTATGGCAACTACAATCAGTCATTATGTTATAGGACCCTGGCTGAAACATGGATATCCTTCTGCATTTTTCTATCGTATAGCCATTTTCAAGACAATAATATTTCAGGCTTGTCACAATTGGGACAATGCCAATGCTGAAATACCAATTTTAATGAATAAAATATTTCTTTCCTTTCGTCCTGGAAGCTATCCTTGGAGGTCGTAAAAATGAGTCACTGCTTGGGAAAAGTCATTCTGAATTAAATATAAACTACATAGGCATTCTTGAAACTTGTACATGTCCTATGCTTCTGCCATTACCATATACCAATGTATATGCATAAGCGTCTGTTTCGATCAAATAATGTCAAGTGCTGAGACGAAATAAACGCTATGGAATCAAATTAATAGGAGATTATAACTCCAAGAGAGCTATTTTCAGAGGTATTATTAAGTTGGACCTTTTTCCGCTTCCCCCTGTGGATTAATTAATGATAACACCACATTGATTTACCTCCTTTGTAACTGTTTGACTTTTTGGGCAAGTCTTTTTTACCATTGTAAGAGTTATAATGTAAACAGAATTTATAAAAGATGAGAAAGGGCCCCTTTGCATTTGAGACCAACATGGATCCAGATCATCTTACAAGTGGTAACTCTCAGGTAGCAGCATTTTGTCATGATCAGACTTTTCTTTGATGCAAACTGATCTTGATTCACAGTGAAAAAATTCCTTTTTCCAGGTCCCTACATTTTTATTTCTTTTTCTGGATTATCAATTTCCAATTCATATGCCTATGCATCGGATATCTTGGCTTCCGTGGCAATATCTTAAAATTTAAATTGTTCTGCAATTTTCAATTCACACAGACGTTCCATCTAGTTTGCAATCGCTAATACCTGATCTATAGAAATCAATGTCTTTGTACCCCAACCAGCTCTATTCAGCAACAATCATTTCTTAGTTCTCGTCTTCTTGTAGTGCCAAATGGTAATCCAATTCAATTACATATACGATGGACGCTCAAAGTAAAGACTGATCTACTTAAAAGCTTCTGCAGACGACAACACGAATGTTGATATAATAGTAATTGTACTCTTTATAACCTAACAGATATTGAAGCAAAAGAAGAAAATGCATGTTATTAGCATTTTCTTTTCTTTTGTTTTTTTTTTTTTTTTTTTTGCTTCAATGTTTTCTCAAATTATTTCTTTCGGACGCTAAACCAGGTCCTGTTTTAAAAATGATTAGGGCTAGCGATATTTTGTCTCCATTTAAATCCAGTTTAAAGAACAATGTCTTTTTCTCTACAAATTCAAACATTCTTCTAAATTTCCCTCCAAAAAGACATGATGTCGAACCTGTGCTTTCCCTCCGACTCTATTTAAGATTTAATTAACTTTGACGCTCCTTTGGGGAAATTACTTATAAATCAAAACAGTCTCTTAATCCTTTACCATCAGAATTACAGATAGAGGTGGGTAAAGGGTTTTCAAAATGCATAATTTCATTTATTGTTCGTCTAATCCTGTGTTGTTTGTACTTCTTGGAATCGTCTAATGGGATGATTGTATTTGGAAATAACAAATTGAGAACTCTTTCAGTCCCACCACTGCTTTGTTACTCTGACCATACAATGACAACTTACCCAATTCGTTGTGATGCCAGTATGCGAATTATCCCTATCCTTACGACATAATTTAAGGGCGTTCTTATTTGAAAGCTGCTGCGCACGAACACTTGGGTTTTGATTTAAAAAATAGACTTTGGGTGCAATATGCGATATAATCACAAAATGTGTTAAATAAAAAATGCAAGTTATCAGTTGGTTGATAGTTCTATCAAACAGACCAGTAAAGTCAATTACAAGAAAAGCTACAAAAAAGTCCCTAATGATTCACAGAAGTTGGCTTTTAGCATATTGTCGCACCGTTTATAGACTTTATAAGACAGAATACAAGATTCATACAGTAAATGACATAAATCGATTATCATGCAGCGGTTAAAAAGTATGTAAAATATTTAAAGCGGGTGATCGTGTTTACGAAATGATGTGACATTGGGTTTTAAATCCGTCGTAATCTAAGCCAATACAGATCAGAAAGAGCTGAAATTTTGCACAGAGAAAATCTAAAGGCCACATTTTAATCATGTACAGTTATTTTGACAGCAAATCACCCCGAAAATAAGTATGTAACTGTAAATATGTATCTTTAAACGTTCTATATCGCACAAGTGTCATTTCTGTCTAAATATATAGATTTTCGGTGAGTCAAAACTCCTAGACCATTCAAGTCTGATGAAGTAGCTCACTAGACGTCGGCGTTTGTTCATTTATCAAAGATCCCGCCATGTTTCTTCTGATTAAGTGGTCTATATAGCCGGTCAATATACCTCACAACTAACTGTTTTAACCTCATTAACCTCATTAATGATGGAAAACCGTACTTGTTGCCAAATGGTTAGATAGTGTTATTTGTTAGGGAAACGTTATGTTCCGGTTGTATTTGTTGGTGTGAGATCATACAAAATGTGTCGGTTGTGTATTATGATATAGAAGTGAAATCTGGTACTAATTGCTTAACCCCAGACTTTACTTCAAACTCGTTATTTGTCTTTTCTATATCCACTTTGAATAAATAAAGACTTTATTTTCTGCACCCTATCCAATTCATTCACCAAAAATAATCGAAGTCAATTTATCAAAGGTTCCACATTAGTAGTCATGATTAAGAGATCTATATGGTCCGTACAGCCATAACGCTAGCTTGGTATCATTTTACTACTGTAATTAATTTCATAGCACAACACACCATGCATCAAGGAAGGTACATGAAAGTTTTACAGTAGCATCTACAAATAGAAATATACAAGCGTTGAGACAACTTCATAAAAGAACAAAGATGCAATACTAAAAGTAAATAGATGAGCCAGAATCTGGAAAAACGTCACTTATAGCATTTGAGACAGCCAGGTTTCAAGATCAGGCTGTGCCTAGATGAATTCTAGCCAGCAGCCATGTTACTCTCATATGGTTGCTACAGACCATGAGGAAGCTATTGTAGAACAACATGTTTCCTGGTCAGACTGCGTGTATACGCAGGCTGATCTAGAACCATGTTATTCGCTAATGATATAAGCGACGTTTTCCCAGATCTTGACTCAAATATATTCAATATTGCCAAAACACTACAGTCAGACAAAACACATGGAATGCAAAACATGTTTCCCGGATGTTTTTAAAATCATATTCAGTAGAAAATTAAATTTCTGAGCTATTTCGAACTCCATTCATGCCCTGCGATTTCCCGTTTGGAGACTGACTGCACAATCGCAAATTGAGACACAAACAAATGAATTTGCTTTATTAGATTGTGGGGTTTTTCTTAGAATCGTATTTGTTCTGCTGGATTACTAACATGTACCTTGATTAATCCATTCCGAAAATGCATAAACTAGCTTTCCCAGTTTGAAAGCTGGCGTAAATTAAGAAATGTATTTTTAAGTACGTCGAATCACAAGGAGAACGATATAAATGGAGAAAATGCCGGTTTTGAGCTCTTTAAGAAACATAACAACCATTAACAGTTATTGTTTGAAGAAGGATTGAATTAGAAAATGTGTTCCATTCGTTCTAACAATTCTATATTATTTCGAGTATTGGAATTACTTTAATTACAAGGAAACAACAGAAGTTGTATTAAAAAAACGTTATGCTTTTGACAGTCGAAAAGGGTATGTAAATAAAGTAATACATGTAAATGGTACACACAAGTCATACATATGCAAAATCCAGTAAAGTCAATATTCACCGGAAGTGGATTGTGACGTATGGGGACGCCTCATTTACATGAAATTGACATTTTATGACGGTTCACTCTCCCATAGACTTCCGGTGAAACGGCGGAAAGATTCTCATATTTTTCATATTTTGTCGAATTTAAAATCCAATACCAGACCAATTTGAATTCGGGTTGAAGCAGAGAAGGTGTTGAAATATCATGGTGGTGTTTATTTTAAATTAACATATAAACATGTTATTGAGGATCAAACAAATTATTTTTAGAAAAGTCCATCATGTCCATCTAATGACTGACGTCTCTCCTCCTTCTCTGTTTCAAACAGAATTCGATTAGGCACCATATTACTAGTAATATACTGACGTCCAAAAGAAACGCCTCAGTCCTAATAAATGTCCGATTTTTCAGTAAATCTGATTTGAAATTACGAATACTTATTTCCATCTGTAAATTTGATTATCTGATGTTGAAAAATGACGATAAAGAAATTATTACAGTTGTTACAGTTTAGTAAAAACGGTACATTTAAACAGAGCGGTATCAGAATTTCCATTTAAAAATCAGTAGCGCGTGGTTCGAACTTTACTTGCGACGACAAAAGATACCGTAAAACGTCTTATTTGGTGACCACATTTAGTGAATACTAAACCTGACGTCGATTTCAACGTCTCAAACCTAAAACGCATATGACGTTAACGTAAGACAGCTTCTTGTATAACAGGCGTTACATGAGGTTTATCTGTCTTTGGCCGATTGGTAAATGTTTCTGTAACTCTTACTCGTCGACCAAGATGTCGAATCGTGCAATGCAAGACGTAAAAACGTCGGTTGGCTTGTTCTTGATTTTCCCGTAGATTCTATTCGAAAATGGTTACTCTATGACCTATATTTTCCAAGCAGTGTGTCTATTTCAAACGTTACTTGCAACAACAACAGTTGCTAGAAAAACACTTATTTGGCCACTACATTTACGGACTATTCGACAGAATGTCGATCCCAACGTCACAAACCTGAAACGTACATGACGTTAACGTAGAGAATTATCTTGTTTTACAGGCGTTACGTGAGGTCTAGTTGAGCGTGGTCGATCAATAAACGTTCGCAATATTCTAACGCGTCGATCAAGACACTGAATCGAGAAACACAATATGTTAAACTGTCTTACGACTTGTTTGTGTATTCGTCGCATTCAAAAATGGCTTAAATTACGAGCTCCTTTTTCAGAATTTAGTCTTGAAATCCTTCAATTCGGATGTTTCATAAGAAAATCTTTGAATTCGTGGTTGCTTATCCACTAACACATGTTAATGTGTAAAATGTGACCAATTTCATCACGTGATGTACATACACAAGGTGCGCGTAGAAAACGTGACCAGTCACCGGAAATGGACATGTTAATGGATAGAAACGCACATTCATTCATTTACCGTAATTGTCGGTCAAAAGATAATTTACAGTATATATTTCACTTACATTGTAATAGGCATAAGTAAATAAACGAGAACTTTCATTGGAGCGTTTCTTTTGGACGTCAGTTTATAATTATTGAAGATTTTCTTGTATCACTTTGTTATCCAATGTGTTAGCCACAGAAGGATGTTTCTGATCGTAAAAAGATTATATTCCCTGTTGACAGGAAACGACGACATGTTACATGTAAACAAATGTCTACAAACGGTGTCCGAAATCAAGGATGCGCAGATTCAATCCCTTATAAACAAAATGATCAATCATTGCTTGTCTTTCCTATGTTGTATGATTTATATTTTTCATCTGAAACTCAATGAATTCTTGTCTTGCAAAAACACGATGTTCTGTTTTAGACGGGGATTGTCAGAAATCTGATAAACGGCGGACAACCAATACGTTACTGAAACTTCGGAGACAGATCTTACTTGAACAGAATTGACTCTTTCCCAAACCAAAATTTTTAGGGGGTCCACTTCGAAACCTGATACAAATGGCAAAAAATGGATGTTATTAAAAATAAGATTTTTGTACAATATGGCACAGACAATATTGAGACAAAAGGATAATATGCTGGTTATCAGCAGTTCCTTCTTTTGTTTCAATGTTTTCCCAAGCCTATTCTATCAAGAACGTGAAAACCACATCTTGTTTGGGAGAGGGTTAACGTCATTTCAAATAGTATTTCAGCCATATCTTGGCAGCTGCAGCAATTATCTACAATGCATTACACCGCCTTTAGTCATACACTCCGTGTACCGTTTTCCGCGACAACAAAAATTCACGAGGGTATTCGGAGTTTAGTTGGTACGAGACAAATGTGGAAAAGGAGGAACATCGTGACAGGAATGGATCCCCAGTATCATATTTTTATCAGTCGATGCTTTACATGTGCCAATTTCTCTATGGTCGCTGCTAAAAGGATTTTTTTTTACGTAACAGATTTCTTCCGAGATTATCTAAAATCAACAGAAAAGAAACCTCATTCCTGTACATAGGCATTGATTAATCATATTTTGTCTCTCCTATATCATATGGTTTATATGTGATTTATATGTTCTGCTGGAATTTGATCTATTTATGTCTGCCAAATTATCGATGTTCATATTCATAAGACAATTGTCTAAAGTACCCTGATTTGTATGTCGGCCAAGAAAGTCGCATTGGACTTTAAATACAACATATGCTGTGAACTCATTCAATGTGTTATGAATCTCACACAGTGGATCATCATGACCAACAATTACTTAGTCAAATAATAGTCCGAACTCTTACAACCGATTGTTTATTCCGTTTTTAGACAACGACTAATCGGCTTTTATACTTATTATTGCATGAATATTTCCCTGGTTATATGATTTATATGTTTGTGATGGATGTATGTTTGTCTGACTAAATCACAATATATTATATGTACTTCAGGAAGTTTTATTGGTCTACATGCGCGGATTCATGTTTTTTTCTTTCGGAAACCCCTTTGAATTTCGCTTATTTCTGATTGTTGCCAATATACAGGATACAGTATTGAGGCCGATTTTACAAATACGAGAAACACAAAAAGAGGTAAAACAGCTATCGTATAAGAACTTGTTTAATTGTTTAACGTATCCTAGAACCTCTACAATCAATTAGCCTGATTCGCAAATCAAGATGTCAATCAAAATATTATTTGACAGCGAATCAGATGAGTAAACCAGTCACGTGCATGTGAGATTTTTCGCATTCTTTATGTTCTCGTTGATGAACATAAAAGAGTTTAGTCTAAGGGTTTGTTTTTCGTATATATTCTATGTAGACAACTCTTGATGCAGAAGTCTAAAGAAACTCTGCCGGTTTATAGAGCACGGGAACACAACGTTCGTTGTGGTGCTTTAAAAAAAACTCGTAATTGCTGTTTGTTTAAAGCTGCAGTTACGAGGTATTTGTTAAAAAGCAGCGATTGGCTATACTTTACAAACGAATTATGATACATACAAATCGGAAAAATATTAATGCAGTCAAACAGAAGGGAAAATATGTAAGAAAAGTATAGAATTTGTTGTTGGGATAAATTGGTCGGAAATGCCTTTACTGGGTCTGACAGCGACACGTAATATCAATATTTCCTATAGAAGCAAAACATTGAATTTAGCCTTATATTCGGAAGTGCTGCTTTCACGAATAACGTTGAGGACAGATGTCAAATTTGGTATCGAGACAAGAGATTTGTAATGACTGTGTTTTATTAGTGCCAAAACACAATACAAGATTAACCTCTTGTAAACAGTTCTAACACAAGTTAAACCATCTTTCAGACATATAATAAAAGTCTTGTTCTACGATAATGTAAAAGACAACGATTAAAATGTAACAAAAAGTAAAAGCATACATAGTATGGAGGAAAGAAGACAATGCTGGTTTTTAAACGTCTTTAGACTATACACAGTCAACTTTTCGTGAAATAATATTCTAAATAGCAAAACAGCTGTTGCATATTTTATTTTTGAAAAAAAGTCCAATTGTCCTTTTTTATGAAGGGCATCTTAACAAAATAGTCTAACTGGCCAGTGCATCACTGATATCGACAGTTTACATATAAAACTCTTATTCTGAGGAGATTGGGATGTACAATGAATGACTCTACACCACTCCAAGACTGTCCTAAGAGGTGCGTGGTGAGCTACTCTGGCCCACGGACTAAATTGTACTACTGTTTTGTCTAAAACTGTCTATACTCTCTTTGACGACAGAACTTGGTACCGGTATTCTGGCGACTACTGGAAATCCGAATAATCGGGCCTTTGGTACTTTCTCATCTTTTTCGTCGTTGTTTGTGTCAACAATCTTTTTATTCTTTTATATATTTACATTTAGAAGTTCCCTATAGAGGGCAAAGCAACTGCAATTGAAGCATACTGCTGAATTGTATTAATACCCACTACACCCCTCTGACTAAGACAAATGGTTTTGCCCATAAAACATATACTTCAATGTCAATGTCAGATGCTGTTTATATGAACTACAATATTATATACCGATTGCTAAGACAGAAATTGCTTCTTTTCTTAACACTGTTCAAAACAATACGTGGTCTTGGCTTTCCTAGTAAATGGGCTTGGGAAACATACAGACAAGGGAATGTAATGCGGGAAACTACCATTTTCCTGAAAAGATTCGATCCTAGCCAGTGTGTACGGGCTTCACACACTGATTAGGGTCGAACCTTTTCACACTTCCCTGAGGGTACCTTTCAGCGAGATGTGTCATACATGATCAAACTGGAACCTAAGCTATACTTAACTTATTCATGTAGAGAAAATCAGCAACATTCAATATATGCAGAATCGTGCCTTTCAAGTATTACCTACAAAATATGGAACGTTTATGGCTCCCAATGGTTTAATATCATGGTGTGAAATACTTTCCCTGATAAAAATACAATATTTCCGCAATCAAATTATGGTTACATGTTCCGGATTATTATTTGTAATTGAACATTGCGTTTTACACTTCCGAACCAATGTAATTGGAAAAATACACAAAATTATACGAAGTTATGTGCACTTTTTCATTACTAGATGTTCTTTGTTCTTTTTCTGCTTTCATATCTTTACAACATTGAATAAACAGTCAATATAATTCGGATACCAATATGGTTGAATTTAAAGTCCTTTGATAAAGTTTGGATACGAAGCAGCCTTTCTGAATCGAATTCCAAAATGGTCAAATATGGAAACGTACAAATCGATTGTGAAGTAAGAGAGAAACTAATTATTTATCAATATCACTTTTACAGATCTAGTTCAAATTAAATCACAAAAAGAGAAAAATTACATACCGCTGCTTTTCAACAGAGACCTCGTAACTGCAGCTTAAAACAAGCTGAAAAGCATCAATAAATTTATACAATTGGTAATTGCCCGTGAAAGATAGCTGGATGTCACTTCTGTGACATTGCTGACAGAATAAGGTGACCTTTACAATTAAGCGGGAATTGACTGATCAATTACCGAGCTAGATATCAATGATACTTCTTCGGTAGAATGCTGTCAATTAGTATCCCCCGCCCCTTAAGTTATACAAAAATACTTAGGGTTGTGAAGCTTGTAACACTGCCCAAGATCAATTAAGCGTAGCACGTAAACAGTTTTGTTGTTTTTGTGTTTGATTTTTATTTTCTTTATAAGACATAGACTACACACACGTCGTGTAAGAGAGTAATACTCACGAGACACCATGACAATAAATGAACGTGTCTTTCATTGTCGTATGCATAATCCAGCATTAGAATCTTGAATCCTTTACACTAGGGCTACATGTACGAAAGGACAGAAGCGTTTCAGTTTGATAATTTTAAACCATTAGAAAAGTCTTTGGTACATGTAAGCTGGTACTACGTACCAAAAGCGCGTGGGATGCTAGACATTTATTTCCGTATCTTAGGGATTAATTGTTTGATTGAACAAACAGCTGTTGGACCAAAATTGATCTGAACCACGCCAAACTTTAAATTGCGTAATACACAGGTAATCTTTCTTAAACAGGTTGTATCGGGGCATAATTTCAATACAAGAAATGTTTCTCCTGTATATCCAAAACACACTTTTGGTGGCAACTCTTCTAAAAACAAAAGTGATTGTATATTCCCTAATAATCAACTAAGTCCATATGAAATGCTCATTATAAAGAACGAAATGTTTGTGAAGCTGGTGTCTAATAAGCAACCCAAGTTCAGAGCGATAAGCAACAACTTCACCAAATTCAATTAACTTCGCGTTTCGGTACACATCTCGTAACTGCCGCTTACAAAAAGCTGCATTTGCACGATGAATAATCACGTGATACAACAATTTCAGAAAATCTTCAATAATTTTGGTAATATGCAACCGATTTAAATTCAGTTTGAAGCAGAGAATGTGGACAGACGTCACGCATCAGATGGACGTATTGGATTTTTGTAAAATCAACTGATAAAAAAGTTACTGAAGATAAAGCAAAATATTGGTTTATCTTCAATAACTTTTTCATCAGTTGATTTTTCTAAAACCCAACACGTCCAGGTTATTCCTAACAATTTCCTACCTTCTCTGCTCCAAACCGAATTCAAATTGGTCCGGTATTGACAAAGTTATTGAAGATTATTGGAAATTCTAAGTCACGTGATTATACACCGTGATTTAGGAGGCTTTTGAAGGAAATCGACACTGTGTTGTTTAAAAGAGTGTTGCTTCATATAAACGGTAACATAATCTAGAAATTGTAAGATCACCAGTGCTACAATAAGTAGTAATTAAGTCATTACCACCTTTCTTATTGTAACAATTTGCAATTATCTTTCTTAATTCCCTCTGGAGTATCTGCTACTAAAAGAAGTATTAATGAAATTTGACTCAATCAGAATTCGCTCAATCAGTTTGTCCTAAATTACCTCCACAAATCTACTCCACGTTTCTTACTTGACCTCGTATTCATTGGGTTGAATACCCTTACTGTAATTGATTCTTTCCGGGCAGAAATTGGATCCCATTTATTGAATTCTACTCTTTCAACTTTTCTCTGCCTACAAATGTTCAGTGATATCTCTGTCTATTCTGAGTCCCTACCCTAATTTATTCTCCTTTTCATTTAAGCATTTGAACATTTCTTTCTAGCATTTGTCTGTCTCATGTAAATTGTGATGAAATGCTTTATTACCATGGATTTCCATGTATGTAAACAATAGAACGAAACGCTTTGCGAAATCCTTGAAGAAACCCATCAATATTTCAGCTCAAATCATTATCGTTTGGTTATCTTTATCTACTCGATGGTTTTTCCAACCCGCGTAATCATGACCCATGATGTACAAACAACAATAACCGAGTGTTGACTGATTCTTACGAAACTTGATCTACGGATATCTTAATTGACGTGTAAAGTACATGAGAGAGAAAACAGGTGTTTTGCTAATTTCTAAATAGACAGTGAATGTAAATCCATTGTATAAGTAAGAACGATGGATATCAAGTGACAGTTGAGGTATTGAAATACTTATTATTATTGTGGATAAAGAAGTTTCTGATCGAATTATATGTTACATGTAGCTTGGTGTAAATGTTATCTTTAGTGACTTTATCATTTTTACTTTTTAGGCTAAATGAATGATGCACTTTTGACTTCTGGTATGCTGTTTACGATTTGAAAAGGCATCTGGTTAAATGTCCATTTCATACATTTGACATGAACCTGGATCAAGCTTTTAGTCGAATCGGTAGTTCTATTTGTACAGGTAAAAAGCATCGTACGTGCGACTTTCACTTAAAGTGAAAAAGTATGTGAATTTATCTCGATGTTGCGTAAAATTTGTTAACATAAATCAGGTTCAGAGTTTTTCTGCCTTGAAAAACGATTAAATATTCTCTCGATCGAAGACTTTGCCAAGTTTAACTCTTTTGAAGGTGTATAATTTAGCACATAGAAACAATGATGGTATATTTTCTTTATATCATTTACATTAAGTTGTAGGTCAAAAATCAATTACATGTATATGAACCTAACGTGGTCAAACTTGTTATGTTTTGCTAACGTCAACCATATGATCATCTCCAAGTAGTCCCTGGACTTGACGTCAAGCATAGGAAAGTGAGTTCTTCTATTATCCTCAATGCTGTCTATGATATCACCTTAACTTGCATTGTCTTATTCCCACTAAAGGTCATTCGAAGTTGTCGCTTGGTGAAGGGTTTTGCAGTTTAATATGTTCCAACACTTTGTTTATGTTTCAATCGCGTGTTATGTTGAGTTTCCGAATTTGTACCCAGACTGATCGATACCAATTGGAGACGCGATCTGAAAAAGGGGTCTTTGTGGTCTTTGGGTCCGTCATGTTACCCGGGCGTTCTGTGCCCGTGCGCAGTCTGATCATGACGCTGGTGGGGAGTCAAAACCTCGTAACTACAGCTTGAATAAGCTGGAGTTACGAGGTTTTGACTCCCCACCGACGATGACCCATATTGCTCGCTTACAGAAGCTGAAAGGAAATTCTTGAGCATTTCACTGTATAAGAGAACAACATACATCTCGATTCGCCCGTACAGGTGTCAAATGTCATATTGGGTCCCTTTTTAGAGATCCCAGCTTTTATAAGTATTCTTAAATGGGATCACAGCGAATGTTTAAATACGTTTGTCTCTTGATTCTCGGAAGATTTGCCTGGATTAAAAGGCTTTAATGGTCTCGAAATAGCATCACAATCTAGTCCAAGATAATGCACTTTCGTACCACAGCATTTACTAATTTATTATGTGAAATGGAATGAGTGATCAACGTTGCATTGTATACTGTTTATTTTCCCCAAGACTCATCACCTTTCGTGGAAGTCCCTTAGTTGAACCTTTGCATGACTATTCCCGAATAGTGGTCATAATTATGTAATTAGCTGCAGGTCACATAGCCAAGCACTACCTTTAAAGTATATATTTAATGATAAATGACCTTACAGTGCCTCATTATCTATTAGCTAGAAGCGTTCTCTCAGGTCATTTATAGGGACCTATAATATCATTCAGAAAAAAATCTCTTTGCCTATAGGGTACACGCTTCCATATTGATATGAATGCGCAAACAGATTTCATGCCTATGAATGCGAACAGTGGGGTAAGACATTTTGAGCTAAAAGAGGATTGGGAATTCAGAGAAATGGAGAGTGAAAGTTCCAAAGAGACTTGATATAAAATAACCGCCGCAAACATTCATCTTTTCATTAGCTGTTTAATCAATTTAACATTTAATTCCAAGATACACCAGTAACAGCTTGGCACCACGAATGTTATCGGTGCAAAGTGTAAAATGTACCAGATTACGTGTACCAAACATTGTTCGAACAAACTGGTATCATTTGACCCATTAGCAATATACATGTATCTCAAGAGTAAATGATCTGACTCTAAGGATTAAATTCTTTCGGTTGTTCTTATGGAATTGAAGACGATTAAATGCAAGGCACGTTAACGCACTATCAAAGGTCGCCTATTCCAGTGCTGCAATAATGAAGGAGTTTATACCAGCTGGTAACATTGCAATCTAGCTCGATCAGTGACCAATCAGTATAAGTCGTTTCTCTGTATTTCTGATGTAATTTGAACGAGATCTGTCAAAGTGATTTTGATAAATTATCTTCTCTCGCCCCGATTCGATTTGTATGTCTCCAGATTTGACCGTTTTGGAAATTCGATTCAGGGAAAGCAATTTTGGCAGACGATGCAACCCTGCTCGTATGGCAACTACAATCAGTCATTATGTTATAGGACCCTGGCTGAAACATGGATATCCTTCTGCATTTTTCTATCGTATAACCATTTTCAAAACAATAATATTTCAGGCTTGTCACAATTGGGACAATGCCAATGCTGAAATACCAATTTTAATGAATAAAATATTTCTTTCCTTTCGTCCTATAAGCTATCCTTGGAGGTCGTAAAAATGAGTCACTGCTTGGGAAAAGTTGTTCTGAATTAAATAACTCATATACTACATAGGCATTCTTGAAACTTGTACAAGTCCTATGCTTCTACCATTACCATATACCAATTTATATGCATAAGCGTCTGTTTCGATCATATAATGTCAAGTGCTGAGACGAAATAAACGCTATGGAATCGAATTAATAGGAGATTATAACTCCAAGAGAGCTATTTTCAGAGGTATTATTAAGTTGGACCTTTTTTCCGCTTCCCCCTGTGGATTAATTAATGATAACACCACATTGATTTACCTCCCTTGTAACTGTTTGACTTTTTGGGCAAGTCTTGTTTTACCATTGTGAGAGTTATAATGTAAACAGAATTTATAAAAGATGAGAAAGGGCCCCTTTGCATTTGAGACCAACATGGATCCAGATCATCTTACAAGTGGCAACTCTCAGGTAGCAGCATTTTGTCATGATCAGATTTTTCTTTGGTGGAAACTGATCTGGATTCACAGTGAAATAATTCCTTTTTCCAGGTCCCTACATTTTTTTCTTTTTCTGGATTATCAATTGCCAATTCATATGCCTATGCATCGGATAACTTGGCTTCCGTGGCAATATCTTAAAATTTACATTGTTCTGCAATTTTCAATTCACACAGGCGTTCCATCCAGTTTGCAATCGCTAATATCTGATCTATAGAAATCAACGTCTTCGTACCCTAACCAGCTCTATTCAGCAACAATCATTTCTTAGTTCTCGTCTTCTTGTAGTGCCACACGGTAATCCAAGTCATTTACATATACGATGGACGCTCAAAGTAAAGACTGATCTACTTAACCCATTACCAACACAATGACTCTTTTTGACTCCCTACAAAATAATGGCTTTGGAAAACATTGTGGAAAATGAAGAAATTGCTTGTGACAAGCAATTTCTTCATTTTCCACAATGTTTTCTAATAAAAAATGGAACGAATTTTAAGATTTCATCGACTTGAAATTGTCGTCTGCGACACTTTTGAAAATGGAAAAGTCCAAAATTGTGTTGTTTGGTAATGGGTTAAAAGCTTCTGTAGACGAAAACATGAATGTTGATATAATAGTAATTGTACTTGATATAACCTAACAGATATTGAAGCAAAAGAAGAAAATGTATGTTATTAGCAATTTCCTTCTTTTTTGTCTCAATGTTTTCTCAAATTATTTCTTTCGGACGCTAAACCAGGGGCCTGTTTCATCAAGGCATTTAAGACGTATATTTGACTTACCGATGTCTGAAATATCGCTAAAAACAACAATCGCATAACCCAGGTTTTGATAAAATGGCGATACGTGTTTCTTACCCTAAGCTTATCGTAAGTCGTTGGTAAGTCAAAAATACGTCTTAAATGTTTTGATGAAATAGACCCAGGTCCTGTTTTAAAAATGATTAGGGCTATGTTGTCTCCATTTAAATCCAGTTTAAAGAACAATGTCTTTTTCTCTACAAATTCAAACATTCTCCTAAATTTCCCTCCAAAAAGATATGATGCCGAACCTGTGATTTCCCTCCCTAGATTTAATTAACTTTGACGCTCCTTTGGGGAAATTACTTATGAATCAAAACAGTCTCTTAATCCTTTACAATCAGAAGTACAGATAGAAGTGGATAAAGGGTTTTCAAAATGCATTAGATCTTATTTCATTTATTGTTCGTCAAATCCTGTGTTGTTTGTACTCCTTGGAATCGTCTAATGGGATGATTGTATTTGGAAATAACAAATTGAGAACTCTTCCAGTCCCACCACTGCTTTGTTACTCTGACCATACAATGACAACTTACCAAATTTGTTGTGATGCCAGTATGCGAATTATCCCTATCCTTACGACATAATTTAAGGGCTTTCTTATTTAAAAGCTGCTGCGCACGAACACTTGGGTTTTGATTTAAAAAATAGACTTTGTGTGCAATATGCGATATAATCACAAAAAAGTGTTCAATAAAAAAATGCAAGTTATCAGTTGGTTGATAGTTCTATTAAACAGACCAGTAAAGTCAATTACAAGAAAAGCTACAAAAAAGTCCCTAATGATTCACAGAAGTTGGCTTTTAGCATATTGTCGCACCGTTTATAGACTTTTTAAGACAGAATACAAGATTCATACAGTAAATGACATAAATCGATTATCATGCAGCGGTTAAAAAGTATGTAAAATATTTAAAGCGGATGATCGTGTTTACGAAATGATGTGACATTGGGTTTTAAATCCGTCGTAAGCCACCGATAGAAATTGCTCAAACTTTACGTTTGCCAATCATTTCTAAGGTTTTGTTACATGGGAAAGCAATGTCTGATCGAAATTATCCCTCGATTAGTATATCACATGTTTTGGCTGCAGCAATTGGCTATTTACCGTTGAAATGTACATGAATACATGATGTAAACAAGAAAAAAATCACATAGGGTCGACCCACGACGACAATGATCATGTGAAAACCCTGCCGACTTTGAAGCCCACAGAATTAGAACAGGCAGATAAATGGTCTTAGGGGAGCATGACATTCCCGGTTTTTCGATTTTAAGCACCAGAAGAAAATAAATGAACAACAAAGTTGAACACTCACCTGTTTTTGTCAAAAAATCACGACCCCAGAGACAGAGCCACACATGGCCGGAAGCCCCCCAGAGGATTTAAGCGGCAGAGCCAATGGCTCTGTCTCTGTAGTTTCCGTACCGTGAAATTTTGCACAGAGAAATTCTAAAGGCCATATCTTAATTATGTACAGTTATTTTTACAGCAAATCACCCCGACAATAAGTATGTAACTGTAAATATGTATCTTTAAACGTTCTATATCGCACACGTGTCATTTCTGTGTAAATATATAGATTTTCGGTGAGTCAAAACGGAACAAACTCTCCTAGACCATTCAAGTCTGATGAAGTAGCTCACTAGACGTCGGCGTTTGTCCATTTATCAAAGATCCCGCCATGTTTCTCCTGATTAAGTGTTCTATATAGTCGGTCAATGTACCTCACAACTAACTCTTTTAACCTCATTAATGATGGGAAACCGTACTTGTTGGCAAATGGTCAGATAGTGTTATTTGTTAGGGAAACGTTATGGTCCGGTTGTATTTGTGGTTTGAGATCTACAAAATGTGTCAGTTGTGGATTATGATATAGAAGTGAAATCTAGGTCTAATTGCTCAACCCCAGACTTTACTTTAAACTCGTCATTTGTCTTTTGTGTAACCACTTTGAATAAATTAAGACTTTATTTTCTTCACCCTGTCCAATTCATTTACTAAAAATTATATTTCTTCATGGGGATGTTGTTTTAATGACATCGAAGTCCATTTATCAAAGGTTTTGCTGTATTAGTCATGATTAAGAGATCTATAAGGTCCGTACAGCCATAACTCTAGCTTGGTATCATTTTACTACTGTATTTAATTTCATAGCAAAACACACCATGCATCAAGGAAGGTAAATGTAGGTTTTACAGGACTATCTACAAATAGAAATAAACAAACATTGGGACAACCTCAGACACTACTAAAAGTAAATGTATTCAATATTTCCAAAACATTACAGCCAGAAAAAATACCGAGAATGCAAAACAAACATTGAGACAGCTTCATAAAAGAACCAACATGCTCTTCTAAAAGTAAATGAGTCGGGATCTGGAAAAACGTCCCTTTTAACATTTTTCAAAATTGAGTTTCAAGATCAGGCCGCTGTCAAATTGAGTCCAACATGCGTCAGTGCTGCTCTCTATAAGTCACTACAGGTCACGAAGAAGCTATTGGAGAAAAATAGGGATCCCGATTAGACTGTGCGTATGCACAGGCTGATCTGGATCTATGTTGGGCCCAAAAGCCTTAGCGGACGTTTTTCCAGATCCTGGCTCAAATGTATTCAATATTGCCAAAACACTACAGTCAGACAAAATACCGAGAATGCAAAACATTTAACATTTAATCAAATTCAGTAGAAAATTAAATTCTGAGCTATTTCGAACTCCATTCATGCCCTGCGATTTCCCGTTTAGAGAGTGATTGCACAATCGCAAATTGAGACGCAAACAAATGAATTTGCTTTATTAGATTGTGGGAGTGTTCTTGGAATCGTATTTGTTTTGCTGGGTTACTAACATAAACCTTGATTAATCCATTCCAAAGTGGCACAAAATAGCTTTCCCAGTTTGAAAGTTGTCGTAAATTAAGAAATGTATTTTAAGTACAAAGAGAATGAGATAAATGGATAAAATGCTGGTTTTCAGCTCTTTAAGAGACATGGCAACCAGTTATTGTTTTAAAAAGGATTGAAGAAGAAAATGTGTTCCACTCATTGTTACAGTTCTCTATTATTTAGAACATTGGAATAACTTTTATTACAAGGAAACAATAGAAGTGGTATTTAAAAAACGTAATGTTTTGACGGTCGAATAGGGTATGTAAATAAAGTAATAAATGCTACACACAAGTCATACAGATGCGAAATCCAGTAAAGTCAATATTCACCGGAAGTGGATTGTGACGTATGGGGGCGCCTAATTTACATGAAATTGACATTTTATGACGGTTTACTCTCCCATAGACTTCCTGTGAAACGGCGGAAAGGTTCTCATATTTTTCATATTCTGGCGAATTTAAACCCTAATTTTAGATTGCGAAAGAAATATTATGAAATATTGAACCTTGTCCCAAACCAGATTATTGATAATGATACATTTTTATATGTTTTGCAGACCGATTTTCTTAGCTACAGGACGATGTTTCTGGTCGACGAAAGATTATCATCGCTTTTCAACGAAACCCTCGTAACGGCAGCTTAAAACAAGCTGTTACGTGGTTTTATCTGAAAAGCAGCGTTATATTCTTTGTTAAGAGCAAACGTCGACATGCTATGTCCGAAATCAAGGAGGAATGGATGCCAATCCCTTTTAACCCTTTCCCAAACAGCAAAATTTTAGGGTGGTCAAATTCAAAAACTGCCACAAATGACAAAATGGAAGGTATCAAGGATATAATTTATGTAAAATATGACATAGAAAATATTGAGACAAAAGGAGAAACTGCTGGTTATAAGCAGTTTCTTCTGTTGTTTCAATGTTTTCCCAAGCCATTTCTATTAGGGACGTCAAAACCAGGTCTTGTTTGGGAAAGGGTTAAACAAAATCATCAATCATTGCTTGTCTTTCCTATGTTATATGATTTACATTGTTCAGTGGTAACTCAATGAATTCTCGTCTGGCAAAAACACGCTGTTTTAGACGAGGATTGTCAGAAATCTGATAAACGGCGGACAACCAATACGTTACTGAAACTATGGAGACAGAGCCAAATTGAACATGGTTAACGTCATTTAAACAGTATTTCAGTCTTATTCTTGCAGCCCAAGCAATCAAATTATTCCACCATCTTAAAACATCAAACAATATGTGCGCCTTTTTCTGTGACAACGAAAACTGGCGAAGGTATTCGGATTTCCATCCATTTCCGTGGCAACGGATGGCATCGCAGCTTTACGAAGTGTTTGGTAAGCAATGACGGGTAGAATAGATTAAAATGGATACCTAGTATGTCCTTAAAACGTACACAATATTCTTTCCATGTTACCATCTGCTCGTCCAACTTAGGCTTGTTATTATCCATTACTACGTTAAATATTGAGAAAGAAGTTTTATTGTGACTAGGATCGATCGCTGCACCCTATGATGACCAGTCTGACATGTTACCAACTCTGCTATATGCACGGATAGAAACGAAAAATATATTTGTGTCGAGTGAAATTTCTTCCAAGAATATCTAAAATCAACAGGCAAAGAAACTCCTTCCTGTACATAGGCATTGATTAATCATTGTTTGTCTCTCCTATATCATATGATTTATATGTTCTGCTGGAATTTGATCTATTTATGTCTGGCAAATTATCGATGTTCTTATTCAACATAGAATTGTCTTATTTAAAAGTTCTTTGATTCGTACGGTGGCCAAGAAAGTCTTATAATACTTTATTATACACAAGATATACTATGAATTGCTTCAATGTGCTATAATGAATATCACACAAAAATGCTTTTAAGTTTCTTACAACAAGTAGGAGTAAGGACAACTGGCGATACCCGTCGAGTCAATTACAAATACAACAACTCATCATGCTAAGCAAACACTGATTCCAATAAGAGTCCGTATTCTCATCGAATATACATTGTATGTCATAATGCTATACTATTAGGACAGATTGTTTATTCCATATTAAGACAACGACTAATCAATTGTTCTACTTGTTAGTTTATAAATATTTCCCTTGTTATATGATTTATATGTTTATGATGGATGATTGTCTGGCTAAAGAACGATGTATGTATACAAACAACACATCATGTGTACTTCATGAAGTTTTATTGGTCTATATGCGCGGATCCATGTTTTTTTTTTTTTTTTTTTTTTTTTTTTTTTTTTTTTTTTTTTTTTTTTTGAACCCCCCTAGAATTTTGCATATTTCTGATCGTTGCCAATATACAGCATACAGTCTTGAGGCTGATTTTAAAAAAACAGTCGACACTCGTTATGTCGACATCGGATAAGTAGAATTTTCGCTTAAGTCGAATTTCAAATATGGTCCCGTCCTCATCAATGAACATTTTTTTAAAAAAAAATTCGAACTAAATACAGCCATTGAAATTTAGTAGGAAAAGGATAGAAATTGCCCGAACGAGCAAGTTCTTTCCTTTTCCTACTATATTTCGATAATAATCATACTTAATTGGTTTCAAAAACGATCAAATATCAATTTTATCGAAACCAAAGAAAATCGGATAAGTCGAACTCCGGAAATGTCGAGGTATTTTGACGGCCCCTCCGACTTCGACACAACGTGTGTCGACTGTAGTAGAAACACATGAAGAGGTAAACCAGCAAAATGCAAAAGTACCTTATATTTGCTTTTACGTGTCCTCAAGCCCTACAATCAATGTTGAAGCCCGAATCGTCAATCAATATGTCAATCAAAATATCAAATGAATAAACCAGTCATGTGTCTGCCAGAGTCATCGACAATTGTATCTTTATTTTTCTCATTGAGGAACAAAAAGAGTTCGGTCTTGGTGTGTGTTTGACAAATATAATTGAGCCGGGATATGGAAAAATGTCCCTTATAGCATTTTTAAAATTTGAGTTTCAAGATCAGTCTGTCGTCAAATGCAGTTCAATATGCATCCATGCTGATCTCATTAAAGTTACTACATGTCATGAAGAAGCTATTAGAGAACAACGTGGATCCTGATCAGACTGTGCGTATGCACAGGCTGATCTGGATCTATGTTGGGCTCAAAAGCCTTAAGGGACATTTTTCCAGATCCTGGCTCATATGTTTAACAATTTTGATTCAGAAGTCTAAAGAAACTCTCTTTGTCAGTTTGTACCTCACTGGAAAACAAAGTTCTTTGGCTATACTTTGGAAACGAATCTTATCATATACACGAAATGGTAAAATGCAAATTTGTAAGACAAAAGAGAAAATATTTAAGAAAAGGTAAGAATTTGATGTTGGGATAAATTTGTCGGAAATGCCTTTACTGGGTCTGACAGCTACAAGCAATATCAATATTTCTTATAGAAGCAAAACATTGATTTTTGTCCTTATATTCGGACGTGCTGTTTTCACGAATAATGTTGAGGATATGGGTCATTTTTAGAGTCGAGACAAGAGATATGTCCAGATTATGTTTATATCAGTGAGAGTCAACACAATTTAATATTAACCTCTTGTAAATAGAAAACAAGTCCAACTATATTTAAGACATTATGATCAACGCCTTGTTCTACTAGAATGTACTGCAGACAACGATTAAATGTGACAGATATTTAACAAATAGTAAATGAATACCGAGTATGGAGGAAAGAAGACAATGCTGGTTTTTAGCTCCACTGGCCGAAAGCCAGCGAGCTATTGTCATGGCGTTGTGTCCGTCGTGTGTCCGTGCGTCCGTCCGTCCGTTAACTTTTTCTTTAAACATCTTCTCCTCTTATACCAGTGGGCCAATTTTGACCAAACTTGGCAGGAATGTTCCTTAAGTGACCCTTTTCAAAATTTGTTCGCGAATCTTTGATTCGTCATAAAATGTGGGCTTGGCAGGGCGGGGCTTATCAGACTTAGAGAAATCATAAGAAAATTCTTTTAAAATCAACAATCGGGCCAATTTGAACCAAATCTGTCAGGAATGTGCCTTGAGTCATTCTTTTCAAAATTTGTTCACAATTTTTTACATTTGTCAAAAAATGTGGCCGTGGCAGGGAGAAAGGGGCTTATCAGACTGAAAGAAATCATAAGAAAATCAACCATTAGGCCAATTTGAACCAGACTTTGCAGGAATGTTCTTTGAGTCTCTCTTTTCAAAATTTATTCACAAATTTTTACATTTGTCAAAAAAGTGGGCATGGCAGGGAGGAAGGGGCTTATCGGACTTAAAGAAATCACAAGAAACTTCTTCAAAATTCAACCAGTGTGCCCAATTGAACCAAACTTTGCAGGAATGATCCTTGAGTCATTCTTTTAAAGATTTGTTTACTATGTCAAACATGTGGCCGTGGCAGGAAGAAAGGGGCTTATCAGAAGTAGAGAAATCATAAGAAAATTCTTTAAAATTCAACCATTAGGCCAATTTGAACCAGACTTTGCAAGAATGTTCTTTGAGTCTCTCTTCAAAATTTGTTAACAAATTTCAAGATTTGGCTGTGTAAGGCTTTCAAGAAATCATGGGATAATTCTTCGACTTTAGCCAGTGGATCGATTCAGGCCCTCTTGTGCCTCTTGTTAAACGTTTTTAAACTATGCACACACTATTCCTGAAATACTATTCTAATTCGCAAAATAGATGTTACACAATTTATTTTATATTTGAATTCAAAGTCCAATTGTACGTGTTTTTGAATGGCATCTTGACACTCACTCAAACTGGCCAGTGCATCATAAGATATTGACTATTTTAAAACATCTTGATTTGAGCCAGGATCTGGAAAAACGTCCCTTATAGCATTTGAAAACAACATGGTTCCAGGTCAGCCTGCGTATACACGCAGTCTGACCAGGAACCATGTCGTACCCCAATAGCATCCTCATGGTCTGTAGCAACCATTTGAGAGTAACATGGATGCTGGATAGGCTGCATCTATGCACGGCCTGGTCTTGAAACATGGCTGTCTGTAATGCTTTAAGGTAAGTTTTTCCAGATCCTGGCTCATTTCTATTCAGAGTTGTACAATGAACAATTCTACACCACTACCAGAATGTCCATAGAGGTACATGGTGAGTCATCTTGGCCCACGGACTACATGGTACTTCTGTTTTGTCTTAAAACTTTCCCAAGCAAGACCTGGTTTTGACGTCCGTAATAGAAAAAGGCTTGGGAAAACATTGAGACCAAAGAAGAAACTGCTGATACCCAGCAGTTTCTTCTTTTGTCTCAATATTTTCTTTGCTATATCACACATAATTTAAATCTTTATTAACATCCATTTTGTCGTCTGCAGCAGCTATGAAATTGGACCATCCCAAAATTTTGTCGTTTGGGAAAGGGTTAAACCGTTTGTACTCTCTTTGTTATCAGACCTTGGTATATGTTGGAATATGTTAAAACTGACGGCTAATGGAAATCCTAATAATCAGGCCCCTAGTAGTTCTCTTCTTTTTTCGTCATTGTTTGTGTTGAGCATCTTTTTATTCTTTTATGAATTCATATTGTGAAGCACCTTCTAGAGGGCAACGCAACTACCATTCAGGCAGACTATTTCTCACTGCCAATTGCTGAATTTGTATTCATATCCACTTAATCCCCCGGACTAAGACAAATGACCTTGTCCATATAATGAATGCTTAGAGGTCAATGTCAGATTCTGTTTATACGAACTACAGTAGCCTAGTATTTACCGATTTCTTGTCCAGAATTGGTTAATGTCTGAACCTCCCCCGTTCAGGACCACATTTTGACGGTTCTGTTTTAGAAAAGGCTTGGGAAAACGTTAACCCTTTCCCAAACAGCAATATTTTAAGTTGGTCCAATTAGAAAGCTGCTACAGACGACAAAATGGATGTTGTTAAAGATAGGATTTGTGTAATATATGGCACAGAAAATATTGAGGCAAAAGGAGAAACTGCTGATTATCAGCAGTTTCTTCTTTTGTCTCAATGTTTTCCCAAGCATTTTCTATCAGAGACGTCAAATCAGGTCTTGTTTGGGAAAGGGTTAAGACGAAAGGAAACCAGGATCGTTCCTGAAAAGTTCAGATCCTAATCAAGTTGTGCTATTGGCGATACTTTTCACATTTTTCAGAGGGTCTCTTTCAGCTAGACGGTTTACAAATGATCAAAATAGGACCTAAGTTGTAGTTGACTTATTCATATAGAGAAAATCAGTGACCGTCAATATTATGCAGAATCGTGCCTAGCAGCTATTATCTACAAAATATGGAACATTTATGGCTCCCAATGGTTTAATATCATGGTGTGAAATACTTTCCCTGATAAAAACACAATATTTCCGCAATCAAATTATGGTTACATGTTCCGGAGTATTATTTCTAATTTAACATGGCGTTTTACACTTCCGAACAAATGTAATTGGAAAAAATACACAAGTTTATACTGTATGTAATTTCATAGACTTTTTTCAAAGCTAGATATTCTTTGTTCTTTTTCTTCGTTCATATATATTCAATTGTGAATGAACAGTCAAAACAATCCTAATACGAATATGATTGCTTTTGAACGTATTTGGTTCATTTATCAGAACAGCAAAACCAATGCTTAGTTTATGTCAATTCATTTAATTCGACAAGCCTGGAATTTTGTATTTTATATACTATGCACAAACGAATTCGTTTTGATCGTAAAAATGATTCCTCTTACAGTTAGTTCGCTGTCGCATTGTACAATGATTTGAGTATGTCTTTAGTGGATGAACAAAAAGCATGAACATTTGTAAGATGAAATAAAGTTTCGTACATCAACCAGAATGCTCGACGGGGAATCACGTAACCTTCTGTTAACCCTTTCTCAAACAAGACCTGGTTTTGACGTCCTTAATAGAAAGACTTGGGAAAACATTGATGCAAAAGAAGAAACTGCTGATAACCAGCAGTTTCTCCTTTTGCCTCAATATTTTCTTACCTATATTGTACACAAATCCGTTCTTTTTCATTGTCCATTTTGTCGTCTGCCGTAACTTTCAAATTTGACCACCCTAAAATTTTGTCGTTTGGGAAAGGGTTAATATATGACCGATCTTAAAGGGCATTGAAGCAAAGAAATACTAGAGATTTGGTGAATGCTTGTGTCCTTTTGATAAAAAGGTTATCGGTGATTAACCAAAATGTCATCAATAACTTTTTTATCGGTTGATTAGCTAATTCCTGATATTTCTACACGTTAACTGCTTCAAACTGCTCCAGTATTAATAGCATAATTGACGTTTTTTCTGAATTTGTTGTGTCACCTGATTTCTCGCCTTGAGAATAGTATATTTGAAATGACGTTGAATTAAACAAATACTTTTTCCAGAGACACAATATTTTTTAGAAAATTAACAGACCAAGGAAACTTTTCAGCATCCACCGTTCAGAAGAAACGCAAATAAATGAGAATGACAATCCATAAAAGACAATAGTTTCCAAATCTGATTATATCCTCACATATTTTCCATATCTTGATTTTGATATGATCGCTATGATTTATTATGCTATATACATTCTTGTGGGATTGATAGGAAACAAAATTGGACATAGGAACGGTCCGTAAATAGACAATTGGTTACAAATGTGGCTTTGTCCTTCATATAATTCTTGTATCTTGTTTTTTTTTTTTTTTTTTTTTTTTTTTTTTTTTTTTTTTTTTTTTTTTTTTTCAATTTCAAAGAGATGGTGGTATACTCATGGTTTGGTTAGATGTATTTTTAAAGAAAGAAACATAAACACTCGGCATTTTTTTTTTAATTTCAAAGACCTTTTATTTTTTTAATTCCAAAGACGTGTACAAGCGCTCTCTGAGATGGTGGTATACTCATGGTTTGGTTAGATGTGTTTTTAAAGAAAGAAACATAAACACTCGGCATTTGGTTTTTTTTTTGTTTTGTTTTTTTTTTTAATTTCAAAGACATTTTCTTAATTCCAAAGACGTGTACAAGCGCTCTATGAGATGGTGGTATATTCATGGTTTGGTTAGATGTATATATTTTTAAAGAAAGAAACATAAACACTCGGCAATTTTTTCAAGCATTTATATTGTAGACTGGGCGTATGTGCAGTCTGATACGT
Source organism: Fragum sueziense (assembly GCA_963680895.1). Lineage (NCBI taxonomy): Eukaryota > Metazoa > Mollusca > Bivalvia > Cardiida > Cardiidae > Fragum > Fragum sueziense. The sequence continues at coordinate 57,635,050 of OY804598.1, read as the reverse complement.
TCGGATTCAAGTCGTGTAAAATGCTTGACCACTTTTTTTCACAATACGCTATAATTTGGTTTGGACTAATAAAACGTGTATACATAATAGACAAATTATTTAAAGTGTTTTTAACATATTCTGGCATATCAAATCTTGTGTTATACATATGATTCGGTCAAACCTTGTGCGTATATTTTTTAAACAATTATCTCCTTTAGAAATATGGCATATGTATGTCTGATATATGTCCTTAAATAGATGTCTATTGTTTGAAATTTTGGGGAAAAGAATCATACTACTCTCTTTCTAAGTGTACCGCTTTATTTACACGAATATTCGTTATTACTAAACCAGGGTCGGTAAAATAAACCGATCGAACGATCTACTTGGAATACTTTGACTAAAATGTTTTAAAAATGCATATGGATCAAAATAAGCTCTTTTATGTTTGACGTTTTCTTTCCATTTCTTAGCAGGACTGCCTCAAAATACGACTGTCAAGTTAAATAAATCCATCTTAGTTAATGAAATTAGATTTTAACACTCACGGGAGACATTCTCGTTTCTAATGAAGTTCTTTCTAAATGGACAAAACGGCGTTAAAACAAATTCCGGGAACTCTTTTTAAAAATACACAAAATACAGGAAACAACAAAAAAGCCACCCACTCTTATGTCTCTTTTATTTATTTTGTTTTTCTTTGAATGTTGCCTTAAATTAAACTTAGAAGAATTCATCGTCGTTGTAAATGCAAAACCTCGTATGTCGATTGTTGCGATTTTTAAAGTACAAACTTGTGTTCCCACTTAAAGACAATTTTTGCAGATTTTGAGATATTTTAACTGATCAGTATTAATGACGAATCATTTATGAACAATGTGTCCAAATTTCAAGTAAAACATTTCTGTTTGGGAAAAGTTATTACACTTTTTTTCTCTCCCCTTTAAAATTTTCCAAAAACGAGATACGAGGTTTTGCATTTACAACGACGTCATATTCGGTCCATATAATTGAGATATTTTGGTTTGCCTTTCTGAAGTATATAATTTAAGACTAAAATGTAGAACCTAATTTCGGCTGTACATGTCGAAATGGCATTGTGATTTCCACCCTTGATAGACTTTACATTATAATTCCTACTTCATAACAGTGACCTTTTGACCAAACAACTAAAAGCGTTTGGAAAACATTGAGACAAAAGAGGCAAATGTTGATAAACCAGCATCTTCCAATTTTACCTCACTATCTCTACATTTTTCGTGCTTGTCTTTTATCAAAATTCATTTTGTTGTCTTAACCCTTTACCAAATGACAAAATGTTAAGGCGGTCCAAATTGAAAGATCATGCAGACGACGTTTTCATTTCCCACGACGTTTTCCTTGGCCATTATTTTGTGGGGAGTCAAAAAGAGTTATTGTGTGGTAATGGGTTAAACACCTTTCAAATTGGAACGGTCTATTTAATGCCATTTGGGAAAAGTATAGCAGAAACCTCGCGTATACCGGTTACAGTTCGGGAATGAAGAACTAAGGTAGAATATCCGTAATGTGGCCATTTTGAAATCTATAAATCATCGGATTTTTTCGAGCTGCGTCGTTACGTGTCCGAACTTATTCGGGCGCGGTCGTAAACATTCGGCGGTGGAAAGTTCAACCGCCGAATGTGTTCGACGTCGCCCGAATATTTCCGACGTCGCGCGAATTTCATTATGGGTAGACTACCTTAATTGAACTTGTCACCATATTACGCAGTAGAATAAGGTCAAACTTAAGGTCTCTCAGTACAACAACAAAAAGTAATCTTTCCCAAACAAAAGCTGTTTTTGACGTCCAAACTAGAAAATAATAAACTTTGGAAAACTTTGAGACAATAGAGGAAAATGCTGATAAGCAACATTTTCTTCTTAAGTTTCTATATTTTCTCTGATACATTGTACACAAATTCTCTATTCTTTAATACCCATATTGTCAACAGCCTTTTCATCAAATTGGAGCAATCGAAAACAGTATTGATTGACCATAGCCGCCCATTTACGCAACGAAATAAGGGCAATCGTAGAAGCGTCTCAGTAGAACAAAAACTGGAATAAAGACAGCTCGAGGAATAAAATGAAAGACAAAATTGGATTACGGTTCCCACCGGAGTCCTACACTTTCTAATGAATTTCTTTGTAAATGGTTAAAACACCATTAACCAAAACCATTGGAAAGCACGGGAAAAACAAATGAAATAGGTTCGACTTAATTAACTTGCTCGAAGTTTAGGAGAGATTGCATGTATTTCTGGGGAACTATCATAAACAACGGCTTTTTGCAACGTAGTATACTGTAGAAGAATACGTTCAAGGGACCAGTGGTAGGTTTCAAACTTGCAATCAGATAACATATTTCAAGATTTTTTTTAATGATAGCGCCGTCCCTTTTTTGTTTTACCCCGAAGGATGTCGTTGTAAACTGCTTTATAAAGAAAAACTACATGACTCTTCTTTGGTCATATTATAACGATATCTGGGATTCCATCCTAATTTTGGAAAATTACATATAATATTTTATGCTTCTTTGTATCATTCTTTGACGACTAACTCGCTTGGAAATTTATACCCAGACTGAGCGAGAGCACCATTTCGAGTGTCCCTTACGTACAAGTTTGGGTTTATGTCCTTACGTGGTACAAATCAAGCGATTAAAGTGGTTGATTTGTTCGGCTGAGAAATTGCACAAATTCACAGAATAAATACCAGCAGCGAAGCAACGACACATTTGTCAATACATAGACGATATGACTAGACCGAACTAAAATATAAAGTATTGTGAATATGATGAATTAGTCTTATTGATTGATATTAAGACTTGCGATAGAAACAACCTGAGACGGATGGCAGAACAACATGGATCTTGATCAGACAGGCTGAGACAGCACGTACATGTCGGCAAAATTGCCCTCAGCCTCTTTTATTAACGACAACCTGGTCTGGTTTCGAAAAGCGTTATCGTGCAATATAAAGACATATTTGTCAATACATAGACAATATGACCAGACCAAAGTAAATTAGAGAATATTGTGAACATTATGAACAAGTCGGTGGTTTTATTGATTCATGCCATTGACCTAAGAAAGAAACACATGGGAACTTGGAGCACTACAACATGGACCCTGATCAGACAGCTCGTTAGTGCTAGCAATATTTACCCCAGTTTCTCTTGTAAGGACAACCAGGACAAGTCTTGGTTTGGAAAGCATTAACGAGCACAATTAAGATTTCGTTGGTGGGAAGTCAAAACCTCTTAACTACAGCTTGAATAAGCTTAAGTTACGAGGTTTTGACTTCCCATCGACGATTTATCAATACATAGACATAATGGCTACACCGAAACTGGTAACAAATTATAGAGTATTGTGAATATGACCTTTTTGAATGATAATATTGACCCGAGATAAAAACAAACAATGACTTCAGGCATTTGAGTACAACATGAATGCAGATCATTGCGCATTGTCCTAGATTCATCATGCTATCTTACATTAATAACGTATTACTTGTATTATTTGTAAGCCTTTTCTGAAAGGTACGTCAAAATCAGGTTTTGTTTTGGAAACGGTTTAGTAAATCTGACTTTGTTTATGTATATGACAGAAAGCATAAAATCCAAAGGCTTCATAGAAGCCTTTTAAATCAATAGTGTCATTAAAATATAGAATGGGATTGTTAGGTATTTGACAGAAATGCACCATGTCTCTAAAATATGACGTAAATAAAAGCAGAGTGGGCTATAAAAACAGCATGGTATTTGTTTAATCACAAAATTGCACTTTTAAGCAGTGGCTTATACGTCATTGGATACCAATTAGACAAACATTGAAAAGTGCATCTGTTTATGTTTATGACAGATATCGTCACTTTTCTTCAAAAACCTCGTAACTGCAGCTTAAACATAAGCTGCAGTTGCAAGGTATTTTTTTGAAGAGCTGCAATATACTGAAATTAAATAGCTTCACAGAAACCTTTGAAAATATAAACGTTATTAAAATCAAAGTGCTGTGAGCACTGTAATTGGACGTCCCTGACTGATTGAGAGGGATTGTACATGAAAGATAGATATTTTATTCATTCTTCTGTTTGACGTTTACCGTTTCATTCTATAAGATCGGTTTCGGACATACGAAATCGGCTTTATTGCCAAAAAAAACCCTCTCAGACTTCAAATTGATTTGATTGCCGTTTCAAGACAACTGATTTGTCTCTATGAATAATCACTATTAATTCGATTACCCAATTCAATTAATGCCATGTGCCATGCCAATAGTTTCGGTTTAATTATGAGTATTGTCGTCAGTTACACCTTTCGTTGATTTTATAATGGACAATACAAAGCAATGTACTTAAAATGTAAGCCGACGCGCTACATAAATGAAAGCCGCGATAGCTCACTTGGCAGAGCACTCACCTTGTACTCTTTACACATGTCTATATCTGGATTTGAATTCTACTTAGATATCAATCTTTTTATCATCTTTCTTTCGACCTTTATCTCCACCATAGTTAGAGAAAAAACGACCGCAGTGATTTAGAATCGATCTAAACACAAATTCAACGGAATGAAGTAATGAAACCTCGATCATTTACATCCAATTCCACTCAATCAATCAGAGACGTCTAAATACAGTGCTCCAAGCACTTTGATTTTTATTAGTGTTTAGAGTAAAAACAAAAAACATTTTTCCCTGGTTGTGGTTACAAAGCACTCATTCGATACACATTTTTGCGGAAATAAAATACAATGTGAATTGGAGCACCTAGAACCATGGATTCCTGAAACCAGTAAAACCGCAGCATCCTTACATCTACAGATGTGCACACAAAGCAGAAATTGGGAACGTGCCGTCGGGAAAATGGCAGTGGAGTTCAATACGCAATTTAAATCTTCATATCATTCATTATCAACGAACATTTGAGAATAGCAATGTCCCTCTATCTGTACACATATTCACCCGGTCATCCAGGTACCATTGTGACTGTTTCAGATCCAATATGCTTCATCTTCTTAGCACAATACACGTAAACGGGTCACTTAAACGTAATAAATACAGATCGCTGTCACTCGATCATATACTAGTAATAATAATTGCTGTCATAATCATCGATCAGTATGTACATAGGCCATGATACTGTCGAATATCAGTGAAACATATGCTGGAGAAAAAAAATAAAAATCGTAAGAGTAACTATTTTCCAGAATAGGCGGACATCACTAGCGTCTCATCTGAGGCTGTTCAGATGTCGTCGAGTCGAACCCGAGTTGCGAAATGAACTCACTCTCCGATACGATTTTAAATCCCTGTTTCCAAAATACGTCGCGTGGAAACCCCGTTTCTTTAAATATCTCAACTTAAACAACAATGATCAAAGAAAAAGAATTTGTCATACACAATACGTGCATTAAATTGAGTAATCATCCTAAAATGTCTGTTTTCAGTTAACACATATAAAGATAAACAAACGTTTTAACAAATGTTATACAGACGAAATGGTCCGAACTGGTTTCGAACCAGCGGCGTTTAAGAAGCGATCTGCGAATCTTTTCCCGTTTGAGCTATCGCTGCAGTTGATGATAAAGGGCGCTTGTTAACTTTATTAATATACTGTATGCATGTATCGCTTTCTAAAGATCTTACGCTGTACACAATATCACGAAAGTCAAACCACTACGAGAAAATGGTGAAATCGAAAAAAGGTCGTAAAGTTGGCAAAGACGTGGCATGAGTTGAATCGGGAAATGAATCCTATAGTGTTTGTTAGAGAACACAAAGAAAGCAGGAAAAGATACGACAGTTTTCCTGTATGGTCACAAAATCTTTTTTTTTAATTTTGACCAACTGGCAATTGAGTCTGAGAAGGGTTTTTTGGTAATGAAAACCCATTACGCCTGTCGAAAAGTGGTTATAAGAATTGGACGTCCGAAAGACGTCCAATTAAAAACGAATCCTGTAAATGTCAGGTACTTTACAATATACATCGAATCTGGACAAATTTGTGCTAGTTAATACAAAAAAGGCACTTTTGATAGTTCAGACTTGCACGGAAAGATAATCATTGTGCAGTTGTGGACAATATCGTTGTTTTTCTAACCGTTTCAAGGGACACAATTCTCGTAAGCTTAAAGGAATATTGGCATGCTTAATTCCCATGACTATCGGATGGGTTTTGAGAATGATCTCTTATTCTTTTCTTCTTTCTTCCAGGGAATCAATTTGTTTCCCAATTTAATATAATTACCGTTCCTCTTTAATCGGACAAATAAAAGACTAGTCATGAATTGAAAGGGATGTTCAGTGTGTTTGAATATACTATGAAAATAACAAAATTCTGGAAAGTTTTTCATGCATTGAAAATATGCATGTAGTTGAAAAAGTGGAATGTCTTGTTATCAAAATGCGTTGTTTTGCATGGAATATTTTGCATCAAGGGGTTCTCAGACTTTTGACGTTATTTTGGACGCCAGTGCAGGATATTACATGAACATGGATCGACGATATATAGAAACATGTTTCAACTCCCCTCCCCCCCCCAAAAAAAAAAACCCCGCCTTTTCCAATAGAAAATACGAGGGGAAACGTTAAGACAAAAGAAGAAGATAATAATGATCAACTTTATGTCTCAACGTTTCTATACCACGTTGTACACTGAATATGTCTTCATCTCTTTTGTTATCTGCATTAGCTTTAAAATTGGAACTGCCTTTTGGAAAAGGGTTAACTTCGTATTTTGAGTAGGTAATGCCTCACAAAAGTGATTGGTAAGGTATTCGTAACATATTATGGTGCTAACTATGTACTCACGACTGGCAAGAAGTTTTTCACAATTCTGGTACATGTATATAGCCACTATTTTCGTGACTTGATCCGTATTTGTACAGACAAAATCAATACCCTTTTCTTCACAAAAACCTGTTGTATCTACATTACAGGATTCTCTGTAGAATAATTTGAAGCTGTAGTGGACAAGCATAATTAAAGGGACACAACATTTCAATTTCATTTTTGTAAAAAAAATATGTCTCGATGCAAAGATTGGTTATTTCAATGCGTAGTAATGTTATCAGTTTTTGAAGTTGTTATTTATAAGCGAAAAGTCGCGACAGAAATGACAATTTCCATATAAATCTGAACTGTTGTCCACAACAATTTGTTTAATTTTAGCACAAAAATATATATTTCTCGGAAATGGTTCAATATTTTGGCTTTTTTTTTTTTTTTTTTTCAGAATTTTCATAAGAAAATTTGCTGTTTCAGGTAAAAATAAGTAAAAATATAAAAAAAAATGTGAAATGTCACTTTAAAATCTAAACATGCATACATACTCCTCAAATGAGTAGTGATTAGCCAATTAGCAAACAGCACTATTTTAGACTGTTTCAAATTTTAAGATCACGCAGATGTCATTTTCAATGTGAAGTAATTTTAAAATATTTGTCTTTCTTGTTAGAAAACACTCTTAGAAATTTATGACGAAATTGCTTGTCATAAGCAATTTCTTCATTTTCCACAATGTTTTCCTATTAGACCTTGAGCCACCAATAACCCCTGCTCCCCCCAGGGGGAATTTTGAAGGGTATGATTTTCTGAAAGCTAATAACAAATGCTACAAGATAAGCGTTGTTTGCACTCTGGCCGTTGGGGCTTTTGGCTGTAACCCTTATCTAAAACCCTTAACCCTTTTTAAATTTTTGATTCAAATATACAAACAATTATTTGGTCATATCTTCATTGAATTTTAACCTACATAAGTCAATATGGTATCAAATGAAAGCTTATGACTTGCTCTTTCATTTGCAGTTATTTTATGCAAATTAGCTCATTTGCATATTCATGAATATTAATGATTTTCCTTAAAATTGTCAATTTTTGATGAAAATTTGGTTAATAATTTCCAAAACAAGGCGTTTCTGTCAAGGGGGAATTTTGTAAACATGGTTTATCAGTAAGAACATTTAATGAGGAACATTTTGAGCCTTGTTTGCACTCTGGCGGTTGGGGCTTTTCGGCGTGACCCTTATCTAAACCCTTAACCCTACCAAATTATTCATTCTAATTTTGAAAATGAATTTGGTCATATCTTGGTTGAATATTTACACAAAGATGTCAGAATGGTATCAAATGAAAGCTAATGACTTTCTCTTTCATTTTCAGATATGTTATGCAAATTAGCTCATTTGCATATTCATGAATATTAATATTTTTTCCTAAAATTGCGATTTTCGACCAAAATCTGGGAAATACTTTCCAAAACAAGACATCTTTGTGCAGAGGAATTATGTAAACATAAAGAAAATCATATAAGAAACATTTTGGGTAATGTTTGCACTTTGGCTTTTTGGGCATTTGGCCAAAACCCGGATCTAAACCCTTAACCCTATAAAATTGTTCAGTCATTTCAAAACGTTTTTAATCATATCTTGGTTGAATATTGACCTACAGATGCTAGAATGGTATCAAACGAGAGCTTATGACTGTCCCAATAGTTTGCCATAGATTTTATGCAAATTATCTCATTTGCATATTCATGAATATTAATGACATTACTTAAAACTGTGACCTTTTAGCGGATATTTGGTAAATATTTTCAGAAACATTGTGTTTCTACTCAAGGGGAATCGTGTAAACATAGTTTATCTTAAAAAACATTTTATTACAAACATTTTGAGCAATGTTTGCAATCTGGCGACTTGGACTTTTGGCCGTGACCCTTATCTAAACCCTTAAAACCATCAAATTTTTATTTGAATTTTCAAAACATTTTTGGTCATATCCTGATTGAACAGTTACTAACAGATGTCAGTACGGTTTAAAATGAAAGCTTATGGATGACCCTTTCATGTGCTATTATTTCTATGCAAATTAGTTCATTTGCATATTCATGAGAATGATGATTCCTTAAAATTGTGATTTTTCATTTTTTACGTGTTAAATACTTTCAGAAAATACTTTCAAAAACAAGGCGTTTCTGTTCAAGGGGAATTATGCAAACACGATTTATCTTAAAGTACATTATATAAATAACATTATAAGCGATGTTTGCACTGTGGTAGTCGGAGCATTTGACAAAATCCCATATCTAAACCCCCAACCCTATGAAATTGTTCCTTCAAATTTTCAATATGTTTTTCGTCATATCTGGATTAAAATTTGACATACAAACATCATAATGGTATCAAATGAAATCTAGTGAATTGAAACTGAAACTGAAACTGAAACTGTTTGATTTACTTAAACGCCTAATTTTACGCAAAACATATTCACTGGCGTTGTACAAAAGTAAAGTGTGCTAAAATAAATATGTTAAAGGATACAGGTAAAGGAAACAGATACACACGAAGCACTACTCGCGTTCAGTTGAACAGAGCGTCGAAGTCTTTGAAAAACATGGTTTTCAAGCCTTTCTTGAAAGAATCAACGGTGCTGGATTGTCGTAGGTCCTGTGGGAGCCTGTTCCATAGTTTTGGGCCAGCTGTTTTAAAACCCCTGTCACCGAATGTTTTGCGTTTGTTGAATGGTATACTGTAACAACCTGCAGATGAGCTAGTGGATCTCAAACTTCGTTTCGGTGGGAGTTGTTCGGTAAACAACTCGGTCAAATAAGTCGGAGCGCGTCCCTTGGAACAGTTGAACATGACAGTTAGAATTTTGAATTCAATCCTTGCTTTGATAGGGAGCCAATGTAGGTCATAGAGTGCTTGTTTACTACTGTCATGTTTGCTTCTCATTAAAACGAGCTTTGCACACATGTTTTGAATCCTTTGCATTTTTCGTATGACGGTTTGAGAAGCACCATAGAGAATCCCATTACAATAGTCCAAGTGAGAGATTACTAGCGATAGAACGAGAGTTTCTGTTGCGTCTTCAGTAAGATATTTTCGTATGCTTTTTATTCTTAGATAGTTGAACATTGCAGTTTGGCATTTTTTCTTAACATGTTCGCTGAAGGTTAAATGTTCGTCTAGGAACGCACCAAGATATCTTATGCACTTAACAGACTTAACATGGTCACCAGCAATATTGATTTCGTTTGTTGTACACTTTTGTAGTTGTTGTTTGCTTCCGAAAGTTATGAACTCAGTTTTTGAAGTGTTCATTTTGAAGAATTGCTTGTATATTGACAATTTGCTCATACGCTTATTCATGAATATTTTTGATTCTTTAAATGTTTGGGATAAAACTACATTTATTGTGGAAAATCCATAAAATGTATTCCATTTGACAGTGCTATCGTAGTATATGTTATATAGTAACCCTGTAATGTTAAGTACATAGTAACCCTGTTATGTTTAGTACAATAAATGTTGATGATTCTTGGCATTAAACATTCTAGTGTTGATCTAGGTCGGTTTCCATCATGATAACCTTGCCAAATTTCCAGAGTGTAAGTAATTCCAATACTGTCACCAAGTGTGATGTTAATCTTTTTGGTCAAATTGTCCTAGAACAGTGCAAAAAGTAAGTGTCTTAATATGGGATTTCATATGCTGATCTAAACCAGGTTTTAGTTGTAGCATTTAAATATCAGGAAAGTATTGAACTGAAGATATCTATGGCTATCTAAAGCCATCCTTGAAAACATATGCCATATTGAAAGATATTGTATATGTATCGCAAGGGAACTATTTTCAATTCATTGTGAGGTGATACTGTGCTGAAATCACATATAAGAAATATGTATAGGTTCGGAAGAATATGAAAGTACATTCAGCATTGGCTTTCGGCAGTATGGATCAATTCACATCTGTTCTGATGTGATACAGACAAATAAATGCATCGTAAATAATTGCAATAATCTTTTGATCGCAATTGGTTATTGTCTGTACTCTAGCTACATACATACAGTGTGTACATCTCTTGATTTTATGCCTCTGATACATAGCCTTTACATATGGCACCCAAAGCCTAAATTATCTGAAGTGAAAATACCTCAATAGAGCACAAATGAATGGTAATACCTGTGTCCCTGATCTGTCAGCCACATATCAAATACACTTGAGGCCAACAAATTGACTTGGCTATGAGGAATACACAAGGAAGGGCTCTCCAGATGGAACAAACCATGCTGTTTTCTCAATGTGAATGGCAAAAATAGGGGCTTGGCAATTGCTTAACAATGTTACTCTGCTATATGTATGCAATTTATCTACATTCCAGGATCTCTATTCAGCCATTAAAATTACAAAAATAATTGAAATAATTAATTTTATATGTGTTAGAACAAAGTCCCGCAGGTTAGACACCTTTTATATCATTCTATGGCATTTGATAAACTGTTTATGTTCAAAGTCCTATTTTGCGGCAATTTTGGATTCATCAAAGGATAACATTCTGTCAACTAAACTAGATATAAGCAAGAACACCAGTACAATACGTGGAATCAATTAGACTTATTTGCACTTAAACAATAAAGATTAAAAAAAAATCAAATGGAAACTAAATACATAATTGATAATAAGATTTATAGGAACGAAATATGATAGGTTGCACACTTTAAAATTGCAGTTACTTCCAAACAAACATCAAATAGATCTCCAACAAGGCTTACATGTTGTTAAAAGAGTGAACATGGATATCAGATGGTTAAAAACTCAAGAGAAAGAAAAAAAATCCTCCTTTTGGTAGGTATTTAACTTGAAAACAATCACAAATTGTACACAAATCATTAATATACATGCATATGCAAATGGGCTAATTTGCATAGAATAACTGCAAATTAAAGAAAAAGTCATTAGCTTTCATTTGATACCATTCTTACATCTGTAGGTCAATATTCAATCAAGCTATGACCAAAAACGTTTTGAAAATTTGAGCGAACAGTTTTATAGGGTAAAGGGTTTAGAAAGGGATTTTGACCAAAGCCCCAACAAACAGAGTGCAAACACTGCTCAAAATGTTTCTAATAAAATGTTCTTTAAGATAAACCATGTTTACATGATTCCCTCTGAGTAGAAACACAATGTTTTTTAACGTATTTACCAAATATTAGCAAAAGGGTCACATTTTAAATTAAAGTCATTAATATTCATGAATATGCAAATGAGGTAATTTGCATGAAATTTATAACAAATTATTGAGCAAGTTATAAGCTTTCATTTGATACCATTCTTACATATGTAGGTCAATATTCAACCAAGATATTACCAAAAACGTTTTAAAATGATTGAACAATTTTACAGGGTTAAGGGTTTAGGTAAGGGTTTTGGCCAAAAGCCCCAAGGGTCAAAGTGCAAACCTAGCTCAAAATGTTTCTTATATGATTTTCTTTAAGATTAATTATGTTTACATAATTCCCCTGCACAAAAATGTCTTGTTTTGGAAAGTATCTACCAAATTATCGTCGAAAATCGCAATTTTAGGAGAAATCATTAATATTCATGAATATGCAAATAAGCTAATTTGCATAACCTATCTGACAATGAAAGAGCAAGTCATAAGCTTTCATTTGATACCATTCTGATATCTTTGTGTAAATATTCAACCAAGATATGACCAAATTCATTTTCAAAATTTACATGAGTAATTTGATAGGGTTAAGGGTTTAGATAAGGGTTACAGAAAAAAGCCCTAACCGCCAGAGTGCAAACAAGGCTCAAAATGTTTCTAATAAAATGTTCTTACTGATAAACTATGTTTACAAAATTCCCCCTGGACAAAAACGCCTTTTTCAAGAAAGTATTTATCAAATTTTCGCCAAAAAATGGAAATTTTAAGGGAAATCATTAATATTCATGAATATGCAAATAAGTTAATTTGCATAGAATAACTGCAAATGAAAGAGCAAGTCATAAGCTTTCATTTGATACCAGTTTGACATCTGTAGGACAATATTCAAGTAAAATATGACCGAATAAGTATTGCAAATTTGAATGAAAAAAATGATAGGGTTAAGGGTTTTAAATAAGGGTTACAGCCAAAAGCCCCAACGGCCAGAGTGCAAACAATGCTCAAAATGTTTCTAAGATAATGTACTTTATGAAAAACTATGTCTACAAAATTCCCCCTGGGGGGGAGCAAACATGTTTCTGGCCCAGGGACTATATGCCATTTTCTTGTGAGCTAGTCAAAATGCGTCACTGTGCAGTAATGGGTTAATGTATATGATTTTGAGCGAGGAAAATAAAGTAATATTCGAATCTAAGTGTCATGTTATAGTACATAATTGCATACTTGGTTAATAAATAATTAAACTTTTTTATTACCTTTTTTTCACTTTTTAAGTGATAACTTTTTCAGCAGCTCCAAATGCAATCTATGAGAAGTTGGTGGTATTTGTCCGCATTTCTTACTCTTTTCTCTACATGTTTCCCAAATTCCCCTATACTCTGACATTTAAAACACTGTTTTAGTATGCCGTGTACTCATTCTTGATTAATATTTAATGTTCTATATTAGTTTATTCACGGCTTAAGTGATAAAGTCTATTCTGCGGCTCCCTGTGTAAACAATGAGACGTTATGTATTTTATTGTACCCAGAATCGATGGATCAATACGTCAATAAAAACCTTTACCAATGGTTTGGAAGAGAAATGAGCAAAGAGGTCTCGGATGAGCTCTTTCCCGAAAAATTGACAAGATTTTTTTTTATGTTATCCGCAAATGAATATTGCTGCTTTGCCTCCAAAAACATCCAAACACAAGCTGCAGCACAGCTTTTTCATCCCATGTTATACAAAAGAGTAAGGTTTATTTGTTTTAACTTATTTCTTCTTGTCCTATACACCCGATTTCACGAAGACCCCGTACAATAAAAGTATAGACACTTTCATGACTTAGCGAGAAAAGAGGAAAATGCTGATACCAGCATTTTGTCGTTTGTCAATGAAAACCTCGTAACTGGAGCTTAAAACAGGCTACAGTTACGATGTTTTCGTTGAAAAGCGACGATTTTTATACACTTCGGCATTTCCCTCCAAATTTTCCGTTTCCCCTCTGGACTCTTTTCCGTTGATCTTCAGATTCTCTAGAAGTCTATGAATAAATATACTTTGTCTTATTCACGCTTGGAACCAATCTGTCATATTTGACTTGTCTGCATTATATCCTGATGTTCCACCGTCAATATTTTTGTTCGCGTCGCGACTTTTGTAGATAAAATTATCATCTTTGAACTTGGAAAGAAGGAGCTCTTATAAGTACTGGAATCGAGGCCAACATTGAACATAGGCCTACATATTCACAGTTTTGGTTTTGATGTTCTTAATAGATGAGATTTGGGAAAACATTAAGGTAAAATAAGAATGTGCTTATAATCAGCACATTCTCTCTTTGTCTTAATATTTCCTGAGCTAAATCCGAGGTAAGCCCTTCCTTTATCAATCTCTTCTTTGTCATCTGCATCAGCTTTGAAATTGGAAGAGTCGAAAATTTTGTCGTATGTGAGAGGGTTAATCAACTTCTATTTTTTGTTTTATCACAAGATCATTTTTATGACTTAATATTATGCGAGGGCCATGTATTATTAGTGTCTTTGATATATATAAAAGAAAAACGGTTCCTCGTACTATTCTTTTCTTGATCTACAAAAGAACTTAGGTCCGTTTATGACATACAGAAAATTGATCCGTCGGCAATATCAAAGGGCATTTGGTTCAAGGAAATAATAAACTGTAAATATAGCTATACTTTATATAGATACGTCTGGGATAGTTCAATGGCATGAACGGACATTTTAAGGATATTATGAATTTTACTCCATGTGACATTGACGGAAATAATATCTGGTGAATTTATTTTTATCATTTTCCTACGATCTGTACATGTGGCACTGTGAAAAGCAGAGATAATTTGAAAAAATAGGTGCGTCTGAATACGGTGTTTTAATAATAAGAATAAACCAATTTGAGAACTGCTGCTGACGACAGAATTGATATTGACTGTAAAAATACTCGTGTGTTTAAATAAAGCAAAGAAAATATTTAGAGGAAAGACATAAACGTAGGTCAATAACAGTTTCCTCTTTTTCCTCAATGCCTTCCAAAAGCTTTTTTCTATTTATGCCACTTGTCTGTGTGATTACTGACATATTCACAGAAGGCCGATAATGCCTTGGAAACTGAGTTTCTCTGTTTGTTTGATTTGTCGTTCGTAGACACAAAATCTCTATTCATTTACATCGTTCAATCTATTTTTAATTGATACATGCATGCATCTATGTATTTTAAATTCTAGAATGCATTTATTCCTTCTTTGGTTGATTAATTGCTTTTTCCCCATTATTTCACACATCTATTCATTCAAACATTGATTCTAAGGTAATTGAATAAATATGGCTTGCCTGTGTCTTGTATCACGTATAATTATTCATTTTACTCAAAATATGTCATTTTTCTATCTATTCATTGACAATAAAAATGTGACTAAAACCGTTGTAATATTGACCCTGATAGGGTTAAATAGCGAAATAGCAGCTTAAATGACGGATTCATCTTATCCTGATGCCCCAAAATCATTTTGGCTAGAATCTAAAAAATTAATATTATTGCGGCATTTCAGACCAACATGGATCTAAATCAGCCTGTGCATACGCACAGTCTGATCTAGATCCATATTGTCTCTTCAGGCATTTGAATACTATAAAGGACCATTTTTCTCAGATCATGTCTCATTATTTCTGTCTCTCCATTCCAGGTCTGTAGCCGGTGACCGCTGACACAGCAATGTCACAAGACAAGAACCCGGCCACCCAGCCCCTAATAGGGCGAAAGGGCAGCAAGAAAAAGGATGCCAAAAGGGACTCCTCCGAGGATGAATCCATGCTTCCCACTGTAAGTATATTTTGTAATTAAGGACTTTTAAGGTTGTCCGACCCAATGAGATTCACGCGACGTCGTAATTTCTCGTGCGAAGTCGTTGACATTTGTTAGGTATTCGAACCTATTCGGGTGACGTTGTAAACATTAGGCGGTGGAACATTCCACCTCCGAATGTTTAAACGTCTTCCGAATAATTCCGACGTCGCAGGAATGTTATAAGGGGTGGACTACCTTACAGCTCTCGGGAGGAAGGTCCTTATTTCATAATTACAGATAACCATTGGTTAATAATAAGGCAAAGTCTCTGACCGGGGTCAACAGCTGTTATTAATTCAATTAACAAAGCATGAGAATTGAGCTTTCGAATTTGTAAGAAATCGTTTAGTAAAGTAAGTCCTACTGTAGAAGTGCCGAGCACAGATAGCTCTGTAAGTGACGACAGAGTCTTTCAATCCATGAGCCGCGAGTTCGAACCCCTGCTCAGTGCTCGACCAGTATACTCTCTGACATCTGAAAAAAGTCCTAAATCTTTCAGCCCTAATCTACGGTTAAGCGCTCTCACGGATGGTAAACGGAGAAACTAGCTCATAAAAGAGTCAACGGTATTTCGTTGCCTCGTGTGACATATCGGTACTTCCGGGGTAGTTATAGGAGACACTCCACAACGGGAAATGCTTCCGGGTCGTAGTATACAAACATAGTTCCGTCAAAAATGGATTCGCTCCTTTTGTTGCATTGATTCTGTGTCTATAGAATAGGTAGATGCATGAAATGTGGTTCTGCATACTGGCAGACCATCAGTGTATTGCTAGGATGTGTTTTAATGAATTTGTCGGGAACTAGTTTCTTGCGCGGTCGTGACCTTTCATGGGGGTGTGTCCCATGCAGATCCCGAAAGAGATGGCAAATTGCAAGGGTGGCTGTGTTCACGGGTGCGTGATTTTAGCTGATGGTGCTAATGATACCACTCTCTTGGTATATGATTAAAGACAAATGAATGGTCTATTAAGCAGACTAAGTAAAATATGCCACAAAGACTTCTGAGAGAAGCTAGAAGCTGCCAAATTGACCCATTTTACTATATATTTAATAGGCCCGTTTCGTTGAGGAATGACACCTATATCGAAGGAAAATCGGTAAACAAAGGTAGGTGTCGAGCACATGTTTCTCAAATTAATTCATTTATGACGAGTTTTGGAAAAATACGGCGATGCTGTAATATGAAGATATGGTCCAAGTTTGTTGTGCACAATAATAACATAGGGTGTTAGTAAGCAGGGTTTTAAAACAATCATTTTAGCACACGTGTTTACCAATCTCCCAAATTATAGCCAATGATATATCGATATAACATGTAATTGACTTGCAACTCCCCAAAATACTTAAAGTGATAAGAATTTGTATTTTCTAATACGTAAATGTTGAATTCTGGCGAAAATTGGGCGAGTGCAAGTTGCCTCGACGAAAGGTTAGTTGAAATCGAAATTTTACTTTCGATTTGATGATGTTTTTCAATGATTAAATTAAAACCCTGCTAACTAACACCGTATATTCTCGTGCAGAACACACTTTCTCCATTTCCTCATATTACAGCGTCGCTGGATTTTTCCAAAAATCTCTGAAAAAGAAATAATTCAAGAAAAATGTTCTCGACACCAACTTTTGTATACCGATTTTCCATCGATACAACTACCCCGAGAGTACCGGTATGTCACGAGGCAGCAAAATACCGTTGACTCTTTTTGGAGCTATATTCACTGTTTAACACCCGTGGCTCTGGACAGCCTCTGCGACATTACAATATAAGTTGAAAAACGCACACTATACACATATCACATCTGTATCAACAATTATTTGTCATCAACGGCAACTTTTAAATTGGACAATCCTAAAATTGTGTCGTTCGGGAAAAGGTCAAATTGGACCAGTCTATACTTCTGCCACTTTGCAAAGATTTAACCCTTACCCTTCGAATTTTGAAAATCCTAGCGGATAAAGCTTAAGAAAATGTGGAGACAAAAGAAATTGCTAATGACTTACATCTCCCTTTTTCTTTTCTTTATAGTATTTATACAGGTCCTATCTTTATCAACAGAGCTCTGCTTTGTAATCTATTATAGACTATAGGTGTAAAAAAATCTTCTATGTGTAGCTTGCTTTTTTTAAATGACATTTCACATTAATTTTTCACAAATTTTACTTTTATTTTTTATCTGAAAGAGCATATTTTCTTATGAAAATTTTGGAAATTTAAAGCCAAAATATTGCACCGTTTACGAGAAATATATTTTCTATGCTAAAATTAAACAAATTGTTGTAGACAACAGTTCAGATTTATATGGAATATGTCATTTCTGTCTCAACTTTAAAAGCATTTTTTCGCTTATCAGTAACAACTTCAAAAAAACTGATAGCACTTCTACGCATAAGAATAACCAATCTTTGCATAAAGACATACTAAAAAAATGAAATTGGAATGTTATGTCCCTCTTTCATTAAGTATTTTAAAATAATGAATTTTGCTTACATTTTCCCTCATTTTAAATATTTCATTCTAAAATAGTTTTAACACTACCATTTGTTTGCAAAAGGACCCGCACAATAACGTCGCTTGACGTTCTGATAATGCGCGGGAACGTCAACGTCGCTAGAACGCAGAAAAATTACGTGACGTCATATCGCCTAGATTTATGACGTCACAAGTAAAAAAGTTGACTGGTTCACTGAACTGGCATATTTTTTGGTTACGGAGCTTCAAATAACGAATGCAATGTACACTAAATCAATTCCTTATCTCAACATCTTGGATAAAGGCCGGCAAAAAGACTACCGAGAAATCCGATTGCCGGAAGGAACTCAGAACGAGGCTAAGACAGCTCAAGCCAAACTCACAAAGTAACAAAATCGCTCACATCTATACGCCCACAATACCGTAAGCCGGTGTCAATTCCATTGACCCCGGTATAACAGTGTGTCTTATAAATACCTATGCTGCCCTTTTTCGGTAGCTATTCGTAATTAGGAATCTTGATCAGATTGTGAATATACACAGACTGATTCGGGTCTAATTTGGCTTAAAGACACTTCAAACCCATAGATTATTGGCTAAAATATTTCAGTACCTTTCCATTTGTTTTGAAATCAGCATCAAGCCTTTTTACCTTTAACCAACTCAAATGCCATAACCTATCCCCATAGATGAAGGTTACATATGTCACGTCCAAAACAATGAGCCAAGTGCGTTTTTGCACAGTCTGTTAAAGATACATATTTTTATGCAATATTTAAAAATGTAGGCCTACTTCGTGCATGCATAATGTCAAACTTATACACAAGCTGATCTGGGTCCTGGATTGTCTCACAAGGTATGAAATCCTCTTTCCAAGATCTCCTATCATTGTTTACCATGTGTATGAACGAAGACAATATTCATTTTGAAGACCTTCGCCGTATGATGCCAATTCTTTATCCGAGTAAATTGAGAATTCACCCAATAATTATTTCGTATCAGACTTCTGTTTGTTTGAACTGTTAATTGAATTGGGAAAATGGAAGTACGCTTCGATAGGTGCGAAATTTCCATTTGTTCAGACGAAATTTTCAGTCCGATTAGAAATTATTTTTTAATCAACTTAATGAACAAGAACTGGGATATTCAGATATAGATAATCCATATGGTTTCGGACTAGTACAATTGTCAACAGAAATACCTAAAGATCTGATCATTGCATCTTCGCAAACCAACGATTCTACCTTTCACTTTGTTCCTTACGAAGGTTCGTAAGGAACAAAGTGGATGTAGAAGCCTTGGCTTGCGAAGATGTGGTCATTGCGGGTCAGTAAAACATACGATGATCCTCTTAAAACGGGGTCCTCTGATCTTATTTCAGTTTGACAGTGTCGCAAGGATCCGACTATCGACACTGAAAGTTGGTGTTGGACATATAATCAATTATCAAAGATAATGATTCCAAGAAATACGTCTAGGTAATCAACCAAATGCAATATTAATGACAATGATTGAAGGAGACTGAAACCCCGAATCATTCAACCAAACCGGTCAGTGAGTGAATGGAGTTTTACGTCCGACTCAAAAAAGCTAAGGTCATATAGACACGGGACTCATTCGAAAGACTGGTTAGGCGGGGGATCGAAACAGCGACCCCTGTGTTACAAGTCCAGCGCGTTACCAGTGCACCATTTCCGCCTTTCAACCAAACTGGTAAAGAAATTATCTGAAAGAGTAATATACGAATGATCTGTTCTGATTGGATCTGCAAATCGTGGTTTTTCAAAAAAAAACATCGTAACTGCAGCATAAAACAAGCTGAAGTTACGATGTTTCGTTTAAAAGAAATATTACATAATAGCGAGACGTTCATACAACCCAGACGCTTTTCCCCACTACAATGATGTCGAATATTCAAATATTGTCAGTATTGCAGAAAAACATTGACCTGACCTTGACGTAGGTTCAAAAGATTGTATTGAAAAATCTCGTAAGAGCTGCAGCATCATTTAAGGTAGTCCACCCCTAATGAGACTCACGCGACGTCGGAATTATTCGAGCAACGTCTTAAACATTCGGCGATGGAACATTGCACCGCCGAATGTTTACGACTGAGCCCGAATAGGTTCAAATACGTAACGACACCGCTCGAAATTATCCGACTCAAAAAGGCCACATTACGGGTATCCTACCTTAAGCTGAAGTTACGAGGTTTTGATCTCCCACTGACAATGTTTGTCCTCAATTCCTTTGTAAATCATCGTAACTACAGCTTTATTTAAGCTTTTTAAAGAAAACCTGCGATAACCGATGAAGAGCCGATAAAGAATATCCTTGTTACGAAAAGAAATCTCCGTGTTGTGAAGTAAAGCTAAATATCGCGTGTTAAGACAAAATTATGCGGATTTTAAAGTAGATAAATGGGCGGAAAAACTGCTCCATTGTCTCATTAAAGACGGTAAAAAGGCTGGTAAAACAACCGTCAGACAGCAGAAGATAAATCAATGTATTCTTGTAAGGGAATTTCTAGAAATCAAGCATATAGTTGTAACAAGATTGATTGCCGTAGTGAGAAGTACTAGAAAAATATTGAGAAAATATATGTATAAAATAGAATAAGGCTATTTAAGACCAAAGGTGACAGAATTTAGCTTGTGCATACGCACGGTCTGAGCAGAATCCACGTTGTTCTTATCAAAAATGACAGGCGATAGCAAATGAATCAATATATTCTTGTAAGATTTTTTTTAAATCAAGCCTATAGTTATAGAAAGAGAAATGGCCTTAAGGAGAAAGTACTGTACGAGAAACATTTTGGGAGCTTATAATGTGAACAAATATATTAGTATCTGCAAGCACAGATTCGAATGCAGGACCTCAACATATACGCCTACGTTAACATCCAGCCAATTCCCTTCATGAATGATTGAATCTATGAATGCTGCATGCATTTTGTTCCCAGATTTTCAAACAATCCACAGGAAACTTTACTTCAGTATGATAACTTTGATTTTGACCATTTTGTCACTGGTACCAGATTAAACATCTATATATTAACCCATTACCACACAGTCACACTTTTTGACTCCACACAAGATAATGGCTTTGGAAAACATCGTGGAAAATGAAGAAATTGCTTGGTAATGGGTTAAAGCCCATATATATGTAAGCATGTCTGTCATCGGTTTTCTTTAAAATCCCCGTAACTACAGCCTAATTAAAGCTGTAGTTACGAGCTTTTTTGGAAGAAAAGCCTCGATGCATTGATTACGAGCCGATAAAGAATATCCTTGTTACGAAAAGAAATCTACGTGTTGTGAAGTAAAGCTAAATATCGCGTGTTAAGATAAAATTAGGCGGATTTTAAAGTAGATAAATGGGCGGAAAAACTGCTCCATTGTCTCATTAAAGACGATAAAAAGGCTGCTAAAACAACCGCCAGACAGCAGAAGATAAATCAATGTATTCTTGTAAGGGAATTTCTAGAAATCAAGCCTATAGTTGTCAGGAGATTGATTGCATTAGCGAAAGGTACTAGAAAAATATTGGGGAAATATGTGTATAAAATAGAATAAAGCTATTTAAGGCTAAATAGGATCGAGATTAGCCTGTGCATACGCGCAGTCTGAGCAGAATCTATGTTGTTCTTATCAAAATTGAAGGACGATAGCAAATAGATCAATGTTTTCTTGTAAGGGAATTGCTAAAAATCAAACCTATAGTTGTAACAAGATTGATTGCCGTAGCGAGAGGTACAAGAAAAATATAAGGAAAATACATGTATAAAAAAGAATAAGGCTACATTTGTATTTGAGACTAAAAGGAACCAGGCCAGTATGTTTATATGTGCAGCCTTATCAAGATATGTGATGTTCTCATTTAAGGTAATTCAACCCTAATTAGATTCGCATGACGTCGAAAATATTCGGGTGCGATCGAAAACATTCGGCGGTGGAACTCGCCACCGCCGAATGTTTACGACTACGCCCGAATAGGTTCGAATAGGTATCGACGCCGCTTAAAAAATCAGACGTTTGATGAATCTCAAAATGGCCACATTACGGGTTTTTTACCTTAAACTGTAGTTAAAGGGTTTTGATCTCACCTGGACAATGTATGTCCTCAATATTATTGAAAATCATCGTAACTACAGATTAATTAAAGCTGTAGTTACGAGTTTTTTTTTTTTTTTTTTTTTTTTTTTTTTTTCGAAAGAAAAGCCGTGATGCACCATTGAAGAGCCGATAAAGAATATCCTCGTTACGAAAAGAAATCTACGTGTTGTGAAGTAAAGCTAAATATCGCGTGTTAAGACAAAATTAGGCGGATTTTAAAGTAGATAAATGGGCGGAAAAACTGCTCCATTGTCTCATTAAAGACTATAAAAAGGCAGGTAAAACAACCGCCAGACAGCAGAAGATAAATCAATGTATTCTTGTAAGGGAATTTCTAGAAATTAAGCCTATAGTTGTAATAAGATTGATTGTCTTAGCGAGAGGTTCTAGAAAAATATTGGGAAAATATATGTAGAAAAATAAAATGAGGCTGTTTAAGGGCAAAGAGGATCGAGATAAACTACATGCATACGGTCAGTCTGAGCAGAACCCATCATCGTTCTTATCAAAAATGATAGACGATAGCAAATGGATAGATGTATTCTTGTAAGGGAATTTCTAGGAATCGAGAAACATTTTGGGAGCTTATAATGTGAACAAATATATTAGTATCTGCAAGCACAGATTCGAATGGAGGACTTCAACATATAGGCCTATGTTTACGTCCGGCCAATTCCCTTCATCAATGATTGAATCTGTGAATGATCCATGTATTTTGTTGTCAGATTTTCATACAATCGACAGGGAACTTTCCTTGCGGTATGATAACTTTGAATTTGACCATTTTGTCACTGGTACCAGATTAAATATCTATTTAAAACCAATTTATAAACATGTCTGTCATCGATTTTATTCACAATCCTCGTAACTACAGCTTGATTAATGCTGTAGATACGAGATTTTTGGAAGAAAAGCCGCGATGCACTGATGAAGAGCCGATAAGGAATATCCTTGTTACGAAAAGAAATCTACGTGTTGTGAAGTAAGCTAAATATCGCGTGTTAAGACAAAATTAGGCGGATTTTAAAGTAGATAAATGGGCGGAAAAACTGCTCCATGGTCTCATTAAAGACTATAAAAAGGCTGGTAAAACAACCGTCAGACAGCAGAAGGTAAATCAATGTATTCTTGTAAGGGAATTTCTAGAAATTAAGCCTATAGTTGTAAGAAGATGGATTGCCTTAGCGTGAAGTAACGTACTAGGAATTTATTGGGAAAATATGCACGTAGAATACAGTCAAATCTCTCTATGTCGAACTTTGTGGGACCTACGAGAAAACTTCGACGTATAGAATGTTCGACGAAGAGATAGTTTGGAGACAAGCGGCCATCATCGCTTTTATGGGCACGTCACGTCATGTCGGTCGGAGTTGCTGGACCCCCCCCCCCCCCGTGTTGACCCGAGTAATTTACCAAACAAGTCCTGCGCGGAATAAGCGTTAGATGCTTCTGTAGTCATTGTGAATAACAAATCGTCGTTGTACATGCAAATCCTCGTACCTCGTTTTTGGAAGATTTTTAAGGAGAAAGAAAAAGGGGCAATTACTTTTCCCAAACTGAAAGGTTTACTTGATATTTGGACATATTGTTCACTAATAAGGTGTCATTGATATTGATCAGTAAAATATCTCAAAACCCATACAAAGGGTATCCGAGACCAAAAAATGCACCAGGTCGGTATGCTTATACACACAGTCTTATCAGGAATGACCATTTCGAGATTCATAAAACATCGGATTTTTTTGAGCTGCGTCGTAACTTATGAGAACATATTCGGGCACATTCGAAAGCATTCGGCGGTGGAAAGTTCCACCGCCGAATGTTTTCGAGGTCAGCCGAATGACTCCGACGACGCGCGAATCTCATTAGGGATAGATTACCATAATAGGGCTGAAATTACGAGGCCTTAGAAAAGCAGAAGATAAATCAATGTATTCTTGTAAGGGAATTTCTAGAAATCAAACCTATAGTTGTAACAAGATTGATTGCCTTAGCGAGAATTCCGATCGAGAAAAATTAGGAAAATATACATGTAGAAAACGTAAAAAGGGTATTTGAGACCAATGTGGAACCAGGTCGGTTTGCTCATACTAGCAGTCTTATCAGGATATATGATGTTCTCATTGAAGGTAGAATACCCGTATTGTGGCCATTTTAAGATTCATAAACATCGGTTTTTTTTCGAGCGGCGTCGTTCCATATACGAGTCGTTACATATGCGAACCTATTCGGGCGCGGTCGTAAACATTCGGCGTTGGAAAGTTTCACCGCCGAATGTCTTCGACTTCGCTCAAGTATTTAAGTAATTCCGATAACGCGCGAATCTCATTAGGGATGGACTACCTTAATAAGGCTGAAGTTACGAGGCCTTAGAAGAAAAGCCTCGATGTACTGATGAAGAGCCGATAAAGAATATCCTTGTTACGAAAAGAAATCTACGTGTTGTGAAGTAAAGCTAGATATCGCGTGTTAAGACAAAATTAGGCGGATTTTAAAGTAGATAAATGGGCGGAAAAACTGTTCCATTGTCTCATTAAAGACGATAAAGAGGCTGGTAAAACAACCGTCAGACAGCAGAAGATAAATCAATGTATTCTTGTAAGGGAATTTATAGAAATCAGGCCTGTAGTTGTAACAAGATGGAATGCCTTGGCGAGAGGTACTAGTGAAATGTTCGGGAAATACATGTATAAAATAAGGCTATTGAAGGCCAAAAAGGATCGCTATTAGCCTGTTCATACGCGCAGTCTTAGTAGAATCCATGTTGTTCTTATCAAAATTGACAGACGATAGAAAATGAATCAATAAACTGCTCCATTGTCTCATTACAGACGATAAAGAGGCTGGTAAAACAACCGTCAGACAGCAGAAGATAAATCAATGTATTCTTGTAAGGGAATTTCTAAAAATCAAGCCTATAGTTGTAACAAGATGGATTGCCTTAGCGAAAAGTACGATCGCGAAAAATAAGAAAATATACATGTAGAAAACATACTTATGGTATTTGAGACAACAAATGAACCAGGGGCCAGTTTCATCAAAACATTTAGGACGTATTTTTGACTTACCGGTGACTTACGACAAGTTTAGGATAAGAAACTCCTATCGCAAATTTATCAAGACCCGAATTATGCGATTATTGTTTAAAGCAATATTTAAGACACCGGTAAGTCAAAAATACCTCTTAAATGTTTTGATGAAACAGGCCCCAGGTCAGTCTGTTCATACATGCAGCCTTATCAGGATATCTGATGTTCTCATTTAAGGTAGAATACCCGTATTGTGGCCATTTTGAGATTCATAAAACATCGGATTTTTCGAGTGGCGATATTACGTCTGAGAACCTATTCAGGCGCAGTCGTAAACATTCGCCGGTGGAAAGTTCCACCGCCGAACGTTTTCGACGTCGCCCGAATAATTCCGACGACCTACAAATCTCATTAGGGATGGACTACCTTAATAAGGCTGAAGTAACGAGGCCTTAGAAGAAAAGCCATGATGCACTGATGAAGAGCCGATAAAGATTATCCTTGTTACGAAAAGAAATCTACGTGTTGTGAAGTAAAGCTAGATATCGCGTGTTCAGACAAAATTAGGTGGATTTTAAAGTAGATAAATGGGCGGAAAAACTGCTCCATTGTCTCATTAAAGACGATAAAAAAGGCTGGTAAAAACAACCACCAGACAGCAGAAGATAAATCAATGTATTCTTGTAAGGGAATTTCTAGAAATCAAGCCTATAGTTGGAACAAGATTGATTGGCCTTAGTAATAGAAAAATATCGGGGAAATATATGTAGAAAAATAGAATGAGGCTATTTAAGACCAAAGATGATCGCATTTAGCCTCTGCATACGCAAAGTCAGAGCAAAATCCATGTTGTTTTTTTATCAAAATTGACAGACGGTAGCAAATAGATCAATGTATTTTTGTAAGGGAATTTCTCGAAATCGAGCCTATAGCTGTCGAACTTCAACTGTACTTCATTTTGCTTGTACATATTTATCTTTTAATCATAAGCTTGGGTATTTAAATGCAAAAATCATCATCGTCTACAAGGCTTGATTATACATGTGCAATAGTAATATAATCTCACATCTGTTAAAGTGACATTTCACAATGATTTGTACATAAATCTTACTTTTATTTTATCTGAAAGAGCATATTTTCTTATGAAAATTCTGAAAATTTCAAGCCAAAATATCGAACCTTTAACGAGAAATATATATTTTGATGTTAAAATTAAACAAATTGTTGTGGACAACAGTTCAGATTTATATAGAATTTGTTATTTCTGACTCAACTTTAAAGACGTATTTTTCGCTTATAAATAACAACATAAAAAACTGATAGTGCTTCTACGCATTAGAATAAACAATCTTTGTATCAAGACATACTTTTAAAAAATGAAATAAATGTGAAATGTCACTTTAAGAAACAGATAAGAGTTGTTAATGAAGTTATATTGTTACTTACTATTCTGGTTACCAGTAATTGTTTCTAATGCCTGATATCACATTTGTGCCTTTTTAGCAATGTTTTAGATTATTAGATAATTGCGGCTCTTATTGCATTTCTTGGTCCATATTTTCATCATCTTCTCCTGGTTAATCAAATTACGGGCTTTCATTTTTTGATAATTATCCTATATAAGAAATGCAGTAGGCAAAAAGAAATATTACTTACCTAATCCTGGCACAAAAGAAGCATTTATGCTGTATTTAAGAAGTAGACAAATGGGACTTTTGTTTTATAAGACCGAAAAGGAAACTGCAGTTTGTAACTTAAGGTACGTTTAATTAATAAACATATTTCATCAATCTGTTTTTAAAACACAAGAAATGTTCAGGGAACAAAAACTAACTTCGATATCTGTTACTTTAAACAAAAATGAAATATCTTCAATGAAAAAATTCTGCATGCAACCTTAATGTGCATTAAACATAAGATAGATAGGATTTTATAGACATTATTTGGTACTAACAGAAGAATATGGTCAATTGAGTTTCCTTTTATAGACAACTAATAGAAAGGAATCTTATTCAACGGTTAAAATGTACGTTGGTTTACATACATGTATATAAAGCTGAAAAAGGAGAAACTCTTAATTATGAGCATTTTTTTCTCTCCCCCCCCCCCCCATTTCATTTTGGAATTCTCGGGGTGCCAATACCGGGGACCGATTGGGAATTGGTTAAAGTCTACAACTCTTGCAATAAATAAATGATAGGTAATATTTTAGGACCAGATAGGCCAATTGATTTGTTCAATAAAAATGGGGAAAACGTGTTTTTACTGGAAGATATTATGTCAAGATTTATTCTCGGAATTCGTGATAGTTTCGGGGAATATTTTATGTTTCTAGGTATTTTTCTGTTATATCTTGTGAAATAAGGACTTAACCCTTTCCTAAGAAGACCTCATTTTTGCTTCTTTATTAAGTGCATGTATATCTTTAACCCTTTTAGGTGATTCCATTGCGGTTCCAGTACAAGCGTGAGACATAATCATTGATAATGAATCAATTGTTTAAATCAATTAAAGAAAAGCAACGATGTATTTCAATGGTTTTCAGTCCTTGGGGAATCTTTTCATATTTCCTTTACATAACAAAACTATTGTTGGGTGTTAAAGCCAGCAGCTAGCTGCACTCAAAGCAAGGGTAAACAACTTTTGACAAACGTTCATCACTGAAAAAAATGAATAAAAATATGATAGTTAAATTCAATTTTTCTCTTTCAGTTACTCGTAACCCCGTCTCTAGATCGTGATCAAGACAAACATCTGGATGTACATGTAATACTTGTAAATTTTGTCTTAATTTTTTATTACATTTCATCATTTGGAGACAAAATCGTTGAAACTGCAGCTCGTAAGCTGCAGTTTCAACGATTTGGTCTCCCATCGAAATACAAAAACATTCTTTTTTTACATATTTTGACAAAAAAGTATTTTTAGAAAGTGCTAATTTAATATTAACGTTCTTTTTCAGTTGCACGTAGCTCCAGATCTAGATCGTGATCGAGACAAACTTATGGATGTACCCTTGTCAGATTCTTCGTCCCAACAATACTCTCCTTTTTAACAATATTTTGACACGAAAGCCTACTTGAATATCGTAAACAAATCATACTATTCTCTTTCAGTTGCACATAGCCCCAGATCTAGATCGTGACAGAGACAAACTCCTGGAAGTACCCCCGTCAGATTCCTCGGGATCCCCGAACAAACCAGCGTCTCCACCACCAAAGAAAGCCAGCTCCCTATCTCCCGTAATACCGCGCTCAGATTCCGTCAAGTTCAATAAAAAGCCCGCGAATGGCAGTGCAGTGCGGGCCAATAATAAAATGGACAGCACTCAGCGGACGCCACCACGGCCGTCGAGACGTGTGCCAAGTTTAAAGCTGAAGCGCATGAATGTACACGATTTGTTAAGTTTTCATTGTTTAATTACATTTTTGATTTTTATTCTTTTGTAGTTGAATGGAAGACCATAACCTTGGCGGAAGGGAGAAATTGAGACATTTGTCGATTATTAGTAAAAAAAAAACAAAAAAAAAACAAAAAAAAAATTGACGGGAATTTTGTCATAATTCCTTGTTACATTTTATCGTTGGGTGATAAAATCGTTGAAACTGCACCTATTTAGCTGCAGTTTCAACGATTTGGTCTCCCATCGAAATACAAAAACATCCTTTTTTACATATTTTGACACAAAAAGTATTTATAAAAAGTGCTAATTTAAGAATAACATTCTTTTTCAGTTGCACGTAGCTCCATATCTAGATCGTGATCGAGACAAACTTCTGGATGTACCCTTGTAAGATTCCTCGTCCCCACAAAACTCTCCTTTTTAACAATATTTTGACACGAAAGCCTACTTGAATATCGTAAACAAATCACACTATTCTCTTTCAGTTGCACATAGCCCCAGATCTGGATCGTGACAGAGACAAACTCCTGGAAGTACCCCCGTCAGATTCCTCGGGATCCCCGAACAAACCCGCGTCTCCACCACCAAAGAAAGCCAGCTCCCTATCTCCCGTAATACAGATTCAGTCAACGTTAATAATTAAGTCGCGTATTACATTTTGTAACTAAAAGTTCTATTTTCATTCTTTTATAGTTGAATTGAAGACCAGTTCCTGCCTGGAAGAGAGAAGATGAGACATAAAATTATTTCAATTGCTGAGAATTTTGTCTAATTCATTATTACATATTATCATTGGGTGACAAAATCGTTGAAACTGCAGCTTTTTAGCTGCAGTTTCAACGACTTGGTCACCCAACGATATGAAAAAAACTCTTTTCAACAATATTTTGACACAACAAATAAATATGTTATAAACAAATGACAATTTTCTCTTTCAGTTGCACATAGCCCCAGATCTAGATCGTGATCGAGACAAACTCCTGGAAGTGCCCCCGTCAGATTCCTCGGGATCCCCGAACAAACCCGCGTCTCCACCACCAAAGAAAGCCAGCTCCCTATCTCCCGTAATACCGCGCTCAGATTCCGTCAAGTTCAATAAAAAGCCCGCGAATGGCAGTGCAGTGCGGGCCAATAATAAAATGGACAGCACTCAGCGGACGCCCCCACGGCCGTCGAGACGTGTGCCAAGTTTAAAGCTGAAGCGCATGAATGCGCAGAGTCGGAATTTTAATAATATTGGAGTGAACGAAAAATTCGACGCAGCCATGCCTTGTCTGCCTCAGTGCGGTAAAGAAAACCCTTCGATTACGATTACAATCGATTCCGATGATGACTCGATATACAGTGACTATCTTAGTCCGGAGATAAACTATCGGCCTAACATGAAAGTTCAGTTTATCGGAGACGAAACAAGTTTATATGGAACTCCAAAAGAGGAATTATTACCGAATTCGCAAAATAATATAAATATGGAGAAATCAAGTCCAACGAGTTTTTTACGTGAACAAATTTATTCGTTTTTCCAACCGTCGGATAATAAACTTGCTATGAAATTATTTGGGAATAAAAATGCCTTACTTAAAGAGAAGATGCGCCATAAACGGCAAGGGAACTGGGTCATTCATCCGTGTAGTGACTTCCGGTAAGTTTGATTTAATTTATTATCTTTTAAACCCTTTTCCCAAATGATAATATTCAGACTTGTCCGAGTGCTGCACGTGACAAAAAGAATGTTATAGAAAGCAGAACGTTATACAAAAGAGTTGAATGGAAGACATTGAAAGAAAAGTTACTTTAGAAAATGCTGATTATCAGCATTTTCTTCCATTCTTTCGACTTTCATCTAACTAACAGAAGTCAAAACTGATATTTTCTTTATGTCATTTTACAAAATGTTTAACATAATCATAATGCAACAATTTGCAGATGAAATAATTTTGATGGCGAATAAATTTCGCGAAAAACAATATTCGTTATATCAAGAAAATATTAACGGAAAGAAACGAAATGTTGGCTTCAGGCGTCAAAGCTTTTAAGATAATCTTAGTAAAGGATAAACTCTCCCTTACATATGCTACATTTTTATTGAAACCTAAATATATGTACATCCATTTTTTTTTTCAAAACAAATCGCAAAGCAAATATATGTAGTACACGTGTTTTATAATTGTTTCCAAATGGTATTGACAGATATATCTATTTCATTCTTTCACTTTTACGGTATCAAAAGTTGTCTCACTTAATTTGTTAAAAGCAGCGATTTAGGATAGATGATCAATTTGTATCTTGTAAATGAGTTATGTTTAACCTAGTACCTATCACCAATTACCACACAGTGACTCCTTTTGACTCCCTACAAGATAGCGGCTTAGGAAAACAACGTGGAAAATGAAGAAATTGCTTGTTACAAGCAATTTCTTCATTTCCCACAATGTTTTCTATGTAAGAAGACCATATAACGTTAATTTTTTCACTTGAAATTGTCGTCTGCATCATCTTTGAATTTGGACAAGTCCAAAATTTTGTTGTTTGGTATTGGGTTAAATTCCATGAACCTCGAGTATTTCACCTATATTATTCTAGATACAAGAATAGCTTTGCTTATCAAAACTTTCTGATTTTTCCATGATATACAGAATATACGGACAATTAGCCTTGGTATAACAATAAAATATAATAAATCATTCTTTTGTCTAATTTCTTAAACTTTTTGTTTATTCATAAATCATACTGAAAAATCAAAATATTAGAAACCAATTTGAAAGTTGTTTTAGTATCGAAAGATCAGGGTATGTTGTTTTACTTGTGTCTGTATGTCCGTTGATCTGTCTGTCCAAAAACTTAACAACGGCCATTTTGGGGTCATTGGTGTTTCACAAACACGTCTTGTTACATTGATTATTGACCAAACGCCAATCGACAGATCGCTCCGCCCAACATAGAATTTAAGACAAACAATGGGGATGTGATCGTTAATAGGGAACAATTTTATCCAGTTAATCGTGACGTAAATTCGGACAAACAAAGTAGTATTTCGTAGGTGTTGTTATAAAAACTCGTAACTACGGCTTGATTCAAGCCGTAGTTACGAGATTTTGTAACAACACCGACGGCTTATCAAAACATAACAGTAAACCTAGTCTATTGTTAGCACAAAATTCTTTGCCATTGGCATGTCGATTGTTATAATTGTCAGTCGATAAATCGATACAAGAACACGTGCAACGAAGAACAATTGGGGCATGACATTTTTCTGATCGTCCATTGGCTATTCGATGTTTTTGATTGACAGTCGGCGTTTGGTCAATTGGTAAGGGTCGGTCACGAACACAAGTCATGTCTCTCATTTTGGTTGCAAGTATAACTTCCATTTCACAGACGAATTAATTGTGTTGAATTATCAACTTTGACGCCCAAGAGAATGATGTCTGGGGTTTTAATCTTGTAACTGAAAGATTATCCATTTAATAGCAGCAATGTTGTGCTCTAATTTGATAAGTTTCAAAGTTTGTCATTCATTACAAGTCGTTCTGGAAGGTCGTGGACTCAGGTGGCATATACATGCAACGATGTTATCATTTCTCTGGTGAAATTGAATTGTTATTACCGGTATATAAGTTTGTAACCAGATATGAAATGTTGAAACATTTATAGATCTACTGCAACAAATAGTTGATTTTACTAGGTAAATTTTGTTTTTCGTCTATATTGATGAACTTAAATTTTGTATGGCAACCTTTTTCCATATACACGCACATGTAATAATGAATAACTTGATATATATAAGATTCCTATCGATTGATTAATAATGTAGTCCACATCTAGAATTCAGTAATGTTGTACGTGGATTCATTAATATCGTGCCAAAAAGGAGTTACTTTTCATGAAATCTTGAACATGGTGACGTTAGTCATTGATATAACGATTGATAATCAATGAAGAGAACATTGCAAATAAAGTAATATTGCTATGATTAGCTTGTTTGGTTCCAGATCGGACCACACCTTTGTCCATAAAAAATATTTCATGAGCATATCCTCATATGGTGACCAACAGACTCATTTTAGTCTCCCTTTCATTGTCCCTTTTTCACGTCCCATTAAAAAATAACAGTACAACTCTTTGATGTAACGATTGATTCACAAGTAAGAGTAAATCTGGTATAAAGTAATTTTGCCGTGATTAGCTTGTTTTGATACATGTGTATGGGATTGTGGAGAAACAAATGTCCCCGGAACACGCCAGAAACTGTCTACACCACACAGTAATCGTGATTTGATTGTCACACAACCCTTTCTCTCCGTGTCTTATTTCGCGATTCTAAGAAACGCCTTAAGTTATTGTATGATATTGAATTATTTTCAAACGGCTTGTTTTTTTTTTTTTTTTTTTTTTTTTTGGGGGGGGGGGGGGGGGTGTTTCCAAATTGAACGCTAGTTTGTTTGTTTTTGTCCATCTGACTTTTTCAATGATGGAGCAACGAAAGAGAACTGGTAAGCATCCGAAGTATGATAAAAGAACAAGTTTATAGTCGCCGGCTGTCGGACTGCAAAATTCTTGCTGGCCAATCAGTTTTTTTTATTTCTAAATATATTCATTGAAATCATTTTCTAGATTGCTGCTTTTAGAATGACTGGTCCGCATGTAACCTTCATTATTTCTGAGGTAATCTGATGCGGCTTTTGAAAGAAGTTACACTGTAATCGTTATAGATACATATTACATATTTCCCATAAGATTTCTAGACCCTTTCCTGAACAAGCACTGATTTTTAAATGTCATTGTAATTTGTTTCTTAAAAACAATTTAAAAAACACACACAAATGTGATGAAACATAGTATTTCTCATTTTCCCTCAGTGGAGTTTCAACTATAGATATTAGATAGTCTGATTTTATTACCATGCGTTCCAACCTTTGTAACTTTTTGAAATTAGATGTGGTATTTCCTATTGTTTTTTCGTTTTGGAACGGCTTAACGTTTTCCCTGCCATCATTCATTTAGACTGGTTGAGATTAGGAGATGTTGCAGACACCAAAATGCAAGGTAACCTCAAAACTAATACATTATGTAGGCTAACATTATGGTAAAGAAACATTGAGAAAAAAAGAAAAAAATGCTGGTATCAGTATTTTTTTCTTTTTTCTAAATGTTTTTGAATATATCATCCAAGTCATTAAAATCAGTTATTGTTATGAAAAGCGTTGGTATAAGAAAGAGGCGGCGGTGGAAAATACAGGTACAAGATTATAAACATTGTTAGCATGGTGCCCAGTTAACATGCGGAACATCTGGTTTACTTGGTATTTTACAAAAGACCTAAGTTAATTACTCGTAAAATAATGGGTTTCAATACAATTCAAATTTTCTTTTTCCCAATGATTTCTCCATGTGAGAGGGTCAATATGAAAATAGAAGACGGTGGGAAATATAGGTACACGATTATAAACATTGTTAGCATGATATATTATAAACATGCGGAACATCTGCTTGACTTGGTATCTTACAATAGACCTAACGTAATTAATCGTAAAAAGTAGTTTCAAAACGGCTAAAATTCCTCTTTCCTAAATTATTTCTCAAATACAAGACTTATGTAGGTGCATTATACTAGTAAATAATGTTAGCATGATATACTATACAAATGCGGAACACCAGGATAATTTGCTATTTTGCAACGAACCCAACGACTTGAAATATTATATATATTAAAGTCAAAAGATCAATTTTTTAAACTCCAGTAGATTTTGAATTGTACCATCCTAAAATTTTGCTGTTTGGGAAGGGGTTAGATAACGGGACTAGTAAATATAAAAAGTGTTGTCTGATTGCCTACCATTGTATCAATCAATTTAGTGTCCGACCTACTTTTTGGATCAATGAAAATGCAGTATATTTTAAAATTTTGCCGCTCTATTTCGCATAAACGGGCTACCGGCTAGTTTATGTGACGTCTTTACATAGCCACGCCCCGTCTCCAATGAACCGCTAGCGAACACTAAGTCAGATAGAGTCTGTTTAGTAGATTCTACGCGATATAAACATTCAATGCGCTGTGCTTATTTCGCGTAGAATCTACTATTCAGCCTCTATCTAATACATAAATGAAACCAGTGCAAAGTACACGTGGGTAGGGTACACAATCGTCAGCACCCAGGTATAGACACAAAGAGTCGCAGAGGCCTTGAAATATTCTGCCTGAACTATCCCATTTGCGTGTTTAAAATTGGGTCAAAGTAATCGATTAGTGTATAAGAGGAAATTTCAATGACAACTCTCTTGTGAAACACATTAAGTTATTTTATTTCTGCATGCTACCTTCGAGACTTGCTATTTTGTCAAACCAGCTTTTAAGAAATATCGAACTTGTTCTCGATATTACATCTCCAGCACAAAAAATATCGTTAGAGACATCAACTCGATGCAATTGCCAACCTTCCCTTTTCGGACTCTCCCGGTTCGAAAGCAAAAGACGAAAATGCTATTTAAAACATTATTGTCTCAGGTTGCTTTAAATATTTTTCTGTGCTGAAATGTGCACAAAACCTTTCCTTCTTTTCAATTTGGTACACCCTAAATATTGAATCTATTGGGGTAAACGTAGGCATACATATTTCCGAAAAATTGAACCAGTATATTTCTGTATCTATATGTCTAGTTGATGGTCTCACAATTTGCTGTTTTATTTCTGATCACCATTGATCGTGTATGCAAATGAAGCCGTTCCTCCCTCGCAGTAGAATAACCTCCGGCGAGACAAAATTATTCCAACTCGCTTAATCTAAACTTATTACATACAAAATACTCCGAAATTGTATGTTATATAACATGACCTTGACCTTTGATGTTTATTTCTTTGAACACTTTAACCGATTTTCGGATATTTTTTCATCCTATCTGAAAGAGTAAATTGTAAGACATGTCGAAATTGAATGGAGCTTAGAATGTTAATGTAAAATTTATATTTTAAAGTGACATTTCAGAATTATTTTCACATAAATTTTACTTTTATTCTATCTGAAAGAGTATGTTTTCTTATGAAAATTCTGAAAATTTAAAGCCAAAATATTAAACCGTTTACGAGAAATATATATTTTTGTGTTAAAATTAAACAAATTGTTGTGGACAACAGTTCAGATTTATATAGAATTTGTCATTTCTGTCTCAACTTTGAAGGCGTATTTTTTGCTTATAAATAACAACTTCAAAAAACTGATATCATTTCTACGCATTAGAATAAACAATCTTTGCATCAAGACATACTTTTAAGAAATGAAATAAATGTGAAATGTCTCTTTAAAAAAAGAATGAAGAATGAAGAAATGTTTATGCAATGGACAATAAAATTTTGACTTACACAAGGAAAACGAGGGAAAGGGTTGAAAAAAGTTGTTCTCATTTTCTTTTATCTCATTGAGTAAGTTCATATAAAAAAATCTACGTGAATAGAATTAAACACATCGTAGCACTATTACTCAAAAAACTCATTAGTAGGCTAGCCCCATAGTGAAGTCAGCATTTACCGCTTTCCTAAAAGTTCAGTTGGAACCAGGTAGGTCTTCTTTGGTAAGTTAATCTTTTCTTGGAGGAAAATGAAACTGCATGATATCACTCTTTTGCACGGCGCGTATATCGATATGTATGCAGATACAATATTCAATCATTTCCCAGAATAGAAAAGTCGTTATTTCGAACTGTCCCTGAAGCGGATGTAGTATAAAACGCAATTATTGTCCGACTCTGTTTCGTCTAATCTAGTGTAAAATTGGGTGTATGGAAAGCAGTCCGTCATATTATACGTTCATTTGATCAAAGAACACCACGCTGCTTCCTTCAAAAAGCTTATCAAAACTTGAAAGCTAACTTTTGGAGATTTTTAAGGAGTAATACAAATTCTTCTGCTAATTGTTAAAACATTTTATTTGGATGGCATCACTCGGGGACCCTATATATTTGAGCCGGGATCTGGAAAAACGTCCCCTATAGCATTTTTAGAAATTGAGTTGAAGATCAGCCTGTTGTCAAATGCAGTTTAATATGTATCCATGCTGCTCTCTGTAAGTTACTACGGGACACGAAGAATCTATTAGAAAACAACTTGGATCCTGATCAGACCGTGCGTATGTACTGGCTTATCTGAATCTATGTTGGGCTCAAAAGCCTTAAGGGACGTTTTTCCAGATCCTGGCTCATTTCTTATTGCGAAACAATACTTCTTCAAATGTGCTTGTATTTTATATTGGGAAACTGATTCAAATATCATGCAGTATCGATTTAAAAAAAGAAACAGTTGTTGTTTTGTAAGTTTGATTTAAAAATTCTATGAAATTGAAAGGTTGGTTATAAGTTAATGTCCTCCTAAACTTAGATTCGAGTGAAGCTGACAAACCATTATTACACTTAACCCTTTGCCAAACGACAAAATTTTAGGGCGGTACAAATTGAAAGATCCTGCAGACGACAATTTCAATTGAATGGAATTCTTAATTATTAGGTCTTTTTGAATGGAAAACATTGTTGGAAATGAAGGAATTGCTTGTCAAAAGCAATTTCTTCATTTTCCACAACGTTTTCCATGGCCATTATTTTGTGGGGAGTCAAAAAGAGTCACTGTGTGGTTATGGGTTAACCGATTCTGTGAAACAAAATGTAGGCCTACATGTATGAAGTTACTGTTCTAAGGCAATATGTTGGAATTCCATGAAAGGCTGTAAAAAAAGTATTAACCGCTAGAGAACGTAAAAGGTTAACGAACATTTTCACGGCTATTGCGAGTGATTTCACAGAATCGTGTAATGTATAATTAACCAGTTTTTGTGTGTTATTTCATCCTCAATTCTAGTATCTGCCTGTCTAACTTTATTTGTTTGGGTTTATTTATTTCTTAACACTGAACACGAAGTCTTAATGAAGCATAGAACAGCAACATCTCTCATAGTCCTGCATACTGCGTAGAGTTTTGAATTTACCATAATACGTAAACCTTACGTAAAGAAAAATCATTTATAAACGTATTTAAAACATTTTTTTCCAAAATCTCAAGGAATAAAACGGTCAAAAATACAGAAAAATCCATTCACAGGAAACATTGGTATATGCGATGCAATTGCATTTTTTGTTTCCTCGGATATCCTGTTTATAAATGTTAGGGGTTCGTTCATTAATCCATTTTGTAGATGTGTTTAATCTGAAGACTAGCCTGAAATTTGGTTGTCCTAACCCTTGTCATGCTAACTTTAGATTTTGTTTCAAACAATGTGCCAATTGAAGAGACAATACAATAAGATAAGCCCAGGATTTTGCCACAATAATGGAGTGAAAAGCAGGCAGAGTAGGCTAAGATCAGACTGCACGTCTGTGCAGGCTGATCTTAGTCTATATTGCATGCCAATGGACACAACTGTAAATTGATATGAACAGCATGAGAAGAGTTAAGATTGTCTCAAATTAATTCAACATGAAGCCCTGACAAGGTTTGTTTCAAACGTTTTTACCACTATCATTTATATCATTTTTGTTAATAAAACCCTTTCTGAAATAAGACCTGGATTCGACGTTTTTTTTGGAAAATATAGAGACACCAGATAAAATAAAAAAAACAAGAACAGAATAGTTTCCTTTTGCCTGAATACTTTCTTTATCACATTGTTCAGCAATCGCATCTTAAACAACACTCATTGAGTCGTAAGTAGCAAATTTGGCACTTTGTCGTTTTGGGAAAGGATATGAAAACAACAAATCATGTGTTAACCCATTCCCAAACGACAAAAATTCAAGGTGTTCCAAATTCAAAGACATTGCAGACGACAAATTCAAGTGAATGAAAATCAAAATTTGTTGATCATTTTGGGTAGAAAACATTGTGGGAAATGAAGAAATTGCTTGTCACAAGCAATTTCTTCATTTTCCAAAATATTTTCCAAAGTCATTATCTTGTGGGGAGTTAAAAGGAGTCAGTGTGTGGTAATGGGTTAATCAAGTCTACTCACGAAATCTATCAATGAGAAGATGAAGGAATCCAATCTCCTTCGCAGTTATCTCCCCTGAATTTGGATTGGGGAGATCTCTGCCGGCACAGCTTGAGTTACCAAGATTTCAGGTAATTGATTTTTTTTTTAATTTTGATTTTTATTTAAAAAAGTAAATATTCTTTAAGCTATGTTTTAAGAATATGAGGTGTCAGATATGAATCCAAATAAAAAATATAATTGGATTTAAAAAATGATTTTAGAAAAATAAATAAATTTCCGCCATCTTTACACATTCACCATGGTCACGTGATTTATATGCCTGCAGTGATAATGTAAGGCATTGTCGCTGTGTGGAGTTTGGAAGGAATCGTGTCTGCACCAAAACCAAAGTAAAGTGTAAACTATAAACAATCGATTTCCGTTCTTCTATTCTACAGATATAGTTCTCTGCACCAAAACCAAAGTAAAGTGTAAACTATAAACAATCGATTTCCGTTCTTCTATTCTACAGATGTAGTCTGACGCTTTTTGCTGTTTTTCTTGAAAATTTATGACATCAGTTTTCGCGTTTTTCCAAGACTTCCGTTTCTACATCCATGTTGACCCTTCTCTCGATTTTCACGTTAATTTCCGTTAATGACAAAAGCTTTAGCAGGCAGTATAGGCTAGGATCAGCTTGCACAGGCGTGCAGTCTGATCTTAGCCTACACCGCCTGTTAAATATCTAATTATAAAGTTATTTAAATGTCGCTAAAACTAGGAATTTCTTTGAAACTAAATCCAAAATCAACAGGACAAGGGTAAATAGACTATAAGCGTGCAAGCTAAACCACTTAGTTTATCAATTAAAGAACATGGAGGTGCACTTTGAATTCTTGAAATATTTATGGTGCTTGTTTTTGTGTAATCATACAATATGCAACTTCAAAATTTCTAGAATAAATAACAATATACATTTCAAGACGCCAGATCAGTGCACCAAGAATAATATTTAGATAAAGACGTGAAACGTATGACAACATAACAAGATGTATATATTGACCATTGACTTTATCTTTTTTTATTATATGCCTATGCA
The DNA here is from genome assembly GCA_963680895.1 of Fragum sueziense. Lineage (NCBI taxonomy): Eukaryota > Metazoa > Mollusca > Bivalvia > Cardiida > Cardiidae > Fragum > Fragum sueziense. The sequence goes on along the minus strand of OY804598.1, from coordinate 57,595,173 downwards.
ACCTGACGTTTGAGCTAATGCTATGTAATACATGTACCCCGTCTGTCACTTTCATGGTACACTTTCATAGCTCCGTCTAGTACTTGTTCTTTCCTAGACATGCGCGGATCCAGAGGGGGGGTCAGGGGGTCATGACCCCCCCCCCCCTGGAATTTAGCGAAAAAAGCGGTTATCAAAAAGATTACTGGTTATGTCCCAAAATAGCTGCGTCATTCGTCCCTGTGTGCCACCACAAACTGTTGTTACATTTAGTCCTTCATGGGGGCATTATCCGCGCATACAGATACCAATGTCAGGGGTTAACTATGGATCTACGCATACAGATACCATTGGTATCTGTATGCGCAAATCCATAGTAAACCCCTGAACCCCCCCCCCCCCCCCCCCTGGAGTTTGGCAAAAAAGGGGTTAAAGATAAGTTGACCTCCCCCCCCCCCCGGGAAAAATACTTGGATCCGCGCTTGCTAGACAAGTTTCTCACAACTCGTCTTTCTCCACGCTTTTGCAAATAATTATGTCGTTTTCCGAACTGGTATCTGCGTTCATTTTGAAATTCCAGTACACGTATACATTTTTTGATATAATCATCGAACGTAAGCTAATACTTATTTTAAGCTGCATTTACTTTGGCAGAAATGCAATGACAAAACTTAAGTAAGTTCTATTAATACGGGACTAGATCTTTGACTGCTCATTTGAACCAACTTGAAAGCGTTATAAATGCATTTCAACGCACGGGAAGCAAACGATATAAACATCCGATTTCCGTTATTTCATTCTTTTTATGTTAACCTGGAACTGTTTTGTTTTGCATTTGGGAGTCTTAATTTATATTCTGTAAACAAAATATAGTTTATTATACCACATGCCAAAAGGTGCAATATTGTGAAAAGAGAAAAATTAATGTAGGCTACATGTAACTTTGTATAACATAAACCTTAGGAAGGAGTTATATTATTCTAAACCAAACACCAGTAATATTTGAATTGATGAAAATAACAAAACTATTTTGAAACAACGTCCTTGGAATTCTTGATTTGGGTTTTAAAAAAAAAAACAAGTAAAAGAAATAGATTATTACATTTGGTACTAGTTTTGACTAAATATTCTTCGTTCATGTTTGGACCTAATGTTAATTGCCAAGGTGCTTGCAATGTGCAGATATCGACATTACATGTAGTTGAGTAAGTGACTTCATTCAGGGTTTGGGGGAAGGCAAAGACGTATGTAACACGGAGCATGGGGATGGATCGGATCTACTTGTTAAGAATCTTGGTTAAGAAAATTCTTTAACCCTTTCCCAAACGGCAGAATTTTAGGGTGATCCGCTTCATAAACTGCCACAAATGACAAAATGGATGTTATTAAAGATAGAATTTGTGTAAAATATTGCATAGAAAATATTGAGACAAAAGGAGAAACTGCTGGTTATCAGCAGTTTCTTCTTTTGTCTCAATGTTTTCCTAAGACTTTTCTATTAGGGACGTCAAAACCAGGTCTTGTTTGGGAAAGGGTTAAACCACTCAAAATGCTGTTTTTAAGTTACTTATTATATTTTATTATTGTTAGAGGATCGGAAATTTCAAATGTTTTGTCCGTGTTATTTTTTTCATGAAAAGGCAAATTTTAAATGAAGGTATCTCACAGCAATCGAGCCGAGGGAGACCGGAACTATTTTCTCTGCATTATCCTTAAAACTTAATAAAGGAGATTTTAAACCACTCGAAATGTTGTATTTGAGTGACTTATTATTTTGTCGATCTGGGTGTTTAAAGTGGTTTGTCAATATTACTTGGTGAGAAATATGCCACCGTGTCTTGAGAAAACAGCACATGTTATGCAATACGCGGAAATGTTCAATGTTATGCTTGAAGTGTCCAAAGCTAGATTATTAAGAAATCATAACTAGTTTTTCTTAATATTTTTACAGATCTGTGATGTTTTGCATTATATTGGGCAAATATAGCATCACACAAAATGTATCCATTTTTCGAGTCTATAAAGTTATCCATGGTTTTGTTAATAATTTTTGTCAACCCGTAAATTCTTTAATGTTAACTAAAATAAAAGATATTTTCAGAGACGTAAATATTATGAAAACAGTTTTGAACGTCGCTCCCATTCGTCGCATCTCGGCTGATTCCGAGAACACACGAGGAGTGTTGAAAGTGTCTTACATATTGGCACAATCGCGTGACTATAATACCATCGTCACGTGATTTGTGTGGAGACAATGGATGCTGTCCCTAGCACAACCAGCGCATAAAGATTTAAAGAGATATAATTACATTTGAGCCCTGATCTGGAAAAACGTCCCTTATAGCATTTGAGAAAGCCAGGTTTCAAAATCAGGCTGTGCCTAGATGCAGTCTAACCAGTATCCACATTACTCTCAAATGGTTGCTACAGACCATGACGAAGCTATTTGAGATAAACATGGTTCCTGGTCAGACTGCGTGTATACGCAGGCTGATCTGGAACCATGTTGTTCTCAAATGCTATAAGAGACGTTTTTCCAGATCCTGGCTCATTTGCATTGTAATACATATTATTGCTTCTGATCCTATGAACTGTTTATCGTGAATCATCTAAGTAGGATTAACAGCTGGTGTATTGGATCAGATTGGATGTTGTTTTGTACCGATGCAAGAAATACCGGGAACACTTGGTTAGGTGCACTAGCCCCACAGTATATATCGAATATTGTTGAACACTGCGTTAACCCATTCTCACATACTGACGCCTCTTGGTGCCCCTCAAGATAAGGCTTGGGAAAACATCGTGGAAAACTAAAAATTGCAATTACTCCATTTCCCACTACATTCTTCCCAGACACACCAAAACTTGCAAATATTTATTCACTTTAATTATGTTGTTATCTGTTATATCTTTAAATTTGGCCAAGACAAAAATTTTGTCGACTGGTAATGGGCTAAGTTGCATTCAACTAATCATGTATTCTGATCGTCAGCTATGGTACGTGTTTGAAAACCCTTTTCCAAACGAAAAAAACTTTGGACTGTACCAATTTCAAAGCTGCTTCAGACGACAAAATGGAGAAAGAAAGGAGTTGTGTACAATGTAGCTAGGAAAATATTGAGACAAAAGGAGAAAATGCTGATTATCAGCATTTTCTTCTTTTGTCTCAATGTTTTTTCCAAGATTATTCTACCAGGGACGCCAAAACCAGGTCTTGTTTGGGAAAGGGTTAATTTGTTTAGTTTTATTTTGCTTTGTTTATCCGTTTATGCTGCAACAGAGAGAAAAACTCCCGGATTGTTCTCGCTTTATCAGGATAGCGTATTGATTTTGGGGTGAATCCCTGATTTTTTATTCGATTTCGACAGACCAAATATAGTAATTACACGCTTAACTCTCGCCCTGGTGGGACGCATCCAGACGCCCTATCAAATAATTAAGTCGGGGTTTGTTGCAGAAAAAATGCAAATATTGCTCTAATCTGTGCAACATATCATCGCTGTTCTTAAGGTATAGAAGACCCATAATTAGCACTAAAAGAGCCAGCGGCGAAATTTGAAAAATGCCAGTAATTCCTAAATTGTGTTACATTTCCATTCCAAATATAAACATCAGCATTTTGTACGGTTTAGAATTTTGAATCCATGCATACGTATGAAAATATTTGACAAAAATGTTCAAAATTACCTCCCTTGCATATGAATATAGAGTAAAATGATATTTGTAAATTATTTTCTTCTTGAAGCATAATCTTGAAATCCGGCATGGTGAAACTTATGTGAAGTGTATTTACAAGTGTGTGTAGTTTGATGCATTTCGTATGGCTTAGAAAGTGGTGTTTTTCAGTATTGGTCTTCTACCTTAAATAATTCCGAGCCTTCCAAGAAAAGTAACGATTTGATAGATAGTAGATATTTCTGAGTTAGATACATTAGTCTACATGTACATGCATACCAGATCTAAGCCTTATATTGTGGGTACTGGTTTGAAATAATTGCGATGGCAATCATGTCTTATTTTATATAAGACGTTTATGGAAATACAAACTAAAGGTAAAAACAGTTTAATTAACAATTTCCCAAACGACAAATTTTTAGGATGTTTTGATTCAAAAGCTGCTGCAGACGACAGAATTGATGTTAATAGAGATTGAAATTGTGTGTGATATAGCCAAGAAAATTTTGAGACAAAAGGAGAAACTGCTTTTTATCAGCAGTTTCTTCTTTTGTCTCAATGTTTTCACAAGCATATTCTATTAGGGACGTCAAAACAAGGTCTTGTTTGGGAAAGGGTTAAAGACAATAGACCTTACTCGTAAATGAAGGCTCTGATGAGCCCTCGCAGAATACACGGTCTGCTTAGACTCAATTTTGCTGAATTTGCTCCTTTTCAAAAAGCTATAGTTTACACATATACCGGTATTCGCATGTTTTCTGGAATAAAAATCAATGATTGAAAATCGCTGCTTTTTTTTCAAAACCTCGTAACTACAGCTTGAAACAAGCAGTAGTTACGAGGTTTTTGACGAAATGTAACGATATACCTAATTACAACAAGTGCATTTAAGGAACATCAATGAGTTTTGTCGGTGATTTTCCTGAGAATTTCTGACTTAATAATCTCGCTAATTGTTGTTTACGCTCAAGTTGCCGAGGCAAAATTTTCCTTGTGCATATTTGGTATTATCCAGACACGAAAGTATTGCACATGTTTACTAATTCTACCCCATGTAAACAATGGAAAAGGCTTTCAAAATTTCTATACAATTTTGTATGCGTTGGTTGGAATCTTGCAGGTGTATGACACCTGCAAATTTCGAATCATCGCATGCAAAATTATAGTAAATATAGTTTAAGGTTCGATATTGTGATGTTTGTACAGAAATATTTTGTAAACATGCGTCAAAATAGCGCGACTGGACTGTATACCTCACGATAATCGACCTGGTAGAGCAGCCCTAGCCAATAGGCTGGGATGCTCTGCCAGGTCATTTCTCGTGAAATATACATGTCTGCTACATGTCGTGTTGAAACTTTCTATTGTTTTTGTGTTTTTTTTTTTTTTTTTTTTTTTTTTTTTTTTTTTTTTTTTCAAGGCAGGGAATCATTTGACACAACAACAACAACAATAATTGTGGAAAATGTTCAATAAACAAGCGAAGAAAGAAGCGAAGAAATCGAAATGACATCATAGATTTTGAGATTTTGTAATCGTGGCGGAACTTTTAAAATGTATTCGTTTTAGATCTATTGAAGAGTAAACAAAAATTAGTTTGCTTGTCAATAGCGTTCTTCATCAGGTTATGTTTTAAAAATCTTTCACAACCAACAAATCCCTGAGAATTTTATAGCTATGCTTCAAACCATTTCAAGTCGGTCACTTGTTCAAAGATTTATTGAAAGATTTCAGCGCTTTTCAACGAAAAGCGCGTAACTGCAGCTTGTTTTAAGCTGCAGTTACGAGGTTTTAATTGAAAAGCAGCGATTTCCTACTATTGTACTATACCATAGGTGTATGTTTCATATCATAACAATTATCAAGAATTTCTTCTTTTATTCACTGTAGAATTATTTTTCAGTCTAGAAAGTTGTGATATTAACGTCTTGCTTCCAAATGTTCTCAAGATTTCCGGAGATTACATGTGTCAAATTTTAGAGTAGAATTTGAAGACGCATGTTAAAATGTCAGACAGAAATTTGATTTACTTTCATTTCACACATTATATTACAATCTGTCGTTTTTCTTCTAAATCATTGTAACTACAGCTTGTTTGAAGCTGTAATTACGAGTTTTTTAAAAAAACAAAACAACGAAATTCTCTTACGTTACATTGTGATTTTTCTCATTCAGTTCATATTTTTCCTAAGGTCAGTGACATTATAATCATTCCCATACGACAAATGCTTAGAGCTGTCCATTTTTAAAGCTGCTTCAGGCGACAACATGGTTATTGATAAAGATAGGATTTGAGTACAAAAGAGTAAGGGAAGTATCGGTGCAAAAGAAGCAAAATTGATAAGCATTCATCTATATACGATACTGTCTTAACACCCCTTTCGGGTATTACTGGCAGCATTTTCTTCTTTTGTCACAAGATAAATGAATAAAGGCATCGCAGTATTACCGGATTGAATGTATCTTACCAAAATTCAGCAAAGTATCTTATTTTCAAAACATGGATTTAAATTTACGTGACTGAAACAATAACTTTTTATGTCATGTGTAGTGATATTTCTTTATAAAATATTCAAAAACACACATCAATTTCCATGCAACATTTTGAGACAAACTTTAAATCACTTTCCCCTACAAACTTCATAACAACAGCTTTAAACAAGATGGATTTACAACGTTTTTGGTAAAAATTAACGACATTTAATCTAAATACCCTAAGGTGTTATTATTTGGAAATGGAATTCTGGAACAAGGAATCGTAAGCAAAAAGCCTGATCGGGATCTGTGATTTATTCCTTTAGAACTTAACATTACATTTAATACAAGGAGAGGCCAGGATTGGACCTTTCTAGACTGTAATTTAGACATAGTCTGGTCCACTTCTACATTGCCTGCAGATAAAATGTCCACATTTCCATTTTCCAGTGCATTGTCGTTGTTGTTGCTGCTGCTGTTTTTTTTTTTTTTTTTTTTTTTTTTTTTTTTTTTTTTTTTTTTTTTGTCGTCACTGCTCTCGTTGCTACTGCTAACACTGCTACAAACAATGATCACTAGCAACCTCTTTTAAATTCTTTGTCATTCTTTGATATATATGGAGCCGTAGTTATACACGTTACATGTTATGGCAAATAGGCACTTTTATACACCTTTCATATACAACATAATTTTAATGTCTAAATTCAAGGTATTGCCTACAACAAAAATATTACCAAAGACATCTTGTATGAATAACAAAGGAACTATCGTTTAGTGATTGAATCTTGCTTATGTTATGGCAGTCGCAAAACCCTTTATTTTCACCTTTATTGTATATTATTGCCTAAAATGTGTGTTTTCAGTCTGTTATTGGCATTGTATAACCAGCAGAAACCGGGCGGATATCCAGAGAAATCATGCATTAATCGGCAGATTCACGTGAGATATCGGACCGGTTTTGCACTCAAATATCCTCGATCGGGGATTTGTTGTGAGTGCTTCAGAAAATTGAAAATAAAGCCGAAATTTTGTCATTTCCCTTTTCCGCGATGTAAATTCTTGTAAGACCCCATTTCCAGTTTACACCCCAATAAATAAACTAGGTCTCCCAGTGTAACCATATCTGATGACGTAATGTAGTGACGTAGGTTTAATTCTTGGAATCAAAAAGTAAACAAACGGGCAGCTGACAGATTTTAAACTAAAAGTGGATTTCGTGGACATAGAAGGATAGAAATTAGAATTGAGTGGTTGTGGTCTAGGTCAAATATGGTGGTAAGCCTATGTGTTTCTTGTTCTTCTTTTAGTTACTGCAATTTTTCCTTTACAACTTTGTTTTTTATTGAAATGAACGAATGTCTGAAACGAACCAGACGGTCCAGAGAACTACCTCGGAAATTCCGACCTTTTAATTTATTACTCGCACTGAAATGAATGTTAGAATATCCAGAGTATGTTTCAAAAAGAAAACTAAGTCGAATATTGTTACGATTTCGCCAACCCAAATGAAGATTATGCCAGTAAAAATGAGATGAAACTTGACTACATAGCTACACGATGAAAATCTAACGGCCCGTCTAGTGGATATCGTGCTTACTCGATATATGTCGAGTCGAATGCCGGAAAACTCTGGTATCTGTCGGTGTAAATGTGGCTAAATTTTCACAAAGTTTTTTAGTTATTCGTCTTATTTTATTACATTTCTTTGCAAATTATTCATATTTTATGCAATAATAGCGTCAATTCACGTTTTTTTCGGTCGTTAACATTCTCAGAGGCCCACAAAATGGGTTATCGCCTTCGACCTGCGGTCTCAGGCGATAACGCATTTTTTGGGCCTCTGAGAATGTTAACGACCTCAAAAACGTGAATTAACCCTATATCATTATGCAATATTTGGGTTTTCTTTCCGCAAAGAATTCTGAGAAATTATTGCATTATTTTGTCTGTGTAAAGCATATATCATAGGGAGGAGATTTAAAATGTCAAGTACTTGAATGAAATTTGAATTGTAATAGTGGAACGTCAGATCTTAGTTTGATTTACATCGTTTTTCACGTACACATAAATTCCTGTTCAGATATTGTAATTGTTTTAAGATATTTCTGATTTTGAAAGGTATGATTATTTTGAAATGAGGGCATGGATGGCTCAGCGTAAGTCGATGTAAAATTATATGACTTTAGTTGGGCAGTCTTTTCAGGTCTGATATGTTGAAATTCTGAGAAAATTTCGGGTGAATCGTGTAGACGAACAAATTATTTTAGCTTTACTTTTTTACTTATCATCTTTTATCTATTTTACTATATTCTATTTTATATTTGTCATTATCTATGTACTTATTCATTTTATCTATTTTATTTAATTTACTTTATTATCATTTTCAAATTTTAGATAATTCCAAAACGTTACAAAGGCTAGCATATTATACTAGTACATTGTTGTACTTATTTTTCCTCGATATATTCTATTCTTAATTGTGCGCACATTCTCAGTGTGAGAACGAGTTAAAAGCATTATCAAATATAAGGATATTTGCACCCAGTAGAAATAAATACAATATCTACTTATAAATATGCTTGGATGCTAACCATTCACAAATGTTACAGCTCCCAAAGGATTCAGACATTTCATTTTATCATCGCTAACATTATCGCATTTTCGATGGGCCGGAATCTGGTAACAGGTCCTGTACACTGTACAGCATTTAAACCAACATGGATCCTGACCAGTCTTCAGATACGTGCAATCTGATCAAGACCCATGCTGTCTACTTATGGCTAATCAAAACCGATGCTTTTTCAACAAAAACCTCGTAACTGCAGCTTAAACAAGCTGCAGTTACAAGGTTTTTGTTGAAAAGCGACGATAAGTTCATAGTTGTAGCAAATGTGATACAGCATTATTGATCATTATTAGACTGCACTCAGGTACAAACTGATCTGGACCCATAGATATTTCAAACGCCACCGAGATCCCTTTTCTTTCAGATAAAAACTCGACTGTTGCAGTATATTATGTCCAGAATTTGGTAGATCATTACGAGGAAACACGTATCTTGATCAGACTGTGTCTTAACGTAGGCTTAAATTGTTCCATGCTGTTCTCAAATGTCAATAAGATACCTGTTTCCAGATATAAACTCAGCTGTAGTATCTTATGGTGTTATGTTCTATTATATGCCCAAGATTTTTTTTTTCTTCTTTTTTTTTGTTTTAGAACAACACGAATAACGAGAATCTTGATCAGATTGCTTTTATATATAGGCAGACGTACCTTGTTCCATGTATCAAATGGATCAAAGGTCCACCTTTTCGGTTCAAACTCGGTTGTATTGTATTGGGGTATGATTTTCTGATATGATGTCCGATATTTGCCTTACGAGAACAACATTGAATTTTGATTTAACTACGTTTATACACAGGCTGATCCGGATCCATGTTGTTTCGAAATGTTTCGAACACTCCACTTTTCAGATCCAAACCTGGCTGATTATCTGATTTCTGTCCATAACTTGGTATAGGAGAACAACATGGATCTTGATCAGACTGCGTGTATACGCAGGCTGATCTTGATCCATTTTACTCTCAAATGTCACCGAGATCCCATTTTGCGGATCCAAATTAGGATGTATTGTCTTGGGGTATGACGTTCTGATATTATGTCCAAAATTTGGTCGTTGAAAGAAATTCGCTTTGACAGATGTACACGCGAGCGATTAAATGGAGAAACCTGTAAATAGCATAGAAAACAAATCAATACGTAAAAAGACCTTATTTTTGACGTCTATTTTAAAGAATCTTGGGAAACATTGGGCCAAAAGAAAAAATGTTAATAGATCTAATTAGTATTTTCTTCCTTTGTCTCAATATTTTATGAAATGTAATGTACACAAACCATATACTAATCACCCTCAAATATTTGTCAACAGCTTCTTTAAATTTGAAGCATCCTTAGATTTTGTTTTGGAAAGGGTTACCAAGCGGCAAGACGGTCTAACTTTAAAGAGACACTTGCAACTAATAAAATAAAGGCTAAAGAGTATGGAAAGCTTTTTTTTTTTCATACAAAAAATAATGACAGAAAGAGAAAAAGTGTTCGATTTCTACTGGACTAGATCTAGTACTTTCTTCTCAATATTCTCCATTATTTTCTTACTCAGGGACGTCAAAACCATGCCTCGTTGTGATATTCAACAAGTCGGCAAAATATCTCTGATTTTTCGGTGAAAAGCTACGAGATTTTCCTTGAAAAGCGACGGTATACAAAGAAGAATGCAAGAAAGAAATCGGTTTATATACTAAACAATTCTAAGGTCAAGTATGTACCAGTGTTTACAACATTAAAGACTTGAAAGAAACCTGTTCTTCAAAAATCCTTGAGTTTCCTAATAAATCAGTAATCTCAGATAAAAAGTACAAGGAACTATTGCAGTCTGAATATTTCTAAAGCAACTACAGATAAAACAGCATGTGCGGATACGGGGTCCGGGGTCCGCCCCACCCCACCCGTCGAATGTGTAAACAAATGCTTATCAAATTTTTTCCTATGGTATATCTATGCGACAATGCAGTCGTCCTACCCTTGGAAAACATAAGCCCCCTTCAGTAAAAATATCTATATCCGCGCATGAATAGCTTAAGCATTTCAAAATGCGAAATAACTATGTTTCCCTAAAGATGACAATTGCTTTCGACAGCGATCAGACAGCGTGTGCATTGCAGGCTAGCCACAATGGAAACTGTTCGCAATTCGTCGAAGAGCTCTTTCATGTGACTGTTCAAGTGATAGATACATGTAAATACCATTCTAAAGGTTCCATTCTTGAAACTGTTTATAATAAAGGTATACTTGAGACACTTTGCTTTCTACACCTGTGTTTAAATAATGTCTGGAACATCTTCAGTAAGATGTTCACGTCTGCTTTGGGGAAAACTTGTTTATGGGCGGTGAGGGCAACTGCACTGAAATGTCCAGGAATTCAAACAATTACAATTCTATCACTGAAGCCACAGTAAATCTTGAAATGGTTACCTTATACTAGTTTATTTTGATATGTGTTACGTGACAGTTTTGAGTATATTTTCCTGTTTGACTGAATTGATCCTTAAAAACGTGCCCTGGTTTCTCGAAAAAACTTAAGTACGTTCTCATGCTCAAATCTGAGCACCGTGCTCAAATCGCGCGAAATCCACGAGAACTTCAATCGAATACCCTTCAACGTTGGAGAGTATCCCTTTGAAGTTGAGCATGTTCTCACGAGAATATACTTATTTTTTTTTTCGAGAAACCGGGGCCTGGTGTCGGTTGTCGAGAGGTAGATTTTCGACCTTACGACTAAGATGTTTCGAATTCGACCCCCATTACCTGAGGGTGTTCTTGGAATTGTCATTGGCCCACATACGTGGCAAAATTAGTGCTGCAGTTTCGATGAAGCAGAATAGAGACGGATTAATCTAGGGGTTGTATAATCCGAGTTTTCTCTGATGAAATTCGCTCTTTGATATGTTGTTGTCGCTCATGAGCGACAACAACATATAAAGAGCAAATTTCATCAGTGAAAACTCGGATTAGGGGTTGTAGAAACTTGTTTCCAAATCGATGTAAAATAAATATGTTTAAACTAAACAAAAAAGTTGACTAAAAAGGATTTCCATACCCCCATAAGATACCAAAGACAAAAATGCAGTGGTTTGGGCCTTATAGTGGAGCTTCCTGGTAACATTTTTTGGCCGAATTGTGCATTTTTTGATAAAAGCGTGAAACTTGGCACACACCTAGATGGGTCCAAAAGAAAAAGATTTAGAGGTAGTGCCACGCCAGATTTGCCCTGTGAGGGCGGCCATCTTGATTTTCAAAATGGCGGATATTTCATGTCATAGAGGGCTATTCGCTCTGTTGCCGACCAAAGTTATCACTTTGAAACACTTAATCTACCATATTTAATTGAAAAAAAATACTTCTGAACAATTTTTGCAACTAAAATTGTAATCATCTTTAGAAATGGCAACATTTTTTGCCAAGATGGCCGCCAGTTTTTTGCATTTTAAAGCTGTTCTATTACAACATGGAAAACAAGCGTCTTCTCTCTAATAAATGGTCTCGCATGACATTGTATTTTACTCTAGAGACATTGACATGAATATTTTAAGGCTAGCAGTTTGTCCATAATGATGAATTTACTGTCCAATATGGCATCCAAAATGGATGCCATGTATGCTTTAAAAAATGTGTACTCGGAACTGTAAGAACATGTTATAATACCAACAATTTGAACATGTTTCATTGATATTTTCAACGGGAAACTGCCATGTTAATGCAGTTGATGTTTGGAAAAAATAGATTTATATCCAATATGGCATCAAGATGGCCGCCATTCTAGTTTTAATACGGTTTTATCAATCAATAGAAGAAGAAAAATCTCAATGATTAATACCTGATACCTAGTATATTATATTTGTTTTGCCTTAAATGCATATGAATCCTTATTTTTTAGTAAGGAACTTAGATATTTATGGGTTTTATACTCAAGATGGCAACAGAAATGGCCGCCATATTAACCTTTTTAGAAATTAACATTGCCAAATTATGATTTCTTGCCATTTACCTGCATCAACTTTCTTTATACATAATTTAACACAACCATTTTGAATATCTAAAATAGGTACAAAGGCAGCAAAAAAGGGCTGTCTTTTTATTCATTGAAAGCTGTATATCCAAACATGGTAAATTATGTTTATTTCATTACCATTAATTTGTAGTTGGCGTTCTTTTAGTCTCGTTAAATCATTGGATCTGTCATTTCGAATAAGTCAATTTGTGTTTAAAAGCGTTTGATATCATTCTTTGGCTTCTAAAATGGTTGCTGTGTTGGTTTATGAAGTTTGTTCCATCAGGACATGGAAAAAAGAGCTTACTTACCTTTAATGGGTACTAGAATGCAACAAACCTTAACTGATTATAATGAGTTTCAATTTAAGATGTATTAATCCCGTTTTATTGTGGCTTTCGTAAAAAATCTGAGATAAGTATCACAAACAATTATCTTTAAAAATGACATCGTAGACATCCTAAATACAAGATCATGGTGGGTTGCACGTTCAAATATCAGTATACTTCAGCTACCTTGTAACATAGTTAATACTACATAATTATGCACGCAACTTTTACAATTCTAGGATCATCTACTGTCGTTTCTGAATAGTTTTGCTATGTATCTATACGATTAAATCTAGATTTATCTAAGAGTAACGGCATAAATTGAAATTGTTTAGACCCAAAACAAAGTCATACACATCTAAAGTAATATACATGTAGTTGTTTGTGTTCTAGACTGATGAAAACATTTTCCTTTCCTTGGGAGTGGTCTCCTGATACAGATAGATAATCAAACTTGTGTGCTATTTAAATCGGGATGTGCCGTATCTGTTAATGGTTGCTCAAAACCTTGCAGAAGCTGACTTTTCGACACACTAGTCAAGGGCAGAACTAAAAGTCTCCACCTGCAATAAATGTGTTTATCTGACAAGTTTGTAATGATGACAAAGTGATGCATGTATATCACAATAGATCCTTTTGTAGTGATAGTAATATGTCTCTAAGGAGAAGTTGAAATACCAGTATGAGTTATCACTAAAAGTAATGCCATATATAGCAAAGATACTGATTAGGAGGGTGATTGCTTTGAAAAAAGTTTGAGGACTAAACAGAGAGTTTATCTTATGAAGAGCAGGCAAAATTCAAGTTTGTTTTAGGTAACAAAAAGTGCTTGTAAAGGTGTTTTTAGAACTAAAACACGAAGCAAGTACATAAGATATGAACTGAGCGAACTGTTGTACAAGACAATGTGCAGTCCAACTTAGAGATAAAGCCTTGTGTAGCTTAGACTTGATGTCATTCCCGGAAGTCGATTACTTAAAAAGTGTTCTACTATACTTTATCTTGAAGAGATTCTGAGTGCAAGAATTACACCACTACATAGATGAACTTCATCGACCCTGGTATATGTCTGTCAGTCAACATTGCCCTTTTTGGCAGACTAAAAATTTATGTCAGTTTGTGGCTTTTGGTTCTACTTTTCGCCAGTGTATCCTATCTTTAATATCTGTAACAGAAATTCTTCCACAGTATCCATTTCATAAATTGGCCCGGCTTCTACACACAGAAAGTCACATAGATCAAAAGAAATATTATAAACTAACTTCAAGATTGTTTGTCTTTAAGCTACAAAAGAAATCAAAAACATTATTTCGGGATAACAAGACATCAAACTCAGCTCACGCACTCCCTTGTACACCACTTTAAATTTGCAGAACATAGATAATTCCAGCATACCGGCACATTAAAAGTGGTTAATGTCATAGAAATGAGATGGTTGGAAGATGGCTTAGTACCTCTTTCAAGGACAACATAACTTATTAGAAAGTCAAAATCTAAATAATACAATCATTTTTTCCACTGAAGATCTACTCACTACAATCAATCTGCATAAACTAAAATGGTACAGTTTCGTTGGAAGTCATGGATTTATCCATGCATTGCCCCCAGAGAATAGTCAGGAGGGAATGAACAAAGATAGAAAACGTTGAAAGACAACATCACAGCATGGACTTGATTGAAGCTGAGCCAGATGTCAAGACATCGACAGAGAGGGCTTGAGAAAGCTGGTTGATCTGTAAGTGCCTCAACAGTAGCAGCTACAAATGAAGAAAAAGCCAGTTTCCATGTTAGATGCCCATTCTAGATAAGATGTAACAAGATTGAATGGACTAGAGGTACCCAGGTAGAGCAAACTCCTTCCAAAATGATAATTTGTGGCCTAGCAATGGTACTTGAAGTATTTAAAAGCCTTATTTACAATTGGCTGATAAAACAAATCATCGTTATCAATTGCTATGTTCTTTTTATAGTTAACAGTTTGTAGTAGTCGTTTTTGGTTCTCCGGATAGCCATAGAAAGATGATCTTTTCATATATGCTAAAACTGGTGGTCTGTGACATACAGGTTGTATTGATTTCTTCCTTTATAATGTGTTCTACTTGTGAAAATATAATAGTTGTTATATTAATTAATATCAAAGAATCAAATGCACACAGTCATTGATTTAGAATGGCAACCCTAAAGTATCTAAGATTAATCCAGTACCAAATAATGGTTTAAGAATACATTTTTTTTTCATTTTTCGATTAGAAACATTTAATAGAAAAAAAGGCAGCTTTGTCGTTGCAAACACATATTATATCGCTTAAAGGGGGAATGGCACTTAAAATCTTGTAAATTTTCCGAGAACTTGGTACAAAATAAATATGTATTATGAAAATATGGCCTTTAAATTGCATCTATGCCAAATCTTAGCTTTCTATCTTGTGTATTGGCTAGGATGTCGACGGATTTAAAACCCCATATGTTCCATTATTGTAAATATTATCCCCGGGACAAAAAATCATGGGGTTTTAAATCCGTCGACATCTAAGCCAATACACAAGGTAGAAAGCTAAGATTTGGCATATATGCAATTTAAAGCCCATATTTTAATACTATATATTTATTTTTTTTGTACGAAGTTCTCGGAAAATTTGCAAGATGTTAAGTGTTATTCCCCCTTTAAAACATTCCTAGTGCCTTCTAGCTATAAGAAACAGGCATTTGATACATACCATTGGTTTTTAAAACAACATTTTTAAATACTGTCATATTATATGGCAGCCTTTTCAGATGCAATACCAGGGGATATCAAACCCACTTGTATATAAATCTGCATTAATTGGGCTATAGAAATGCCCAATCTCTGGAATAAATCAAGGCAAGTCAGTGAAATCTCGTATTTAGGTTGGTTTAAATTATATTTACCGTAGCTGAAAAGACTAACATGGCTGCCATTTCAGATGCCATATTTGGAGAGCAAACCATTTTAAATACAAATCATCTGCTTTAAAATGAGAATTCTTATATGTCTGTAGATTTAAATCCAAAGAACCAGCTATGAATTACAGTGAATATTCACTAATTCAAATGTTTTGATCAAATATCCTTTATAGTCACATTTCATATTGGATGCCATATTAGAAATTTTACTGATGAAAACACAAATCAGCTTTAAATTTTCTATTTCAATGTCTCTTTTGTATGAAAACTATAAATTCGGTACAAAATTTCAGAATAAAAATTCGTATTTTCCATCTTTTAATAAAATAGCTTCTAAAAGGGAAAATGGCGGCCATCTTGGCAAAAAAGCTGCCATTTCTAAAAATAAGAGCAATGTAACATTTCAGAATGTCTTGTTTATTGCTTTTTCGACTGAATATAATATTTTGAGTGGTTTTAAGCAATAGTTTTAATCAACAAAGGTTTACTTAGCCCTCAATGGTGCTTATTGGCCGCCATTTTGAAAAACAAGATGGCCGCCCTCACAGGGCAAATCTGGCTTGGCACTACCTCTAAATCTTTTTGTTTTTGACCCATCTAGGTGTGTGCCAAGTTTCATGCTTTTATCAAAAAGTGCACGATTTTTCACCTATTTCCTCCACTATTACTTTTTTTTTTGGGGGGGGGGGGGGGGAAGGGGGGGAGGGGGTGTACATAAGTAAATTTCCTAAACATGTGCAATAATATCGTGACCGGACTATAACTGACCATAGATTGATGCATATTTACAATTACCAAGGTCACTGGTGGTGAACTAAAACAATTTTCGCTACAACAATGTATAGATATTTTGCGTTTAAATGTGACTTTATAGATTTTTTTTCTAGTGACAATTAACTTGTTCTAAAAACAGACGGGGTTTACCGTTTTGTATTGACAAACTGTCGGTGTTGTCATAAAATCTCGTAACTACGGCTTCGATGAAACACCGATGGAATACATTGATCGCGAAAAAACGTCCCTCGCTTTGGCCGAGTTCACCACCAGTGAAGGTATAAGTACAGGTGCGCACAATTATGCAGCCTTCATGCAATTGGATCAAGTCACTTACTAGCAGCTGACTTGAAAAAAAACTCAGTGTTCGGTATCATATCCATAAATAGTCTAGCAACTAGTCATAAAAAGATTCAATACCCAATGGAATACCACAGTTTCCCCGGGTTTTCCCCGCCAAACAACAGATTCTGTTAAAAAATGCCGTCTGGAAACACGTTCGTGTCAAAATTTCATTATGTGGAATAAATACGAACTGTCATTCCTATACTTAATCTCTAAATAATGGATCTTCCGTCGATATCATGTAGACCGCTAATAAGATAAACTTTAAATCTTGTCCAAACATCAACATTTTAGGCGAGGCGAAGACTTTGTAATGACCAATTGTAGACCAAAGTGATATTTGATTTGAAAGCCGACATTTACAACATAACAAAAACCCAAATGATAGTAATCCTTTCCCAAATAACAATATTTTAGTGCTGTCTAATTTCAAAAGTTGCTACAGACTACAAAATGGATGTTGAAAAAGATGGGCTTTTTGTACAATAAAGCATGGAAAATATTGAGGCAAAAGAAGAAAATGCTGATAATCAGCATTTTCTTCTTTTGTCTCAATGTTTTCCCAAAGCTTTTATATTAGGGACGTGAAAATAAGGCCTTGTTTGGGAAAGGGTTAATAGGACAAAACAGACACGTTGGCCTTGATCTCACTTTTCTAAAAACAAGAGTAATTTAAATCCAAAATTTTAGATGGCGATGACAAAAATCATTGCTACTAATAAAATTGACCAAACGCCAATCGACAGATCGCTCCGCCCAACATAGAATTTAAGACAAACAATGGGGATGTGATCGGTAATAGGGAACGATTTTATCCAGTTAATCGTGACGTAAATTCGGATAAACAAAATAGTATTTCGTAGGTGTTGTTATAAAATCTCGTAACTACGGCTTGATGTAGTTACGAGATTTTATTACAACACCGACAGTTTATCAAAACATAACGGTAAACCTAGTCTATTGTTAGTACAAAATTCTTTGCCATTGGCATGTTGATTGTTTTGATTGTCAGTCGATAAATCGATACAATAACACATGCAACGAAGAACAATTGGGGCATGAAATTTTTCTGATCGTCCATTGGCTAATCGATGTTTTTGATTGACAGTCGGCGTTTGGTCAATTGATACAACTTGGATGTTTTAGCATATAACCATTTTAGATACATGGAGAAAATGTTTGGGAGGCTAATAAATATTCTCTTTCCTTCTTAATATTTCCTTAGAAAACTCTATTAGTTACGACAAAACCATACGTTATTGGGAAAGGGATAATAAATTATGAAATCCTTCTGACATAATATATACCTACGTCATGATGAAATATCACAGTCAGAATTTCCAGGAATCATAACATGTGTTGGCGGTGATTTAACCTTTCCAAGAAAAAAAAACATTTATGAATAGGTCAAAAATCAGATATTAAAGACTGAAAACAACATTACTAAGACAAAAATATATAACAGTACATGTCCGGAAAGAGAAAAAGGAAAACGTTTCCCCGGTACTAGAAGATTTTTATTTATATGTTTTGATTGTAAGTACAAAAATGATTAAACATGTAGAATTTAAAACTATTATTCTCATTCAACCGGTTTCACCCTTCTTAGGGATCTTCAGGAATGACGTTGTGTCTATAGTTACGTCGACGTCCGGTCGACGTCGCTCTGGAAAATTGTTGACGTTATAATGTCTTGAGTTAATTAAATTAAAGTTATTTTGAATTTAGTAAAGGTTTAAATGTTTTTATAAAGTGCTCTTCTTTCTGTTTTCTTTCTGCATGGTCGTCTGTTTTCATTTTGTAAAATGGAAATATTTTAAATCTGGGCTCTGTGGCTGGACACCTCGCCAAATGTTTACTTACTTTCAAAAAACGCAAGTTCTCATCTCGAATCTGTTGCCGGTGTAGAGTCACTCTGTTTCGTAAGAGAATCCCAGTTTCTCCAATATATTCTGCTCCACAGCCAGAACACTTCATTACATAGATGACGTTTCTGATATCACATGATCCACTTTCTTTAATTTTAAATATTTTGCCACAGTTAAAGGTAAATGAATCTCCTTCAATAATGTAACCGCATAATCCGCAATTGGGTCGATTACATTTAAATATTCGAGGTGTAATTTCCGTTTCTTCAAATTTTGCTCTTGTCAGGATATTTTTTAGGCTTGGTGGCTGTCTCTTGCTTTTAATCATTTTAATCTTCGAAAACAGTTCTTTTAGCTCCTTGTCTTTTTTCAGAATAGTGGTATTTGATTTTATCACTGTGAATATTTCTTCGTTTCTTGGATTGTGTGTTGAGACAAATGGAAGTACTTTTTCGTCGTTATTTTTGCTAACTGTCCTAAGTTGCTGGATTGGTATCTCGAGGGCCTTTTTGATGCACGTTTTAATCACCGTGGTTGGATAGTGTTTTTTCATCAAAATTATTTCGAGCTCTTTTAATCGTCTTTGTTTTGTAATGTCATTTGAAACAATCGAACAAATTCTTCTTGCTAGCGAAAATGGAATATTAATTTTGGTGTGCTTTGGATGACATGATGAAAATTCAAGATATTGTCTGCTATCGGTTGGTTTATGGTAAATATCGGTTTCTATTTTGCCGTCGTTGTTGATAACCAATACATCTAGAAATGGCAATTTGGATTTGTTGTGTTCTTGAGTAAATTTGATTGATGGGTGCATCTGGTTCAAAATTTGTTCTATCCTTGACAGTTGCTCCATCGGTTTGGTCCAGATCAGGAAAATATCATCAAGAAACCGCTTCCAGTGACTTTTAAAGTACTGTCCAGAGCTTTCCCCAAATTCTGAATTTATTTTTTCGTATAAATGGACTTCCAGAAAGCCGAGCGCCAAAGTTGCATAGACTGGGGCAAATTTTGTCCCCATTGCTGTTCCTTTCTTCTGTCTGTAGAATGTGTTATTAAAGTAAAACGTGTTGTTCTCGAGGATTAACTGTATAGCGTCCATTATGAAGGACTTATTGAATCTTTTAGGCATTTCTTCTGGAAATTCTGAAATCCAATAATTTATTGCTTCTTTGCCCAAGGAGTGTGGTATATTGGAGTATAGAGATTCAACATCGTATGTAACAAGAATTGAGTTAGGCTCTATGGATGTTGGTAAAGTATTTAGAAAATCTGTTGTGTCTCTTATAAAGCTGACTACGTGTTTGGTGTATGGTTTCAAAAGTATGTCTATTAAGTTGCTCAGTCTGTTTGTTTGGCACGACGGGCCTGCTACAATGGGTCTTAGTTTAAGGTCTGTTATTGGATTCGTTTGAACATATTCCGAATTGTTCAAAACACAGGCTTGTCTTATTTGTTCGCTTTTATGGACCTTTGGAAGACCATAGAAATTTCTTTGTTTGGTTTCAAATTTATCGAGGTAGTCAAATTCTTTTTTAGTTAGACATGCTCGGTGCCGTTTCATGAACTTGTTGTAATTCAGTTTATCAATTTTATCCGGATCGATAGTAAGTTTCTCGTAATATATTTGATCTTGTAAAGTTTGTTCGACCATGTTTTTGTAATGATCCGAGTCCATTATCACTACCGCTCCTCCCTTGTCGGCTTCTTTGATGATGATTGATTTATCATTTTTCAGTTTTTGCATTGCTTCCCGTTCCTGTCTGTTTATGTTACTCTTTACTGCGTTTGTTGTTGGTGATATTGGGTGGTTTTGGATACAATTTATGAAATGTTCTAAAGAAGCATTTCTGTCCTTGGGTGGTATATAATAGGATTTGTTCTTGACTAAAGAATCGTCTCTTTCTTCTGAATCTCTGAAGTATTCTCTCAATCTGATTTTACGTATGAATTCATTTACATCTCTCGCAAGTTCACTTATATTTGGTTTATCTGGAGTTGGAGTGTATTTGAGCCCTCTTTTCAACAGTTTAATTTCCCCCTCGGTCAATGTTTTTTGTGATATATTGATAACTTTTGCGGTGTCTTTTGGATTTGTTATTGGAACGGGTCTGTCAGTGGGCGCGGCTCCAAAAAAGAATTGTTGTGTTCGTTGGATTGGTTTTTATTTCGTCTGTACTGGTTCGGCTCTCGGGAAGGCTCATATGGTCTTTGTGATCTCTGTCTGTTTTGAAATTTATATGGTTGGTAATTTCCATTTGTTGATCTTCTTTGATCAAAATTTGGTTCCTGATAATGTGGTTTACTTGACATTTTCAGAGCTGAAGAGTAGGTTGGGCGGGCATTGAAATGTATCCTCGGATTAGTGGGTTTTCTGGAATCGAATGAATCATTTTGGTAATGGTCGTAATATTCATTGGTAAAGGTATCTCTTTGTTGTTTGACACGCTGCTGGCTTTTTATTTCGGTGCGTGTTTTTATCATTCCCTCTTTAATGAAAGGGTTTTTGTCTTTGTACTTTACAGTACATGTATACACATTAAAGCACACAATCAATGATTATTACAGAAAATGAGAAAATACCAGGCTACATGTAGTCATCAGCATTTTGTCTTTTTTTCTTTGTTGTCTTTTACTTCTACTATGATATTAGGTACATCTTAATCCGAGTTGTTCTTTAAAAAGTTGAACCTTTCCCAAACAAGACCCGTTTTCATTTCCCTACTAGAACTGGTTTGATAAACATTGAGACAAAAAAACAAAATGCTGGTAATCAGCAATTTCTCCTTTTGTCTCAATATTTTCTGTGCTACATTGCGCACAAGTGTAACTTTTAATTATATATATCTTATCGTCTGTAACATTTTTTTAAATTGGACAACCCTAAAAATTTGTGTATTTGGAAAGGGTTTGATATGGATTATGAAAACTTGTGGGTAAGGGTTTCCAAGAATTACAGCACATGTTGACCTTATGAAATGTTCTGGTAAACGTTTTAATTAGTTTTGTTAATTCTAAGCAGTAAACTGTTCGGATATTTATAATTAACGTTCTCATGAACCACCTAACTTTCAACACCTGCATTTTACCTGCTTGATAGTTTGTTTTAAGGCTGAACCATTAGCATAAAACTAAACGAAACAGAACAAATGAATTTGCCTGCATCTTGACTGAATTGTTTGTCTATAAAACTAAGAATTACGATAAACTAGAATGGCAAGTTTTGATGATAATCATGCAATGTAGTAAAAACTGACACAGGGCTGCAAGTATTTAACTGTTAAAAAGTCACCCACCCCTGTTCAAAGACTTCTGTATTGATAGACATATTTGCATAAAAAAGAACAGATTAATGCCTTCTGTGTTCACGAGTAGGTTTGTCGCTTCCTGTGTGTAGATCGTATTGAGTAACATATATGTATATTAATTATATTCATTTTGAAAAAGATATTCATTTGCAATAATCGTTGTCCTCGGCAGTGGTGAATATGCATTCTCAGCCCAGAGAAATGACCGGGATTTGCCATTATCTGCCTCTATATAAATGCTTCCCTCAGGCATCAAATTGATGCTTGTGGTGGGGGCTTGACCTCGGGCTGTTCTGGCATTTGACTACAGACAATGAATAAACACTCGTAAACTTGGGATGAGTATCTGGAGTGGTAGTGCTAATGAGAGAATAGCTGCGAAATCGTAGCCACAAACTTGATATTGTGAAATGGTTTGAAACTCAGATCAACATTCAAAATGGTTTCGGTTACATTATTACAACTAGTGAGAGAAGTAGGCTACCAAATATCCATGGTTGCTCCAGCTGCCGAAATGTTTTTGAATTACTGTTTGAAATACTGTTTGAAATGGTTATAATCGGTTTAATCAAATACTGTTTGAAATGGTTATAATCGGTTTAATCAGATATTAGTCTATGAGCATGTACAAACTTATTTGAAGTGCATTACATACATATATGTATAAATGTAATGTATAAATGCCATTCTAAAGGTTCCATTCTTGAAACTGTTTATAATAAAGGTATACTTGAGACACTTTGCTTTCTACACCTGTGTTTAAATAATGTCTGGAACATATTCAGAATGATGTTTACGTCTGCTTTGGGGAAAACTTGTTTAGGGGCGGTGAGGGCAGCTGCACTGAAATGTCTTGTAATTCAAACAATTGCAATTCAATCGCTGAAGCCATAGCGAAGCTCGAAGTTATTCCACTATACAAGTTATATTTTGATGTGTGTGACGTGAAAGTTTTGTGTATATTTTCCTGCTATGCGATTAAATTGCTCCATTAAAACTTGGTGTAGGGGTAGAGCGTCGGCCTTACGACCAAGATTTTTCGATTTTGATCCCCAGTAGCTGAGGTAGTTCTTGGACTTTTCAATGGCCCTAACATTTGGCACAAGTACTGCTGCAGTTTCGATGAAGCAGAATCGAGACGGATTAATCTAGGGGTTGTGTAATCCGAGTTTTCTCTGATGAAATTCGCTCTTTGATATTACTATATTGTTGTCGCTCATGAGCGACATCAATATATAAAGAGCGAATTTAATCAGAGAAAACTCTGAATAGCGGTTGTAAGAACTTGTTTCCAAATCTACATAAAATAGATCTAAATATGTTTAAACTAAACAAAAATCTGACTAAAAAAAGAATTCCATACCGCCATAAGATACCAAAGACAAAATTGCAGTGGTTTGGACTTTTTTTTTATTTTTTTAACATAAGTAAATTTCCTAAACATGAGCAATAATATCGAGACCGGACTATAACTGATCATTGTTTGATGCATATTTACAATTACCGAGGTATAAGTACAGGTGCGCGCAATTATGCAGCCTTCATGCAACTGGACCAAGTCACTTAGCTGACTTAAAAAAGAACAACTCTGTGTTCGGTATCATATCAATAAATAGTCTAGCAACTAGTCATAAAAAGATTCAATACCCAACGGAATTCCACTGTTTCCCCGGTTTTCCCCGCCAAACAACAGATTCTGTTAAAAATTGCCGTCTGGAAACACGTTCGTGTCAAAATTTCATTATGTGGAACAAATACGGGCTGTCATTCCTATACTTAATCTCTAAAATAATGGATCTTCCATGGATATCATGAGGAGCACTAACATAATCTAAAAATCTTTCTAATCACAGGTTAGGCTGGGCCAAGTACTGACCCATTATATAAACAAAAATCGTAATGGATTTAAAAGCAGAAATTAACAACATTATGGAATTTCCCGGTGAAAGTTTATAGGACTAAACGAACATGTTGACATTGAATGAACTTTTTTCTACAATAGAAATTTTATACAAGTCCAAACTACGAAGTGGTGATGACAAAAACATAATAATACAGGGTGTCCCAAAAGTAAGGTAACACTTAAAACTTCAAGTATCTCGGCTAATATATCAATTGTATATTTCCAATAACGCTTACATTACAGGGGGTTATGTGTAGAAACAAATAAAACAAATTTCGTCAAAATATCATGTCATTTGTATATTTTATGTATGATAAATAGAACACACCCTATTTTATCGATGACGTCATTTTTATATTAAATGACGTCCTCTAGATTAACGTCCCTTCTATCCCTTTTCTTGATTTATTCTCGTGTTGTTTAAATTTTTCAATAACTGCTTCACATATGCCCATAGAACTGTCCCTACATTATCTTTGAATGTTTGATACCAATATTGTAACAAAAGTCATGTTCTTGTTTTTGGATCTACACCACAAGTCTCTCCACAGAAAATAGACCAATGAATTCAAATCCGGCCGGCGTGCGACCACCGACAAAAGTCTAAGCGTTTGAATCGATCTCCCAAAGACTTTGATTTCATAATTTGAACATTGGTATTAAGAAGTTTCAAATAAAATTTCAAAATTCACTTTACTAATTATTCCAATGAATCTTGTTCCGACAAAAATCTACTCATCGACTTTCTTGGACTTCCATTTACAGTCTCATTCAAAGCGAAGACGTTTTCTGCGCTGCGGGATCTTTCCGATCTTTTGCTTCTATGTTCATCAAAATCTGACCGAGATCGTTCAAATTTAGATATAATTGAGTAGACTAGTTCTGTTCTTGGTGGATCTTTTCTTTTAAATAAATCTGTAACTTTCTTTGCACAAATATGGGAGATTTAGATTAATGATATGCTTTACTGCATATATACGCTGTGAGAAGGAAGGCCGTGACGTCATTTTGATAGTGGTACAGATGACGTCAAAAATGACGCCATTTTCATATGTACATAACGTTGAAGTATATAGCAAAGATAATTTCATTGAATTCCGAGGACAATGATAGTTTTCCGAATGAAATCGGCTGAGAAATAGCAGAGCTATTACGCTTTGTAAGTGTTACCTTACTTTTGGGACACCCTGTACATGTATTGCTTCTTATAAATTATAAATACAACTTGAATGTTGTCGCGCAGACGCTTTTTTAGAAAATGGAGAAAGTGCTAGTAAGCATTATCAACATTTTCTCCTCCCTTCTTAATATTTCCTCAGACTTCCTCTATTAGTTACGACAAAACCATAAGTTATTGGGAAAGGATAATAAATTATGAAATCCTTCTGACATAATATATACCTACGTCATGATAAAATATCACAGTCAGAATTTCCAGGAATCAGAACATGTGTTGGCGTTGATTTAACCTTTCCAAGAAAAAGATTTTTGAATCGGTCCAAAATCAGATATTACAGACTGAAAACAACATTACTAAGAAAAGAATATATAATAGTATACATGTCAAAGCACATAATAAACGATTTTTACAGAAAATGAAAAAAATACTGCATGTTGTAATCAGCATTTTGTATTTTTTCTCTCTGTGTTGTATTTGACATCTACTATGATATTAGGTGCGTCTTAATCTGAGTTGTTGTTGAAATGGTTTAACAATTTCCCAAACAAGATTTTGATGTCCCTTACAGAAGTTGTTTAGGAAAACATTGAGGTTAAAGAAGAATATGCAGATAACCAGAATTTTCTACTTTTGTCTCGATATTTCTCTGCTACATTGTGCACAAATATAATTTTTAATAACATATATACATGTATATTATCGTATCTAACATTTTTGAAACTGGACAACCCTAGAATGTGGTTTGGAAAAGGGTAAATATTATATTACGAAGTACCTAGGTAAGGATTTCCAAGAATTACAGCACATGTTGACCTTGTGAAATGTTCTGGTAGATGTTTTAATTAGTTTTGTTAATTCTTAGCACTAAAATGTTCGGATATTTATAATTAACGGTCTCATGAACCACTTAACTTTCAACACCTGCATTTTTACCTGCTTAATAGTTTGTTTAAGGCTAAACCATTAGCATAAAACTAAACGAAACAGAACAAATGAATTTGCCTGCATCTTGACTGAATTGTTTGTCTATAAAACTGAGAATTATGATAAACTAGAATGGCAAGTTTTGATGATAATCATGCAATGTAGGTTTGTCGGTTCCTGTGTGTAGATCGTATTGAGTAAGATATATGAATTATATTCATTTTGAAAAAGATATGAGCCAGGATCTGGGAAAAGGTCCTTTAAGGCTCTTGAGCTCAACCTTATTCCAGATCAGCCTGCGTGTACACGCAGTCTGATCTGGAATCATGTTGTCCTCCAATAGATTTGTCATGATCTGTAGCAAACATATGAGAGTAACATGGATCCAGGTCAGACTGCACCTAGGCACAGTCTGGTCATGAAACAAAACTGTCTCAAATGCTATAAGGGACATTTTACCAGATCCTGGCTCATATTCTTTATTTGCAATTACCTTCGTCCCTGGTTCAGCCCTGGTCAGTTGTGAATATGCTCTCTGACATTTGACTACAGACAATGAATAAATACTCTAAAACCTAGGTGGGATGTGCATCGGTGTGGTAGTGCTGGTTAGAGAAGTACAAAAGATCCATGGGTGCTCCAGCCGCCGAAATATTTTTGAAATAATGTTTGAGATACTGTTTGAAATGGTTTTTTAAAATCAGTTCAACCAGATATTAGTCTATGAGCAAGTACAAACCTATTTGAAGTGCATTTTATACAAACATGATCCTAAGTTTCACGATGTTCATTGAATCATCCTAGCCATATTGTCCATAACGACCTTGATAAATACGTCTGCTTTTGGTTATCATGGTTCGTCTGCAGTCCCTCGAGCTTCAGAGTTTTCATCATGTTACCCTTTCCCAACAACCAATTCAAAAAAATTAGTCCTAAACTGAAAGCCGTTACAGGTCACAATTAACCCATTACCAAACGACAAAATTTTAGGGTGGTCCAAATTGAAAGATCCTGCAGACGACAATTTCAAGTGAATGGAATTTTCGATTCTTAGGTCTTTTTGGATGGAAAACATTGTGGGAAATGAAGAAATTGCTTGTCACAAGCAATTTCTTCATTTACCACCATGTTTTCCATTGCCATTATTTTGAGGGGAGTCAAAAAGAGTCATTGTATGGTAATGGGTTAATATTGAAATAGGTTTATATGTTCATTATACCATAGAGACAAAAACAAAAATGGCGGTTATCAGTATGTTCTTTATTGCTTTTTTCCAGAACTGTGATTTTGATGGACGTCAAGCCAAAGCTTGATTTGGAAAGGGCGAAATATTTTTCCCTAGATATATTGTCTCTTAATTCGAAATAATATGCAAAAATCTGTCTGTGCTGTAATTTGATAGAGCGCATCACCACAAAAAGTCTGATTCTTTACCAAAACAATTCAAAAAGTCTGATTCTTTACCAAAACAGTTCATGTAGAAATCATGCCTCGATTGCTAAACATTTTTAAAGTATAGATCTAATTTTATGGTAATTCGTCCTGTGAAAATTGCCATGTGCCAACTTGATAGATTTAAAAGGGCAATGTTGTTGCCTTAACCTATTACCACACAGTGACTCCTTTTGATTCTCCACAAGATTATGGCCTTGGAAAAAATTGTCACAAGCAATTTCTTCATTTCCCACAATGTTTTCTACATAAAAAGACCGAAAAAAGTAAAATTTCATTCACTTGAAATTGTCGTCTGCAACATCTTTGAATTTGGTCTAGTCTAAAATTTTGCCGTTTGGTAATTGGTTAAGAAAGCAATTGAATAAAGACTTCGTCCATTCAGAATAATGTATAATGCTCAAATTCCAGTTTTACATTAGCTCTTTCCCAAAACAATGTCTCGTTCTGATGTGACTACAAAATAAAAACTTGTGAGATGAAAGAAGAAAATGCCCATAACCAGGATTTTCTTCTGTTGTCTCAATATTTCATGTGCTTTATTGTATACAAGTTCTTCCTATATGAACACCCATTTTGTCCTCTGCTACAGCATTAAATTTGAACTACCCTAAAATATAAATGTCATTTGTCAACATTTAATCTGAGAACATGGTAACAGGAATAAATAATTATTTTCGTGTTATAGAAATAAATTAGAATCTCTGACATTTTTCATTAGTCAAATCTTATAGCAAACATTATCAAACCTATCCTGAAGAAAAAATTGGTTGATACGTATCTTTAAAAATAAGTTTGGAATCTTTAAATAAGCAACCATTGCTCTTTTTCTTTCAACTGTTTCCGTACTGCGACACGGCATATTTCAATTTAAGGTAAAATACCCGTAATGCATCCATTTTGAAATTCATAAAACATCGGATTACTTCGAACGGCGACGTTACATTACGTATCCGAACTTATTCGGGCGCGGTCGTAAACGTTCAGCGGAAAGTTCCACCGCCGAATGTTTTCGACGTCGCCTTAATAACTTCGACGTCGTGCAAATATCATTGGGGTGGACAACCTTAAAGAACCATTCACTTGAACAGCATCTTTATATTTTGACTATTCTACTAATGTACAATTTCGGAATGGGTTTAGCCATTCAGACACTGGTGATATTATTCTTATACAAAGCATGCCTAGATTTCGTTCGGTTAAAATATACAAATGGCATCCTATCGCTTGGAGCACACAAACAAGATTGCATTTAAAGGTCATGTCAGTTCTTATTACGTATTAATTCATTATTATTTGACAAAGCTTAATATTGAAAATATTGTAGTTATGTGATTTTCTTTGATTCAGTTTTGATAAATACACGCAAGTTACACGTATAACGAAAATTTTTCATCATCTGACTTTTTAGACGGATTCCATTTTAGTATTCGACATTCCCATGAATTATCAACACAAATGCCACACAAATATGCATTTCCAATAAATGGCCTATATCAATGAAAAATCAAAGTGCTGTCAGCACTGTAAATTGGGCATCACTGAGAAATTGAGAAGAACCAGAACTGTCCATGTTTGAATATAATGTTCTACATTTGGGCAGTAGTCATTGAAAATTTTGGATTCTTTTTTAACGTACAATGTACATGAAGTTTCATTCTCTAATCGTATTTAAAGAATGTCATTTCTAAAGATGATTATATGATATATTTGATGATAGGGATGCACATGAAAGTATAGTCCGGATTACCTACCACTAGTACTGTGTTATTTGGTCAGGCACATAGTAACCATTGCGACCTCCTGTATGGGAATTTCGCTTCAAAGTTAAAAGAGCAAAGTTTGTTAATTTTGAGAGCAAAAATATGACATTTATGAAGTAGCTAGTTTTAGGTATATTTTAACACTAGCAGTAACAACTAGTTTTACTCGACCTTACTCAGTCAAAAATAACAAACTTTGCTCTTTACCTTTGTAGTGACATCGCTGCACATGCGGCGGCCATTTTAGAGTGTACATGACGAACTTAAGGCGACCATTTTACTTTGAACACCATTTTTTAAAATCACAGTTTCTATACTCTATAGCCTCTAACCATTCGTCCTTTCCCAAACAAGACATTGCCATGAATAATGAAATATGAAACATGCAAAAAATAACCGGAATTTTCTCCTTTGTCCCAATATTTTCTGTGCTTCATTGTACATGACATGATTTCATCTTGATCGCCACCCGTTTCGTCGTCTGCAACTCTTTCTTATTTAAACCACTCTAAGATATTGTCGTTTGGAAGAGCCTTTAACAGAAGGGTTAAAAAAAATAAAGATAAAGTGAATGCCGAATAAATCCTGAACCCATTACCAGACGCCAATTTCAAGCAAATAAATCGTTCCATTGTTTTGTCTTTCTAAAAAGAAATATTGTGGAAAATGAAGAACTTGCTTGTCACAACCATTTCTTCATTTTCTACCATGTTTTCCAAACACGTATTTCATGGGGACCAAAAGGCATCTGAATATACGAATGGGTAAAGCGCACACATAGTATCCAGGGAATGGGCTGAGGGTACAAATACAAATAGATAGTTGCAGGGTTAAGCAGTGACTCAGTTACACACGTGTCAGCGCTTTCACTGGTAAATGACCGTTGAAAAAATCAGAACAGTAATATTGTAATTACATGGAATTTATCTGAGAATAGTTACACTATTTTACATTCAAGCTCCTTTACTCAACCGAAAAGATTGTAAAAACACTGGAAATACCAATAGGTATATACGTAATTTTTAAAAGCGAAAATTTCATCAAATGTATATTATTAACCCCCTCCTTATTTTTGACGCAGAAGTGAAAAAAGATGAAAAACTTTGAATATTGTGACTGAATAAGGACGTTTCTGTGGTGTTTGAACACATAGTTTGGCTTGAACACATAGCTCAGCGGGTAAGACGCAAAATGAAATGTCTGGAGCGAAGCGATTTCTGAAAAACGGTTTTAATAAATTGGGCAGAGCCCAATTTAAAAACAGTACAATTTCATCTAACAACCTATTTGGAACCAACCACTGCATCTTCGTTTGTTTTCTTTTAAAATGTTCTCTTCGGGTGCTTTTAAAGAATCATTTAAACCATATCTAGTTAAGGGTATCAGAAATTCCAGAGTTTACGAGTTATACTAGTGCTAATTTAGATATAATCGAACACAATCTATTGGAATAAATCACGTGACAGCAATCAAGCCGTGAACCTGGCGCGTGATAATGAACGTAATAGACACGTGATATAGGAGGGTTGTCAAGGACGCCATGACATTGGAGCTTTTTAAAAGCTTGTGCTCATAAGATAATCTTTTCATAGTAAGATATGGTATCTGGAAAAGTTATATGACGCACTTTTTAAAGATCATAGGTTTTGGATGCAGATCAGATATAAGATCTACAGTGTAATCTGAGCTCTGTCTAAGTTGATCTCTTACTGTTCTTATTGGTGATGACGTAATAACAAGAGAAAAACGATGGTCTTG
This sequence comes from Fragum sueziense, assembly GCA_963680895.1. NCBI lineage: Eukaryota > Metazoa > Mollusca > Bivalvia > Cardiida > Cardiidae > Fragum > Fragum sueziense. The sequence goes on along the minus strand of OY804598.1, from coordinate 57,563,905 downwards.
CCCGCGGACTGATCTAAATCCATGTTGGTCTCCAATGTCAAAAGAGCTATTTTTCCAGAGTCGAGCGAATGCGTTTATGCATTTATTTGAAGAACACATGATTTCTTGTGGTACTTTCAATTTGGGTGGTAAAAATTTGGCTCTGCAACGATTCGATCAAGGATTTTGTTTAGCAGCGCAATGATCAAAACAGTGATGGTTTGGAGAAGGGTTAAAATAACCTTGCGTCGGAGTTAGTTTAATTATTTAATTAATGTTAGGAATCTGCTAACTAACCCTTTGTACAGTCAGGGTGACTTTTGAAGATATAAGGTAGCGTCGATCAACAAGGTATTAACACCGAGATCAAATGAAAAATAAGTTGTGTGTTACTTTGTAATCAAAAGAAAGAGAAAGAGAAATATTTTTTCTGTATACAGTTTCGGTTCTTCTTCCATGGACTAGAGAATCGGCGATTCTAGATGCATAAATTTGATTAATTCGAGTCTTCTCTCATGAAAATTCCCTCTTTGATATTTGGATGTCGCTATTTACAATGTAAATAGCGAAATCCTAATATCGAAGAGCGAATTTTCATCAGAGAAGACTCGGATTAGAATTTGATTTGCAGCTTTGTATATTTGCCCTCTTCATATTGAGATTCCTAGAGTCAGCCTGACTGAGAAACGCCTTTGAAGAAGGTATTTCTGATCATCGAAAAGATACCGTTCGATCAAATGGTAAAGGGTATGCTGTAACGCTCTGGAATCATAAAGGGAATAGAACGAATCGCTAATACTTGGCTTGGCTTTTTTTTCTCTTGATTGTTTCAAAACTTTCTTGTAAACTAGAATATCTATAAAATATGGACTTCAATAGCACTGATTACTTGGAAATAAGTTACATGGGCCGAGCCAATTGTTCTCCTTCATCAGGGGCCAGATTGACTGTGGAACACCTTTGAAAAAATAGGGTAGCGTGAGAAAATCAAATGGGTGGAATCAGTACTGTACATGAAAGTAAAGCGAACCACAAAAAAGCCTTCACATTTTAAGGTAGTCTATCCCTAATGAGATTCGTGCGACGTCGGAAATATTCGGGCGTGGAACTTTCCACCGCCGAATGTTTACGAACGCTCCCGAATAGGGACGGATACGTAACGACGCCGGTCGGAAAAAGCCGATGTTTTATGAATCTCGAAATGGCCACATTACGGGTAATCTACCTTAAAGTGAACTCAGTCGCTTTGACCTTTCGAATCAGTTTTTGATGAAAGCAGTTTTTGATGACACAGTAAATTAGATTAAATCCTTCGTAAAATGAAAGGCTTTGACGACGAAAGTATCTTGGTGACCTTGAAACTTAAGTTCTATAAACAAAAATCGAAGATAGATTCGGAGCTGACACGATGGAATAATTAAATTGTACACATTTACATCCTTTTGATCATGCCATGTGGAAGGAAAAAGAGTTTCTCAAAAATATAGTTGATCTATAACCAAACGTAAACTAATATAGATCTATTTCACGATTACACTATTATGGCTTATAGAATCAATGTACTATAAAATTGAACTTTGCTTACCTTCTTAAAATGAAGAAACAAAAGCTGAACTGTGAATAGCTATTAAAAAACAAATTAACGAATCGCAGACATCCATCGACCCTAATCTTCCTGCTTAATTAGATTTAAAAACTAATTCTTTAGAAGATTATCCAAAGTCGGGGGCTTCAAATGTACTCGATAATAGCTTGCTAATAGTGTTTATGGGATGTTTTTGAATTTTTATTTAATATGTGCTCCGTCACGAGAAAGAGATACTTTTTGGAATTGCATAAAGTGTCGACAGTGGCCAGCCTGCGCATTCTGCGCAATCTGGCATCTGCCGAAACTTTATTCCATCTGAAGGTTATTAATTAAGTCTTTTAGGTTTTTTTAACATTCCTGTACTCTAATGTCATATTTAAACAACCAACTCTGTTCAGTGTGCGTATGGATCATTAATTCATAGTATTTCCATTTTTTTCCGGAAGTTCCTATTTCTTATGTTGAAAGTTCATTGAATTTAGTAAAAGTTAGTTCATTGGGTACCAATTTTAATTATCTAATGTTTTGAAAAGAAAGACAGCACTGTGGCATTTTTACATCAATGAATTGATATCTACTATGCTACGTAATGAAGTAGGCCTACGGGGTCTTTTGAACTATTTACTTGTAAGAACGAAGCAAATGTGAAATCAGTGTTGGAATCAATGCAACCATTTTTCTGAAACTATTGTTTGAAAAGACAAGTCCAGCTAAGATATCAAACACTCGTTAATCAGCTATTAACCCATTACCACACAATGGCTCTTTTTGACTCCCCACAAGATAATGGCTTTTGAAAATATTGTGGAAAATGAAGAAATTGCTTGTGACAAGCAATGTCTTCATTTCCCACAATATTTTCTAACTTAAAAGATAAAAAAATGTTAAGATTCATTCACTTGAAATTCTCATCTGCAACATCTCTCAAAATGGAACATTTCATAATTGTACCATTTGGTAATGGGTTAATGATGTTGTTTCACCAGATCGGCATAACTGTTACCCAGTTTCGTACTTTCGTATTGGTGGCCATAAAATGTCCTATATTTACATGTAATTTGTTTTTGTCTCTTGGAAACTTGGAGACACAAAACACATGATCTACCTTCAGAATTACATTGTATAGTAGATGCAATAACTTCATTTCAAAAACAGGGACATCAAAACATTTAGTACAACAGCATTGTTCTTTGCTTTCAAAGTCCCTATTTACAACTGTAGATTTACACCGATCTAAGGTATCTACGAATCACTCGAGAGAGAAGTTTCCTTTTTAGCTCCACTGGCCTTTCAGGCCAGCGGGCTATTGTCATGGCAGTGTGTCCGTCGTGCGTGCGTCCGTCCGTCCGTGCCTGCGTCCGTTAACTTTTTCTTTAAAAATCTTCTCCTCAGAAACTACTGGATGGATTTCAACCAAACTTCACAGGAATGATCCTTGGGTGACCCTCTCTCAGATTCCTCCAAAGAATTTGGATTGAACCAGAAAAACTTGAGTTATCTGCCCTTGAATATCAAAAAAGCTGGTTTTGACTTTATTTTCACTCTAAAATCTACAAATACTAACCAATCAAGACAAAACTTGGACAGAATATATATAAGCATGAAATCCTGCTTAGATTTAATTTTCAGCTTGATCGAAATTTTACATCATGAGTTATGTGACCTTGAATTTGACAAAATTGCCATTTTCAACTTTGTTTTCACTCTAACAACCATAATTGTTAACCAATCTAGATGATATTGAGACAAAACCTTGTTGACAGCAAGATCTTGCTTTTGTGTAATTTTCAGGTTGATTGCATTGCTACAATCTGAGTTATGCGCCCTAGAAATTGACAAAATTTCAGTTTTCGACACTTTTTTCACTTTTGTGGCCACATATATAGACTAATACTGACAAAATTTGGACAGACCATAAGATCTTGCTCGAGTTTAATATTCATCTTGATTATTGTGGTGTTCAAGACATAAATTATCAAGTCAAAATCATAGTTTTAGATCAGAATGTCTCTTTATTTTCATGACCACCATGTTACATGCACAATCGCAACTTCTTGAACTAATTTTCATAAAGAAAAACAACTCTTACTGAACTTTAAATTGCTCATATCAAAAGTTACTTCCCTTAGTCTACCACAATTATTAACTCACATACTGAATTATGTGCCCTTGAATTTGGCATAATGACAGTTTTCAACTTTATCATCACTCTAAAAATCCCCAAACTATTGGTCAATCATTTACCTTCTTTTTGCTTTGACCACATGATTGCTTCTTTTTACTTTTTTCTGCTCTAAGAATCCCAAGAATTTAAAAATATATCAGTTTAAGGGGGAATGCTCCAGTTTCCTAAATATTTTCCCAATGATAGAATTTATTTATATTTTGTATGTTGAAATTACATGTTATTACCGATTGGAAAATGAAATAAAAATGGATGGTCAGCGATCTTGTTTGAATTTTATAGGCATTCGTATCACATACCCCTACAGCGAAAAAATGCACAATTTCTTGCACCTGTCCAAGGTCACTAAAATGCTAATATAATACTGTTTATTCATCATTTAGTCCCGAAAACGGATTTAAAGTAACGTCTTACATTCAATAAGAACAGAAAACCAAAAATATGTGCTATTATTAACACGTAGATGTATAAAACAGCATGCTCACATGTTCGGTTAGATCAGTGAAGCTGGACTGTTTTATGTCAAAATTTGCATATTTTTTGGAAATATTTCAAGTTCTACATAATAGAATTTGATAAAACTCCCTCATTGTATTAAGCAACATGTCCTGGTAATAATTCAAAAAGAAAATGTATAGGTCAGCGCACTTATTAGTGAATTACAGCAATTTTTATCAGCTACATATGACTAAAATGACGCAAAACAGTGGTAACTGCATACACACTTACGACTGTCTTGCTCTAAATAATCGATTTCCATCATGGGGAAATCAGTTTCGCATAATAGATACACTTTTACCGTCGAAAATGGTAAATTGTAATGATGTGTTATATTATTGAAAGTATGGTAGCGAAACATATTGGTACGAAACATTTAATTTACTACAGTCATGACCGAGTGATCCGAAAAACTGGAGCATTCCCCCTTAAGCATTTAGATAAATTTGTCAAATTTTTATAGTAAACTACTAGAAATTCAGGCCTGTGGAGTGACTCAAGACCTTCAGGTCTTTCTAGTTTGTACTAATAAGTGCATGCGTACCGGTAAATCATTAATAATGACTTTACACGCACATTTTTATGGAGATTGGTGCCAATTTGGTAAAAAGAAAGGATGCATTGATAGTGGATTCATCGACTATTCAAATCTTAGCATTTTCTATGCCTAGCTTATTCGTAGTAACAATTTACAGAACCAAAAATTACGTTGAGACAAATAAAAAGAAAAAGCACAGGGTCACGTGACTGGATGTACCATTTGATTGGACAATCGATGATTTGATTGACAGGACCGATCCTTCAAGCAAAAAAGATCACAACGAATAATTATACCATTTACTAAACAGTACAAATTTAGACTGTTCCATTCTGAAAACATCTGTAGATGACAAATATGCGTTGATAAAGACATAATTTGCGACTACCGTAGAAAATATTAAGCCAAAATGAGAAAATGCTGTTTATCAGCATTTTCTCATTTTGTCTTAATATTTTCCTAAAGTGTTTATCTAAGAAACACAAAACAACACAACTTGTTTAGGACATGATTAATTGATGTGTTTGCTGTACTCCCCGCGAACACATCAATACAATGAAAAATGGCTTCATTCGATTTCTTTACATAATTAAAGCCGTAATTGGCAGTGTGGGCATTGAGATGTCGAAGACAAAACAGCGCCTCTACTGGATTCAAGATCATAGTGCATAGTCCGGAATTATTTTACTTTTTTCATCGGCGAAAGCTTGCAGTATCAGCGTCATAGGAAAATAATACCAAAAGGGGTTATTTAAACATAGAGTCCCTGGATAATATGTGAACAAAACAATTTTGTACCTGCTTTATTGCTTTACGAATTTCAACTTTTTGAACTACTTTTTTTTCCATTTGCAGCAGCTTTCGAAGCTGAATAGTCTTAATTTTGCCATTTAGGTCAGGATTAAACGTAATAAAATCGCAGTATGAGTATTGCATTGCATTATCTAGATTGACCCAGGCAATGTGAAGACTATATAGCTTGACCGTAGACACATTTAACGACATAATGATGGACAAAGTTTTAACGTTGTAAACCCTTACCCCAATTGGAATAGTTTAATCAATTTCCTTTAAAATGCTCGTAGCTACAGCCGTTACGTACATGTTACTACAGGTGAAAAGCGGCGATTGATTCATTTTTCTGCCATATGTCATTTGCCATTCAGTAAACATAATTATGCATTTACAATTATTTCGCTACTCGATTGAGTAGCATTTATCCAGACATTTTGCAATAATGAAATCGCAAGATGAGTATTGCGATTCATTAACTTAATTGCCTGAAGTACAACCTAACCTGACCACAAAAACATTTAACGGTTTGATGATAGAAGAAGGTCGTACAAGTTTATCCAAGGAATCATACGCATTCACATTTATTGCGCTTTCCCATTGAGTAGCATTTCGTAAGTTACGTTCGAAAATGCAGTATCATTAGCTTATTTCGTTACGACAATTTTGAACGGAGCATACGATGTACTGAAGCACTCTCATAGATTTAGTATTACAGTTCATTAACTAGTACCAGATTCGCTCACCACAGACACATTTAATGGCTTAATGGTGGAAAAACTATCTATAGAACGACCTCAATCAACGTTCCGCATTAATACCGAGGACAGTGTAACAGAACAAAATGTGTAATTCATAATCCGATCCAAATTTCATGTTGTGGGTATGCAATGGAATTGTACGGAGGAGACACTGGATTGTGTCATACATAATTTTATATGATAATATGGATTTCCAATACTTTTGCACTAACCAATGGATTGATATCTATTGACACAAGTTTTGTCTTGGAAATGAAATGCATGTACCAGTAAGCTGTACTTCAATTGACCCAAGTATGTACCATATATATGCAATCTGACCTAAGAAACATTAAACGGCTCATTGAATATTGCGCTCAATGAGGTCATTTTCAGATTCATACTACGTCGGATATTTTCGGGCGAAATCGTAATCGGATAAGTTACGAAGAGGTTAAGAAACCACACTTTCTACTGCCTGATAATTACGGAAAAATATGGTGACGTCTTGTGAATCTCTGCTACGGTAATTCTACCTTTAGCAGCCCACTTTCCCTCGAAAATCAGCTGTGAAGTGCAGGCAGGTCATTGTCGTTTCTTACACCATGGTGAGTTCGCTTGTACTAATTATTCATAATGGCACGAAATCAATTACGTAATTATATAACGAACCATAAACATTGTCCCAAACAATAAATACTCCGACGCCCCCGTCCGAGAACGGTTTCATAAATAATACCAGTATGTCTCCTTTCCTACCAACCTTTCACGCGTATGGGACCATTTCATCAAAAGACTTCGGACGTATTTTGTCTTACAGATGCCTGACGAGACGCTAAGGACAGGGATTGTGTATCACAAATCTATCAAGTATTAGTATACGTATTTGCGATTGTTGAAACAAGACCTGGTTTTGACGTCCCTAACAGATTTGGCCCGTGAAAACATTAAGACAAAAGAAGAAACTGCTGATGATCAGCAGTTTCTCCTTTTGCCTCAATATTTTCTGGCTATAACACAAACATGTTGGCCTTTTGTGATCATTTATTTTGTCGTCTGCAGCAGCTTTCAAATTGGACTGTCATAAAATTTTGTCGTTTGGGAAAGGGTTAATCGGAATATGGGACATTGGTGAGACAAAACACTTCAGAAATTGGCCCTTGATCTTGTTTCAGAGAAACGGTTAAATTACAACAAAGTTCAATGAATCGTCGTTTTTCAACAAAAACCTAGTAACTGCAGTTTGTTTTAATTTGCTGTTACCAGTAAAGAGGATTCTTTTTTCGTGACCTTGTAACTTCTTACTAGGAACTCCAAAACGTAAGGAATTTTGGTTTCCTGCCTTTTAATTACATACACACCAACGCAATTTAATAACTTTGAGCGCATCTGGTGAATTAAACCCTTCAATACTAGTTAAAGCTCTAGATTCGATGGTGAAAAAACGGTCAAAGCATCTCTGGTTTCTTTTAGTCCTTTATTATGTTTCAAATTACAGTCGGCACTCGATGTTTCGACATCGGACAAGTCGAATTTGCGCTTAAGTCGAAGTGAAAGTCTGGTCCCATCCTCATCAATGGATGCCAAAATTATTAAACAAAATTATTTTGAAATAAATGTAGCCATTGATATATAGTAGGGAAAGGAAAGAAATTGCACATGTCGAGCAATTTCTTTCCTTTTCCTACTATATTTCAATTATGAACGTACTTGATGAGCATAAAAAACGGTTAAAAATTGTTGTAATAGATACAAAGAAAAAATCTTATGTGTAGAACTCCGGATATGTCGAAGTATTTTGACGGTCCCTCTGACTTCGACACAACGAGAGTCGACTGTATTATGTTTATATCCAGACTTTTATTCTGATGCTAGATGTTTCGACGAGTTTGCCTGATTCTCCTCACTAAGAACAGCGGCCCAGTGTTCTCCCCAGCCCAATAAGCTGTATCGGCCCCACTACAGCTTCATGTAAATCAGTGTTATGCCACTACAGCTTCAAAACTACACAGCAGCTTAATTACTTCAAAAAGGATACCAAATAGGGGGATTTGTAGACATTTCATGTCACAAAGTGATAAATAATGTATTCTTTTAAAATTAAATGCAATAATTATGTATAAAAACATTATGGGAAAAGAAGAAATTGCTCAAATTGAGCAATTTCTTCTTTTCCCATTATGTTTTTATTCACAATTATTTGCAGTAAACACGATACATTTAAAGGTTTACCAATACTTATTATTTGCCACTACGGCTTCAAATTATTCTGGCGAGAACCCTGAAGCCAAACCAATGTAACTTAGACAGGAGCTCGAAAAGGGTCACTTTGTAAGTAATACATACATTCTCGTCAAGAACCATGCGTTTTTAGATTGGGCTATTTATAGCCCAATCTATTATAACCAGTTTTTCACTCCAGACATCACTCCAGACACTACGTTCTAACGCTAACCCGCTGAGCTATGTGTTCAAGCCAAACTATATTATTTCAAACACCACAGAAACATCCTTTATCAGTCAATATCTTCAAAGTTTTTCATCTCTTTCAGTTTTGCGACAAATAAGGAGAGGGTTAATAATTACATTTGACGAAATTGTCCCTTAAATTAAATACCTATTAGTATTTTCAGCGTTTTTACAATCTTATCCGTTGAGTAAAGAGCTTGAAAGCAAAATAGTGTAACTCTCAGATAAATTCCATATAGTTACAATATTACTGCTCTGACTTTCAATGGTCGTTTACCAGTCAATGCATTGCCAGGTGTTTAACTGGGTCACTACTTTACACTGCCACTGTAGCCCACTGCCACCTTAGCCCATTCACTAGATACAATGTGTGCGCTTTACCCATTCCTATATTCTGACACCTTTAGGTTCCCATGAAATATTATGTGTTTGGAAAACATGGTAGAAAATGAAGAAATGGTTGTGAAAAGCTAGTTCTTCATTTCCCACAATGTTTTCTTCTCAGAAAGACCAAACAAAGTAACGATTAATTTGCTTGAAATTGGGTTAAGGATTTATTCTGCATTGATCGCTTTATCTCTATTGTTTTTTTTTTTAACTCAGTGTGTTAAAGGCTCTTCCAAACGACAATATCTTAGAGTGGTTCAAATTAGAAAGAGTTGCAGACGACGAAACGGGTGACGATAAAGATGAAATCATGGTATGTACAATGAAGCACAGAATACATTGGGACAAAGGAGAAATTTCCTGTTATCTTTGTATGTTTCATATTATTTGCTTCACAACAATGTCTTGTTAGGAAAATGACGAATGGTTCGAGGCTATAGAGTATAAACACTGTGATTTTAAATTATGTTAATCAAAGTAAAATCATCGTCTTAGTTTTGCCGTTTTGTAGAATTTTAACATTTTTACCACATAATTATACTGTTCTTAGACTGATCATTTGATCCAATGAACAAATGCATTCTATTTAATCGAAATATGTTTGCAGACCGAGTTGCAGATCAGAGATCAGTAAGGCTTGGCCTCTATAATGGGTCCGTACTTGGTATTATTCTGATTGGCTAAGAATAAGAATAATTCAACATGTTGATTTAATGTAAAATCCGGTAAAGTGTAACATTTCCTTTTCTCAAACAGCCTCACCTTTTGGATTCACCTAGAGGGTGTACATTCAACTTGTTTTTATCACCTATGCACGTTTGCCTACACATTGATTAACCATTTTCCAAACCATGACGCCTTTTTACTCGCTTCATAGAAAATGCTTAAAAAACATCGAATAGAGAATGGGGCAATTTTGAAAATCAGCATATTGTCCTTTTGTCACAATATCAATTTCTCAGTGATGCCCAATCTACAGTGCTGACAGCACTTTGATTTTTATAGCTTCATCATGACCTGTTCTTTAGAAACTATAGGGCAGCCGCGTGGTTACTGGTCAGGCTGCACTTAGGCCAGAGCTATAGATAAGAGGGGTAAACGCCTTTCGATATGCGATAATTCATTTATTGTTCACCATACCCTATACTCGAGACAAATCCAATGAGTACAACAACATAATTATAGTTTGGTTTTTATAATAATGTTCAAGGTTCGAATGTCTTGACCTACACTTACCTAAAGCTCTATTTAAGCACAGGCTGGCCTTGAAATATGTTGGTTTCGAAAAACTACAGTGGTCCTTTTCTGGCACAAATATTTACGAACACATTTGTGTTCTCTTCACGTGATACAATATTTTCAGAAAATCTTCAATAATTTTGTTAATACTGAGCCGATTTTAATTCGGTTTGAAGCAGAGAATGTGAGCAGACGCTACTCATTAGATAGATTTGTAGGATTTTTATAAAATCAACTTGCAAAAAGTTATTGAAGATCAACCAAAATTTTGGTTGATCTTCAATAACTTTTTTGTCAGTTGATTTTTTAAAAATCCACCACGTCCAGGTTATTCCTAACATTTTCCACCTTCTCTGCTTCAACCCGTATTCATATTGGTCAAGTATTGACAAAATTATTGAAAATTATTGGAAATTCTAAGGCACGTGATTATACATCGTGCAAGTATCGACATGCGCCGTGAGCAAGCAGCCGTTAGGGAATGAATTAGCTCGTCTCAATAGAAAATGTGAATGAAAAAACAAGGAAACCCCACCGAAAAACAACTGGAAAATATGAATGAAGAAATACGTGAAACATACATACAATTCTGGCCTGTTTTACACAGGTAAATTACCAGCACATTACAGCATAAGTCTGATAAGCCCGGAATGTGGCTTATCGATAACTAGTAATTATTCTGTCAAATTTGATCTATTCAATACTTTGAAAATACTCAACTTTTTGTCTTTATTTTTATTGTACATCCCGGTTGGAATGTAGGACAAATTGCTTTTCCTATCTAATAACATACGATGCATTCATGGAAATAAGATACGATGCATGCAGCGATATCATGCTTAGAAAGAGCGTACTGCAGACAACAAATAAGAGGGTGATACAAACCCTATGTTGTGGGTGCCCATTTGAATCGTCTTGATAAGACGATTCAAATGAGTACCCTGAACATAGGTTTTGTATTTCACACCCTCTTATTTGTTGTCTGCAGTATTCTCATACTAAGCATAATATCACTGCATGCATTGTATCTTATTTCCATGAGTGCATCGTATGTTACAATATAGGATTTGATAAACAGTATAATGATATTGTGGTTGAAAAAGCCAATGTCCTCTTATCTGTAGCCCTACATTCAGGGGGAATATGGATACAAATCCATCTTCGCAAGCCAAGGCTTCTACCTCCACTTTGTTCCTTACGAACGGAACAAAGTGGAGGTAGAACCCTTGGCTTGCGAAGATGATACAAATCATGCAGCTACATCATTCTGAGGACGGGAGTGTATTGCGCATTTAGGGACACCACATTTGAATTATTTCTTTTGTTTTGTATCAAAGCAGCAAATTATATAATATGTACATATGGAGTGTCTGTATTCAATGATTTCTTTCCGACTTGATTTTAAATTCCAGCTCTGCAGATAGTCTTTCTTACATTGTCATCTTGTTTGCCACCTATTACACAATATCGTTCTTGAATTGATATAAAGTTGCTCGAATAAGATGTTGAGTTTGAAAGATATGCAAGGCACGTTAAGTGAGTTGACTGCATTGCGAATACGGATATAATCCTATTAAAACATGTAAGGCAAAATGCTTCATTTTCGGTGTAAATGCACTCAATGGCAGGCTACGAACTGTGCAAAAACTTCTGTTCTTCATTGACAAATACCATATGTTGATTAAAAGATGCACAGTTTACGTACAAGATTGTTTTTATCTTTCACAGACATAAAGAGCATGTCGGACCGTATATGGTACAAAAACGAATATGGTACATTTGTACCATATTCGGCCGAATATGGTACATTTGTACCATATTCGGACCGAATACGGTACAATTTTCGAACGAATATGGTACAAACATTGTACCATATTCGGTTGGAATAAGTTTTTCTATGCTCGCCAAAACGAATTTGGTACAAACCAAAAAAACTCATAAAATGAAAATGGCCTACGTATATGGTACAAAAATTTTGTCTTTCTTAATAAATGCTGCTGCTGCTGCTGATGATGATGATGATGATGATGGTGATGATGATAACAAACGTTTTGGGATGATGATGACAGCGAGGTTTATCGGACGATGATGATGGTTATAATGATGATGATGAGATTTTAGATGATGATGACGGCGATGTTTATCGGCCGGCGATTATGATAATGGTGATGATAATAACAAAATATTTGTGATGATAATGATGGCGATGTTTATTGGCCCATGATGATGATGATATTCTCATCACAGTTATCATCATCACATTTTTGTAATCTTCATTACGATGATGATAATGGTGATGATGATGATGATTGTGTTGATGATGATGATGATCTTGATGATTGTTGTGATAATGATGGTGATGATGATTACAATGATGATAAAAGTTTGTGATGATGATGCTGACGGTAATTTTGATCGTCGTCATCATCATCAAAATTGTTGTCATCATCATGACGATGATGATAATGGCGTTAATAGTGACGATGATGATGTAATTGGTGATCATTAATCTTATATATTAGTTTGTCGATTTTCTGTATTTGTTCTTCTGTCAATCTCAGATTTTGCTTATTTTTGATGTAATAACTTTACGAAACTATCTCTACAACTTTCATTTTTCTATGAATCGACATGATATTTTCCGAACATGAATTCAAATAATGTTACTAAATATGTGTAAACTTTGGATAAAATTCATCAAATAGAACCAAAATTATTTGACATTGACCTTCAAAGATTATTCTAAAATACTTAATTTTAAGATTTTGGGCTAAATTGTATCATAACAATTAGTATATGAAGTGAATTTTAGAAAAATAAAGTCATTTTCATGGTATTCTAACTGTAATTACTTAGTTCAGTGGGAAAATAACGATTAATACTGACCTTTACGCACATAATAATAAGAATTTTCGAAGAGGCAAGTGGACAATTTCCTTTTCAATAAACATTATTGTTCTGTATGTCAAGGTCAATGTCTGCTATGAAAAAAAACATTAAATACATTTAGAACTGCAAAAATATTATATCTGTGATTTTATTTATTGAAATATACTTTACAAGCCCATTTTTTATAAAGATATAGCTGAAAATTATAAAAAAGTGGTTTTTAGAACGACCTTTGAAGGTCACGGTCAAATAACTTTGGTTCTATTTAATTAATTTGACACAAAGTTTACACATATTAAGCTTTATCATATAGGATCATTTTCACAAGATGTCATGACAAAACATACAAAATTAAAAGCTGTAGAGATAGTTTTGTAAAGTTAGTACATCAAAAATAAGCAAAACTGACCAAACGCCAATCGACAGATCGCTCCGCCCAACATAACATTTACGACAAGCTATGGGGATTTGATATTTAATAGGGAACGATTTTATCCAGTTTATCGTGACGTAAATTCGGACAAACAAAATAGGCCTATTATTTCGTAGGTATTGATATAAAATATCGTAACTACGGCTTGTTTTAAGCAGTAGTTACGAGATTTTATAACAACACCGACGGTTTATCAAAACATTACGTTAAACCTACAGTTGTCGCCACGTCGTATGGCACGTGTTTATGTTTTGTTTAACGTTCAATTATAACTCCAACGCGCTTTTGTAAACATTTTTGGAGAAAACCAATACTTACCTATAGGAGGGGCAGACTTATTATCAATTAAATATACATGTACAATAGTCCCAGCCGAAAAAGACAGTGACGTAGGCTGATGTTTACTGCTGCAAAGCCAATCAATTCGTCTGATTTGCACCGTTACAAATACGAACAGAGTTGATTGGTTGTCAAGTAGTAAACATTAGCCCACGTCACTGTCAATTTCGGCCGGTACTGTTGTATGTGTTTTTATAACCATTATTTGTGAAACGTATATCCGCAATGGCCTATTGGGTAGCATAGTGGATTACAAAGCTTTGCCTGTTAGCGGGGTTGGTCAGACCAGTGGTTCGTAACCAGTGTACAGCTAATTTTAATGGTTCATCATTTATCATTTTTTTGCGAAAAAAGAAATGTAGGCCCTAATGTATTTTTGCTCTTTTCATGTTTCCCTTATTACTTTTTGTAATGATCAATATTCATAATCTTTTCAATTTTGTAATACATATATTTCTTCATCACCATTCAAAACGTTTTCATACAGAAAATCTACAAGTCACACAACAATCTAGATACTGTCAGTCTCCGAATAGTCGTTATACTCGGTGGCCGTATCTGTTTCCATCTCATCCGTTACGCCTTAAGGCCCGGTCACATACGATTCCCCGGCCATTCCGCGTCCATATCATGGCTAAAAATTTGAGAATATCTGAGACTTGGTTGGACGCGGTAACTTTGGGTCAATTTCGTTTTAGCCGTGCTGTGGACGCGGAGTGGACGAGGTATGACCGCCGCCGGCTGTTCCACTGCCGTAACACGGCCTACAACTTCTTACCGCGTCTAGTGTTAAAACGCGCGACAAGATACCGCGTCCACATCGCGTCTGAATCACTGCCATAGCACGACCATAGCACTGCCATAGCACGACCAAAGCACTGCCATTCCACTTCCTAATCGCGAATAAACCGTCCAAAACGCATGTAATGCTATTTTCCAACTTCAGATCTGATCGACTTGAACAAAGATATCAAGCGATCTTGAACAAATCTACGGGTAGCTCATTTTAGACGTGATACGGATGCGGAATGGCCGCGGAATCATATGTGACCGGGCCTTTAGATAACAAATCGTTAAAGCACTCATTCGATTGCCGAATTGCTTCTCCCTTCCCTTCTTGCATGCGCCAACAGCAATTGTGCAAGTTTTCTGATGTGACATTGGCAAGGGCGCATGTACCCGTGACCCGTGTACAGCATTTTAATCCCTTCCCACATTATGTGGCTTTTTGGCGCCCTACAAGATGATGGCTTTGGTAAATATTGTGGTTAATGAAGAAATTGCTTGTGCCAAGCAATTTCTTCATTTCCCACATTTTTATACACAGATATATTGGAAAAAGGTAAAATTTAATTCACTTGAAATTGTCGTCTGCAACATTTTTTTTATTTGGACAGGTCTTAAAGTTTGCTGTCTGGTAATGGGTTAAAATACAATTTAGCAGACTAAAGGTACTCGGAGGATTCGAACCCGAGTCGCAAGATCGATGACAGTATCTTTTCACTCAGTCGATATCTGCTTTTTTAAACTTTTTACCTTCGACGAATTGAAATGCTATATACGTGAAAGTCTGATCACCTGGTCTTGTCTATTGAGTTTTGAGGCGAAATCTCTGTTTACAAAAATACAGTGAGTCCGACGACGACGACGACGACGATGATGATGATGATGATGATGATGATGATGATGATGATGATGATGATGATGATGATGATGATGATGATGATGATGATGTTGATGATGATGATGATGATGATGATGATGATGATGATGATGATGATGATGATGATGATGATGATGATGATGATGATGATGATGATGATGATGATGATGATGATGATGATGATGATGGTGGTGGTGGTGGTGGTGGTGGTGGTGGTGGTGGTGGTGGTGGTGGTGATGATGATGATGATGATATAACGATGATGATGACGATGATGAGTGTGTTCCATATTCGGAACGAATGTGGTACATTTTTCATCCGAATATGGTACAAGTTTGTACCATATTCGGTCAGGCATTTTACCCCAAAATTGCAGATACGTATATGGTACAAATAGACAGTTGTACCATATTCGGCCGAATATGGTACAAATTTGTACCATATTCGTTTTTGTACCATATACGGTCCGACAGAGCATGTCTATTTGTCTGCAAATTGGGTTTTACCAATTATAATCCATTCCCAAATAACTTTTGGACGCTTTTTGACATACCTAATAGAAAAGTCTATGAGAAACACTGAAGCAAAAGAAAACGCTAAAACCAAGTGTCATTTTGAGAAAAATATATATTAAAGTATTAATGAAATTAAAAGCATCTATTTTATCAGAAACTTTTATTTTTAGACCGAATTTAAGTCTGAAACTGTAACTACCCAAAGATTACCCGAACGATTTTGGTCTAAACCGGTTAACGCCTGTAAAAACTTTGGAAATATAAATGAGTAAGGTTCGGGCATAAAGTCCATTAAGGGTATTGGAACCCAACATGGTTTTAGATCAGCCTACGTACGCACGCAGTCTGATAACGAACAATGTTGTTCTTTAATACATTAGACATGAACTGTGGCTACAATGAGGGAGCAGCATAGACCCCTTTCAGACTGAAATAAGGAATAGGCTGATCTGGAAACAAGCATGTCTCAAAGACTATAAGGGGCATACATGTATATCGAGATCCTGGCTAAAATGTATTAATATACATGTTCCCTGATTTAAAATAAGTAAGCACTGAAAAACCAGCATTCCTTTAAAAGGTTATTCACCTTAGAACCTTTCCCAAACGGCAAGCATTAAGATTTTGCTGCTACTGACAAGATTGGGTATTAGTAGACAGAGTATTTCTTGTCCATAAGTTTTGAGGCCAAAGTAGAAATTTTGTTTATCATCCTTTCCTTCTTTCCTGCTTTTGTCTCATTGTTTTCAAAGCTTTATTTTGCTGATATTAACGTGTAGAAACCAAGGTTTGTTTTAGAATGGCTTAGAAATAAGATTTAATCGGACGATCTTTGAATTTTAGGT
The DNA here is from genome assembly GCA_963680895.1 of Fragum sueziense. Taxonomy (NCBI): domain Eukaryota; kingdom Metazoa; phylum Mollusca; class Bivalvia; order Cardiida; family Cardiidae; genus Fragum; species Fragum sueziense. Next base: position 57,546,806 of record OY804598.1, on the reverse strand, counting down.
ATTTACTCGAGTACTTGATTCTATAACCGTAAGAGATGTTGTGTTGATAACTTTTGAACTACTTTTACCCTCTTCCAAACAATACATTGATTCGGTGAATGGAATTTTACGTCCCAGGCGGAAATATCGCAATTAATTATAGCGTTCCCTTGCAAAATCATGATTTGTTCGTGGACGGGGTAACTCCTAGAACTACGAGTTGGCTATATAGATCTAGTTATACGTTTGTGGTACAAACATACTTTGGTATTAGGTTGTTCGCGTGACATATCTAGAGGAAATATCACAAATCTTGGCGTTTCCTTGCAACGCACTATTGATTGTAATTTAGAAAAGCCGCCTTGTTTCGACCATTTTCTTCATTATTCCTTTGCCAAGGGATATAGTTCTGCACAAAGGGCTTACGAAAACATCGAGACAAAAGGAAGAAAATGTTGATGATCAACATTTTCTCCTATTGTCTCAATATTGTTTTTGTATAACATAATTTACTTAAATTACATTTTGATAAACATCGAATTTGTAGTCTGTCGCAGCTTTCAATATGAATTAATCTACTATTTTGTCATGGGTTCGTTAGTAAAACTATGCCTTACTGTTTTATTTGGATGTTACCTGTCACTTGTTTAGGTCTGTATAGCTTACGACCAATGACCCGGCAGAACATCTCTAGGTAATAGCTAGGGTTGCTTTGCCAGGTCATTTATCGTGAGATATACCAAAGCCTGACTAATGTGATACCAAGGAGAACTTATTAAAACATCGTAGGCCTAGATAACGATGCGAAATCGGATAAATACAAATCGATTCGAATATTATTTAATAAGTATGTATCTAATTTATTCCCCATCAAATTCTGATTACAATGTGTTCTTGAATGTCTGAGATACATGTGAGACCACTTTTTTAACAGAATGTTCATTATACGCTTCCGTGTTCGTCCTGAAAATGTTAAATGTCGTAGATTTGAAACCCGGAGGAACCCAACTCACCGGATAAGTATTGAAACTTATGGTTGGTGACTCGCCAGTTAGATAGATATGGTTACTGTGTCCCTTCCAAAAGCGGTTTTATCCTAATTAAGAAACATTGGAATATATGTCTTCGTAAATGTTTAAATGTTATATATTCTGCACTCTACATTTTTGTTGGTGTCGTACTTCGTTTGTTTTTGTCTGTTTTTCTTGGTTCACGTATTACAATCGTTATTATAACGCTATATGCCTGATTTCGAGAAATCATGTCTAGTTTCGCATGCATTTTCCGTGAATTTGCAGGAAATCGTGAAATCTTTACTACAGTTGAAGCCTTTTTACGGTTTCCTTGCGTTATTGCACTGAAAAGACTGACTTCAAACCAGAACGACGTTTGAAGAAAAGCTAGCCATTTCTCAATCAATTCATGTAATTTTTCCATGTGATAAATCGTTGGAAATTAGGCTGAGGACCAGGGCCCCGTATTACTAAACATCTTACGATCAAGTTTTTGTGTAAACTGTGTAACAAGACATCTGATTGCACGAGAAATCCGACTGAGCCAAACAGGGCTGTTGTAACAAGTAATTATGCAAAAATCAAACGTACGATCGTTAGTAATACGGGCCCCAGTATTTTCACCTTTTACCACAATTCTATACCGTAATTTTCTAACATTCTGTTCTTGTATTTCCAACATACATGCAATTTTTTGTCTACAACATATCTGAATTTGTTTTCGAGCTTTGAATTTTATTATATAGGAAAGTGTTGCGTCATAAAAATACGGAGCTTATTTGTTGAAAGTTGTTTTGGTTCAAGGTAGAATACCCGTAATGTGGCCATTTTTGAGATTAATAAAAACAATCGGCTTTTCCGAGCGGCGTCGTTACACGCATTCGGACCTGTTCCACCGCCGAATGTTTTCGACCGCGCCCGAATAATTCCGACGTCGCGCCAATCCCATTAGGGGTAGACTACCTTAAAACAAGACTCTCCAGGCCCTGGTTTCGATCCCGATTTTAGTCGAACAAGCTACACAGTGGCACATGTTCAAGCATCCTCGGAAACCACAGCGGTCATAGCTCACGCTACATGACTGTAGCGTAGCTATGACCGCGGGGTTTCCGAGGATGATGTTCAAGTACTTTCAAAATGAGACTTGAAAAAATATTTTTTTCTAATAGTGTATAGTTAGCATTTCTCTCTTAAAAATGCTCGTTCCTATTATAATATAGCACCCATAAGCCACATTTTCCAGTAGTGAGACACATTTATCCATGAATAATATAACACGAACGAGTAAGTTAGAGCAGATAACTTTTTATTTCGTTGGGGGTCAGTGGCTTTCCCGAAAAAAAAGTACAAAAAAATAGTACTCTTATGTAGCAATCGCAGACATTGTGAGTAATCCGGTCGAGATAGAGAAAAGGGGTTCTTAACCCATTACCACACAATGACTCTTTTTGACTCCCTACAAGATAATGGCTGTGGAAAACATTGTGGAAAATGAAGAAATTGCTTGTCACAAGCAATTTCTTCATTTCCCACAATGTTTTCCATCCAAAAATACCTCAAGATTATAAATTCCATTCACTTGAAATTGTCGTCTGCAGGATCTTCGAATTTGGACCACCCTATTTTTTTTTTTTTTTTTTTTTTTTTTTTTTTTTTTTTTTTTGTAAAGGGTTAACTCTTCCCAAATGATAATATTTTAGACTAGTCCAGATTGAAAGGATTTCTTGGAATTTTTAAAGAAGACGACGGTATATACGGCGGGAAATTATGTGACACAACAGCAATGTATCGATTTGAATATCGTTTGAAGCAGATAAGAAAAAAACATTTGAGATTTTCATAATGTAATAAATCTGTTAACCCTCTCCCAAACAAGACCTCGTTTTCACGCATCTGATAGAAATAGCTAGAGAAAACATTGAGACAAAAGGAGAAATTGCTGACAATCAGCAATTTCTCCTTTTGCCTCAATATTTTCTGTGCTAAATTGTACAAAAACACATCCACCACATCCAGGGAGCCCTGGACAATATTACACACGGTGGATAATCACGTGATGCAACAATTTCTGAAAACGTTCAATAATTTTGTTAATACGGGACCGATTTGAATTCGCTTTGAAGCAGAGAAGGTGGACAGACGTCATGCATTAGATGTACGTGTTGGATTTTTGAAAAAAATAACTGATAAAAAGGTTATTGAAGATAAACTTCAATAACTTTTTTATCAGTTGATTTTTCAAAAATCTACTACGTCCAGGTTATTCCTGACATTTTCTCGCCTTCTCTGCTTCAAACCGAATTCCAATTGGTCAAGTATTCACAAAGTTATTGAAGATTATCGGAAATTCTAAGTCACGTGATTATACACCGTGATTACACAATTTCTGCTTCAAACAAATTTCAAATAGGTAACGTTTTAACAAAATTTATTAGAGATTTTCCGCAATATTTAGTTTGTTGTTGTCGCTGTTGTGTCACGTGATTCTCCGCCCTGGTATAGCGTATTTATAATGACGATGAGTTTCAATATATAAACCCTCCTGACTTTGGTCCATTATACATGTTTATGGTTTAATCCTTGTTTTGATGCCCCTAATAGAAATGGTGTGGGAAAACGCTGAGACAAAAGAAGAACATGCTGATAATCAGCATTTGCTCCGTTTGTCTCAATATTTTTATACTATATTGTATACAAATACTTTCTTTAAAAACATCAATTGTGTCGTCAGCGGAAGCCTCCAAATATGATCGTCCAACAATTATGTCGTTTGGGAGAGGGTTAAAGTACCCTTTCATTAAGATAATGGAAATATTGCGTAATTTGGGTAATCTTTGCTGAGTTGCTTATAAAGTATTGCATGATTTGAAGAAAACCTATTTTGTACAACAATAAAAGTCAATATCTAGACGTGTGTTTTTCTGTTGTTTAAACCCTTTCACAAACAATACCTAGGTTTGGAGGCTGTGCACATTTGCTTTTTGGAAAGGGTCAACCCCATTTCAAAGACAAAATTTCGGGGTTGTCCAAAGTCAAAGTTGTTGCAGAAGACGAAACTAGTGCTACGCGAATTAGAAAGGATAAAATTAGTATGCATAACATAGAAATCCTTGTTGGAAAAGGAGAAAATGCTGAATTATTTTCCTCAAATTCCTTCACGCTAACATTTGCTAGATTATTCAAGACCTATGCGTCTTCAAATAATGCACTAGAAATCCTTGAAAATCTCGAAAAGAGAGGAAAATACTTCAAGGCCTTAGATTCAGATTTTAATGCGTTTTTGATTGACATTTTTCTAATATCAATATTTCATAACTCAAGATAATGAAAAAATATGGTTCTGAGATCGTGCTACTTTAACTTTACCCTTTTCAAGTAGCAAAATTATAGACTTCTAGGTTGTATTAGGGTTATTTCCATATCTCATTTCATACGTAATTGTTTAACACAAAAAGGGTGCTATTTTTGAATGGTTATATGAAGTATTAAGTCATCTTCAAAAGAACTTTGCTGACAAATGAAACAATAAACTAAAATTGGAATTACAAAATTATTTAAACACGGTATATATGAAATTTGAAATATCTCTTTTCATTAAATCATTTGTTGTTTGACGTTCTTTTTGAAGTGGTTTCAGATAAACCATTGAAAACGATGTATTACGGATATATTAAAAACAAGATCAGCAAAATATCTTAACTCAAATTTCAATAAAAAAAATCAGAATGATTAACTTTCTTGATTTTTAAAATCAGTATTTTCATACTGACTTAGAAGATAATTAAAGTCTTTATTAAGTTGAGTTGAACGGATAGGTGTGCTTAGCCATATACACATCTGATCAAACCACACAAAGGTACATGCATAGTGTAGGTAAAATTTGAAATGTTTTGATGCCGATAGAATGAACGTTATTGTTTAACAAGATTAACCCGGTACATCTGCATATGTAATGACCCCACTTCGGCAATGTTTTGTTAAGACATTCAACTAACGGACTTCGCGCACGAAAATTAATCAGTATCAGTTTAATGTTGTCCGACAATACTAAAATTGGGTATAGTCTATCGGTTATAACTGTAGACTTGTATACAAACACTAAACAACAAATACATAGATTCAACATTTATCAAACCATCTATAATGAGCTATACGGGCGAATTAATGTCCTAACTCTTTATTCCCGAGAGAGAAAGTGTTTTTGTTAGGTCATTTTCAACAACAAGTAGTGTAGTGTTTGTTCACAAGTCTACAGTTATAAACTTTGGGTTATACATACGGATAAATTATAGATACATGTTAGACTTCCTTTTAACAAAAGGAGATATTGATTATCACATTTTTTTTCATAATTGTTTCCAGGGCTTTTTGTAACGGCAACGTCAGAGTCATATCTAGTTTAGGGAGGGGTTCATATTGGCTTCTGCAAAATGACATGTAGTTTTTGATGCGGCATATCGTCGCTTTTCAAGGAAAAGCTCGTAACTGCAGCTTGTTTTAAGCTGCAGTTACGAGGTTTTCGTTGAAAAGCAGCAGTATTTCATGCAATACAAATCCGTATAGTTTTTTGTAATTTGAAGTTTTGTTCACAATTTCTCATGCATGGAATGAATAAATATGTCAATGACACCACATTTGATATCATTACTTTCTGTTATTCGGAAGATTACCATGGCAACGCAGACGGTGCTCTTCAAAATCCATAGATACTCATTTGTTTTTGTCGAAATTAGAAATTAATTTCAATGTCATCAAAGGATTGTTTCAAATCTTTTCCAAATGTGATTTTGATGGGTACAGTAGCAATCGAATTTGAAAACATTGGGACAAAAGAAGAAAATGCTGATAACCAGCATTTTCTTCTTTCGTCTCAATATATTCTATGTTGTATAATGTATTGTAAACACAATTCATCCTATCTTTTTCAACACCTTTGTTGTCGTTTGCAGCAGCTTCTATATTGGACCAGTCTTTTTGTCAAGTAAAGGGTCGTGTAAAGCCTATCGTAGATAAAAACATGTTTTTATAATAATAATAATAATAATAATATTTACCATAAACACTAAACATGCAAAAATCCGATTCTAAGGTAACACGGTGGATAATCACGTGGGGTAACAACATAATTTTGTTAATACGGGACCGATTTGAATTCGATTTGAAGCAGAGAAGATGAACAAACGTCACGCATTAGACGAACGTGTTGGATATCTAAAAAATCAAGTGATATAAAAGTTATTGAAGATAAACCTAAATTTGGGTTTATCTTCAACAACTTTTTCATCAGTTGATTTTTCAAAAATCAATTACATACAGCTTATTCCTGACATTTTCCCAACTTCTCTGCTTCAAATCGAATTCAAATTGGTCAAGTATTGACAAAAATAATGACGATTTTCTGAAATTCTGAGTCACGTGATTAACCATCGTGGGTAAGGCTGTCTTACCCTTTTTGCAAACAGTTTCTTGAATTGACAACTCTCTCTCTGCTAAAGCGATGAAATACATTATTAAAAAAGAAGAAAATGCTTGATATGAACAATTTCTCTTTTATCTTAATAGTTTCTACCAACATAATGATATAATGTTCTCATGTCTTTATTTGTATCGATTTCGTCGTCTGTGTCTAATTAGAATTGCGACAAGTCTGCGATTGTGTCGTTTTGGGAAATAATGAAACATTTCCAAAAACAATCGGCCTGGTTTTGAAGTTACTAAAATAGGCTTAAAAGCTTGGGGCAACATAGACGCAAAAGAAGAAAATGCTTCTAACTAGCATTTCCTTCTTCTGTGGCAATATTTCCAGTGCCATATTGCATACAAAACCGGTCTTTATCTACAATCATGTAGTCGTCTATAGAAGCTTACATATTTGGACCAACCTAAAAGGTCACTGGTAGGAAAAAGGTAAATAAACGAAAAAAAATACAAAAAGAGAACATGTGAATGTGACAGCATAGAAAATATTGAGAGAAAAATCAGCAGTTTTTTCTTTTATCTCTATATTTTCCAAACCCTTCGTCAAAACCAAGTCTTGTTTCGGAAAAAGTAAAGCAACGAGAAAAAGACTGCCTCATAGACCATCATTGAGTTTGACTTTATTTTGCAACTTTGTTTCGCGACCATGGCGTTATTGGTTGGGCGTCATCAGCAATTCCCTCTATTCTCTAAATGTTTTCCAAATCCTTCACTTTTTTGAACGTCAAAACTGGGTCTTGTTTAGAAAAAAGTAAGTCGTGTATAGCAGCTTGCATGTTGAAACAATCAAAAATATTGTCGGTTGAAAAAAAAGTAAATCAATTAAAAATGGCAAAAGTAGAAAATGTATTAATGTTACAGCGTAAAAAAATGAGGGAAAAAGCAGCAATTGTTTCTTTTCTCTCAATATTTTCCAAATCCTTCACTATTTTGGATATCAAAACCAGCTATTGTTTCGGGAAAAATAAAGCAAGTAAAAAAGACCATCGACCATCGTTGAGTTTGACTTTATTTTGCAACTGTGTTTCGCGACCATGTCGTTATTGTTTGAGCGTCATCAGCAATTTCTTCTTTTCTCATAACATTTTCCAAAACCTTCATTATTTGGACATCAAAACAACGTATTGTTTAGTAAGTCGTGCATAGCAGCTTGCATATTGAATCAATCAAAAATACTGTCGGTTGTAAAAAAATGTGTATGAAAAGTGAGCGAAAGAGCAGCAATTGCTTCTTTTCTCTCAATGTTTTCCAAAAATATCACCATTTTGGACGTAAAAAACCAGCTATTGTTTCGGAAATAGAAAAAGCCAGTAAAAAATACCATCTCATCGATCATCGTCGGATGCCCTTCAATTATTCAGAGCCCATTACATGGCGGCAGTTTGAATTAACGGTCTAATCTATTTATAAACTGTTTATTTCTAAACAGATCGATACTCTTAAATAATCGTTGAGTTTGTCTTTATTTTGCAACTTTTTCTTCTTTCTATCGTCGTTTTTCTTAAAAACTTCGTAACTGCAGCTTAAGGTATACAACCCATCATTAGCTACAAAGAGCCAGTGGCGAAATTTGAAAAGTACCAGTAATTCTTAAAATGTGTTACATATCCATTCCAAATACATTTTGGACGGTTTAGAATTTTGAATTAATGCATACTCAAGGAAATATTTGACAAAAATGTTCAAAATTACCTCTCTTTCATATGAATATAGAGTAAAATGATATTTGTAATTTACTTTTTTCTTGAAGCATAATCTTGAAATCTGACAAGGTGAATCAACTTCTGTGAAGTGTATTTACAAGTGTGTGTAACTTGGTGCATTTTGTATAGCTAGAAAGTGGTGATTTTAATGATGGGTCAGATACCTTAAAACAAGCTGCAGTTACGATACTTTCGAAGAACAGCGACGATGTACTAATAAACCGAGCATTGACATCTTTTTTTTCGGAATAGGTTTCTTATGATGCATCAAATCTTTTTTGTCTATCATGTTTTCGATAAACTATTTGTATACGATGAAGACTGTCTTAATTTTTTCCTGGCCCTCTCAATTTGGCCTAAAAGTGGCTATCAAAATTATTATGTTTGAATTTATATTCATACGACAAGCTCCTTCGACTCACCCCAACCAAACACCTTAAGGTAAAATCCCTTTCGGACCACCTCCGTCGGAATTTGTCTGGATTCGCGCTTGCATGCTAGGTACCAGTTTTGGACATTAAACACAATTCCTGTTTGGTAATTAGCATATTGGAGCAGAAACAAACACCATCTAATAAGTACATATTACCCCCAAGTATCCATGTGTGAAATATCATGGCCATATCTCTAAATTCTAGGGCCAAGGTCATGAGCTCAGAGGTACATGAGTCTACATGCTGGCTTTGGTATTTCGATTGCTTTGGTATGTCTCAGACTTGGGGCTACGTATAAAGTTTTAAAAAAGAAACCTTCAAAATGAATAAAAAGAAAATAATTATGTACTTTACGTTTTTATTGTACGTAATATATATTCTTCAGACAAAATCACGTACTAAACCAAGTTAAAAGCAATAAAATGAAGTTTTTTTTAATCTAACAGAAAATTGTCTATCATAAAACAATGTCAACAGAAAAATGTCGAGGCAAACTGTTTCAAATATAGTGTTATCCCTGAAAATAAGGCACCATGATTTACTTAGCATTTTAGGCACAACATATATAATTTGGGAGAAAAGGGGGGAAATTGTGATAAACAAAAAATTCTCATGTGTCCTCACAATTTTCAATCAATTTCGACAAAGACAGGTCAGCCTAATAAAAAATATATTACTGTTTTCATTGTACTGCGAAATCTATTGTTCATACAACTTTACTTACTAACCTACATTAAACAACAATAAAACGATGCACAAAAGCAAGATTATTGGATCGTACAGAAAATTGTCTGCCGTAAAAGCACTGTAAAGGGTAAATAAGTCACAGCAGACTTTTCTAAACATCATAATACCTCCCCAAAATGTCATACAAATCAAATTAGGCATTCTGAACTGGTGTTTTATAGCAACAAATAATAGGGGTTAAATCATCCTAAAAAAGTTATCTATATTCAAAACCCTATATTGTGGGTACTCGTTGTAATCGTCTCTTCGAGACGATTCCAACGAGTACTCACAATATAGGATTTGATGAACCTTTTTTTTATTTTTTGTATTTTAAAGAGTATTTATCCCCTCTTATCTGCAGCTCTGGATTTGTTTTGTAATGGAAAAGCCGTAGACTGTAACATACCGATGTTTCTGCGTAGGTTGATCATTTGAGACAACAAGCGATTAAACTCTTTCCTAAAAATGGTCTTTTGCCGTCCTTTATAGAAAAAGAGCTTGACACGTGAAAACTTTGTGGCAAAGAAGAAAAAATTAGAGATCGACAACTTTCTTTTGTGTTTTAATGTTTTCAAGTTTAGTTTTTTTGTTTTGTTTTTTTTTCCCGATATATAATGGCGTTGTTATGTGTTAGCTAGCAGCCTATTTCAATATAATTCTTATCGAGTTAAAAAAAATGTGTAGAAAATGGTTTTACAATGGTATCTCTTGGAAATGACAAGCAGGCATTCACCTAAATGACTATTCTTTCTCCTCAAAACGTGTCGCAATAATTAAGTAGTTCACAGCTCTGTAGCCTAAAGTAGATTCGATGTGATCAAATCAGGTCTTAATTTCACCTACAGATTCATGAACCCTCTCCCTAACGGCACATATTTGGGGTGGGCCTTTTAAACAGATAATGCTTACGACAAAGTGGATGTAAATGAAAACGGATTTTATTGAATTATTTGCGCAGGAAACATTGAGGCACAAGGAGAAATTGCTGATCATCACCAATTTCTTCTTTTGCCTCAATATTTTCCCAAGCCTTTCTATTCGGAAGCTTAAAAACCAAGTCTTGTTTGGTAAAGGGTTAATATATATTGAGAATGTATTGGTGACATGATATTACCCTCAGATTTAATAACATAGACGATATAATTACGTCTGCTCATAAGAATATCCGGATTGACAATTAAAACTTCTTGTTTATGACATTGTATGGCCATACCATTTCTCCGTGTGTCTTATAGGTGAATTGTTTCGGAAGGCTTGATTGGAAAGGTATTAAATTACAAATAAAAATGTCAGAAAAGTGACGTATGACCAAAATATGAACATTAAGCGCTGCCTCTCATTTACGTTGCGTATTTCGAGGCATAAAATGGTTCTTAGAGTTAAAAATCCCAAATCCCAAAAGATAACTTTTAAATTGATGCATGTACACCTATTCCTCCAGAATGTATATACCTTGTAGACCACAAGTACTTTATTAACTAATTTGGGTACATATTTCAAGACAGAAAATGTCAAGACTTCCCTGATGATATTTGGAAATCCTCTTCTCTCCCTTGTTTATACTAGATACGTAAAATTGGTTTAATTTGGGTAGAATTTATGAATTCAGCATGTATTTAACTTTTGCAAAAACGGGACAATTATATAGACACAATGCATATTAGTAAAAACGCAAGGGTATACATACATGAAGAACTAAGTAGTAGAGTGACGCTAAAGCGTCCCATATACTACTACTATCACTACAAACACACACAAAGGTATTTGCAGGAAAGGGTATCTAGAAAAAGCTTTTCCTTATTTTTCTCGCAGCATTTCCCAAAGACATATCGCAACCACGGCTGTTCGGGTAAGGGGCCAAAGATCTTTGTCAACATTTTGTACCGACACTTGCCTAAAATACATGTATATTAAATAATCATAGGTAGCAAAGCAGAGAGAATTCTAGGATTTATCGTAATCAATGTGAGAGTATTTTCATAAATAAGTTCATATCAGATTGACCCAAATTTCCAGTATTTTCCGCATTGTTGGATATCATTTGTATCAACCGACGAGCTAGAAAATTTAATAGAGGCTTTACTGTCTTTACTTGCAGAATATTTTCAGCCATTTTTCACTTTATACATTTAGCTTCTCACGACAACTGATACCATGTCCATTAAGGGAAATTAATGTAGTTTGGTAAAGTATTGAGGCAAAAGAAGATAATGGTGAACAACAGCAGTTTTCCGTTTTGTCTTTTTCTTTCTTACTTTGTGAATGTGATGACAATTTCAGGTGCATAAAATTCTGCATATTTTGGTTTTTCACGTACAAAATGTCTGCAATTGTACTATCCTGCATTTTCCTGTCATATAATTATGAAATTCTAATCGTCAAAGCAGAAAGAATTCTAGGATTGATCGTAATCAATGTGAGAGTATTTTCATAAATAAGTTCATATCGGATTGACCCAAATTTCCAGTATTTCATGCCTTGTTGGATATCAATTGTATCAACCGACGAGGTAGAAAATTTGATAGAGGCATTGCTGCCTTTACTTGCAAAATATTATCAGCCATTTTTCGCTTGATACATTTAGCTTCTCACGACAACTGATATCATGTCCATTAAGGGAATTCAATGTAGTTTGGTAAATTATTGAGGCAAAAGAAGATAAATGGTGAACAACAACAGTTTTCCATTTCGTTCTTTGTTACATTTTGAATGTGATGCTTATGATAAATTAAAGTGAATAAAATTCTACATATTTTGTTTTTTCCAGGTAAAAAATTATTGCAACTGTACTTTCCTGCATTTTCCTAGCATATAATTATGAAATAATCTTAATCAGCAAAACAGAAAGAATTTTAGCATTTTTCGTAATCAATGTGAGAGTACTTTCATAAATAAGTTCATATCAGATTGACCCAGATTTCCAGTATTTTCCACGTTGTTGGATATCATTTGTATCAACCTACGAGCTAGAAAATTTGATAAAGGCATTCCTGCCTTTACTTGCAGAATAATATCAATCATTTTTCGCTTTATTATACATTTAGCTTCTCACGACAACTGCTATCATGTCCATTAAGGGAATTCAATGTAGTTTGGTGAATTATTGAGGCAAAAGAAGATAATGATGAACAACAGCAGTTTTCCGTTTTGTCTTTTTCTTTCTTACTTTGTGAATGTGATGACAATTTCAGGTGCATAAAATTCTGCATATTTTGGTTTTTCAGGTACAAAATGTCTGCGATTGTACTATCCTGCATTTTCCTGGAACATAATTATGAAATAATCTTAATCAGCAAAGCAGAAAGAATTATAGCATTTATCGTAATCAATGTGAGAGTATTTTCATAAATAAGTTCATATCAGATTGACCCAAATTTCCAGTATTTTATGCCTTGTTGGATATCATTTGTATCAACTGACGAACTAGAAAATTTAATAGAGGCATTACTGGCTTTACGTGTAGAATATTATCAGTCGTATTTGATATTCATGTTCCCGTGTCGCCTGATTCGGATATAGCGATTGTCGATGCGATGAGCATTTCGTCGGCTACGTTCGAAATGTCATAACTACAACAGTAGTTACGACATTTCACCCAATATCTGGAAAAGGGTTCCTTTAAGGCTTTAGAGCCCAACATAGTTCAAGATCAGCCTGCGTATACACGCAGTCTGATCATGAACCATGATGGTCACCATTAGCTTATCCGTGACCTGTCGCAACTGTAAGATAGCAGCAAAGATCCCGGTACAGGCGTATCGTGAAACATGGTTGTTTCAATGCGATAAGGGACATTTTTCCAGATGCTGGCTCATTTTGAAAGTAACGGACGATATCTTTGTCCATTTCGTTTGTCTATCTATCAGTTCATCTCCCTATCTGTCTATCGACTAGAGCCTTTTCACCTTTGAGACATGCTGTTTGTCAAAACTGATTCGTTAGACATAAAGTTCAAATGTTTGATATAGCCTTCATGAATTACATATGACATACGAAACATCATGAATCATAACTTCGAAAATGGATGCCCATTCACGAAATTGGGCAAAGCTCCTTGCCCAGTTTCGTAATCGGGCAAGCGCTATTTTGAAATCGTACAAAAACAAAATTTGGCACTACATGTACACGTTTTTCTTTTACAAAAATATACTCTAGTATCAGGATCATCAGTCTATATCAAAATTATGCTTTACAGAATAATTACAGTACGGAGTATTTCGCATTTGCATCTTCATTGGTATTACATGTAAATACAGTTTTTATACGAACTTAACTTATTAGAAAACATTGTTTTCATGATTCAGTTATAGCAGGGTTAACCCATTTCCCCCTTGTGACGCATTTTGACGTCCTGAAGGGGAAACATTGTGGAAAATGAAGAAAGTGCTGGTAACACGCAATTTTTTCATTAATGAAATTGTTTTCCTATCCAGGTTGCAAAAAATGTCAACAATTTTAAGTTATCGGCTGCAACTCCTTTCGAATTCGGACAATCCAAAATTTTGCGGTCTGGTAAAGGGTTAACAAGCTATCAATGTTGATGATCAATCACTAAAAGGAACAATTCCAGACAACATTGTGACTAATCATGAATCTATCATCTACGAGTATATATTCCAAGATATGGAAACCGCCCTTATAGCATTTGAGACCAATATATTATGTATATTTAGATCAACAAACGCCTTTTAGTGCAGTCTGGTCAAGACCAATGCCAATGACAGTTTTATTGAAGCTACTAAGTATTAGAGAATGCTTGTATCGGTCAGTTTCTGAAAGTTTATAAGAAGATAATAATTACTGAACGGTAATGATTTTGATCTGAATATATATCGGTGTCAAATGCTTGTAAGCCATTCGCTCATTTTGACGCTTTTTTATACCACACAAGATATTTATTTTCGATTATGTCAAGCTATTTCTTCATTTCCCACAATATTTTCTTATGTTATCGGTGTCTGCAACATCTTTGAATCAGTACAAGACGTATCAAGTTTTGCAGCCCAATAATACTGTAAGAGCCATTTTCCAGATTTCGGTTCTAAAAATTGTGGCCATTGTTCTCCATAGTTATGATCTATATAGACCAGAAAGTCCCTGATTATCTTAGAAGATGGCTGGGGAAAACCTTTTAACAGCCAATCATTTCCCAAACAGCCATAATTCAGATTGCTCCAATTGAAAGCTGTTGCTGATCATCAGCATTATCATTTTTGTGTTTTATTATATTTACGTCTTCAGAGTCGTCTTATCTGAAAAAGGGACGATACATGTAATAGGCTGCATTTTGTTGTTATCCCATTTCCAGACGGCAAAGTTTTAGACTGATCCAAATGCATTCAAGTATGTTGCAGACGACAATTCCAAGGAATGAAATTTTACAATATTTTGGTCTTTCTCAACAGAAAACATTGTGGGAAATGAAGAAATTGCTTGTCACAAGCAATTTCTTCATTTTCCACACTGTTTTCCTTGCCCTTCCTTTAAGCGGCGTCAAAAAGCGTAACTGTATGAAAATGGGTTAAAGTTGCAGCCAGAAAAGGATGGTTCCTATGAAAAAAGTGATCAGCTGACCTTTACTAAAACGATTCTCTGTCAACTATGATAGATATTCTTTATTTAGACCCTTATTTTCTAGGGACGGCCAAGCAAATTGGCTGATTCCCTGTATCCCTAAAATTACTAAAGGTATTTTATATAAAAAAAGAATATTTATTTAATGATAAATAAAACAATGCGTCGGTGTTATTGCAAAACATACAACATGATCAATGGTTTTGCCATTACAACGACGAATTAATATAAAAAAAATATATATCACATTCGTTTTGGTTTTGTTTGTAAACAATTCTAACCGAATTCAACAAAAAGGCTGTATAAAAAAAGTGCTCCAACGATAATCAGGTTCCCGCCAAAAAATATAGACCATACCCATTTGATAATGAAAGGTTAGACAGATCAAAACACAATTATCGCAATGAAAACAATGATAATATTTGTAAGTATGACTCACTCCAAATACCTATGTCTGTGGTCTAATGGTTAAACAGTTGGTGCTTGACCATAGGAAAGGGGCTCTTTTTTAACTGTGTGGGTTCGATTCCACACATATCCGTGTATCTTTTTTTTTCAATTGTTTCCCTTATTTGCGTTTTCCTTTTTTTTTTTTTTTTTTTTTTTTTTTTTTTTGTTCCTTTCACATTTGTAAATAGATATATATTCTTTATTTTCAATGCAAACCATTGTCAAACGCAAACATAGGCTGAATAAAATTTAAAAATGCTGCAATTGCAAGTAGATCTTAAATGAGCTTCACATTTTTTATGCTTTTCTATGTAGAAAACAGTTTAGGAAATGAAAACATGCTGATGACAAGCAGTTTCATTTTGTCGAATAAATATATGAAAAAAGTCATGATCTTTCATTTTGTGGACTGTCTAAAAGCGTCATTATGTGAAAATGATTTTTTATTCACAATATATAAAGATGCAATACACTACAAAAACATAAATTAAGCAATAAAGGTGTGGAACTCTTACTGTCGCCAAACGGCAAACATTTAGACTGCTCAATTTTTAAAGTTTTCTAGACTGAAATTGGCGATTTTCCGAAATTATCTTATAAATCTATATAAAAATCATAAAGAGTCTGCTTTCTTCTCATCTTTTTTTCTAAAATGGTAAAACAAAATATATTTGTAAAACAAAATATGTAATTTCCCATCGTTCTATGAGACTCGAACCCACGTTTGCTAAAAGAAAATGGACGAAACGCCGGTGTTCTATCCACTGCGCTATCAGGAATGTCTATATAACTCAGCGTAAAATATAAGATTTTAATCGTATATAACAAGTCTTTCTTACCTGTAGGCCGAGTTTATTCTTTGTTTGTAAACATCACATTATTGTTGGAATGCTATACTGTAAAAGCACGGTGTCACTTTTCGTCAAATTAACCCGTTTCCCAATTGCGAAATTGTACGGAGGTCCAATTTCAAAAAAAAGCTACAAATGATAAATACATTATACATGTAGTTGTTCTCGTTCAAATATGCCGTAACTACAGCTTATTCAAGCGGTAGTTACGACGTTTTCAAACGTGACCAACGACTATCAAGGACAGAAAAACCAGGTCTTCTTTGGAAATGGTTTAAAGAAAATGATGATAAATAAAGCAATAATTAATATCTAAAAAATAAATGTCGCATTGGTGCTGGTTATTGGCAGTAAGTATTTCTACTCGAATTCAACAAAATTCTGTCCTTGAAAACATGGTGACACGTTTCCTCAAATTAAAAACCAAACCGGCGCATTCATAAAATAAGGTCGGCCTCACATAGAAATTGGAACATGAATCGAGACTTGGGCAATACTCCTCTGTTATTGCCAAGTAATATTTTTCCAAGAGACTTAACTGTAATCCAGATTAAATTGATTGAGAACTCTTTCCAATCAAGCTTTAATTAAGAGTTGCGAGCCTTCCTTTGATTCGTGTAAATGTGAATTAAATATTCCAGGGTCACCAACAACGGTTAATAAAATATTTGAAAATTTACAAATAAAGTATATGTCCCGATAAATGACCTGACAGAGCATCTCTCGCTAATAACTACAGCTGCTCTGTCAGGTCATTAAAGGGACATTTCATTCCAATTTCAATTTTTTAAAGTATGTCTTGATGCCAAGATTAATTATTCTAATGAGTATAAATACTATTGGTTTTTAATTGGACGTCCGAAAGGACGTACAATTCTTATAACCACTTTTGGACAGGCGAAATGGGTTTTCATTACCAAAAAACCCTTTCACAGACTCAATTGCCAGTTGACCAAAATTCAAAATAGATTTTGCGACCATACAGGAAAACTGTCGTATCTTTTCCTACTTTCTATGTGTTCTCTAACAAATACTATAAGATTCATTGGCCGATTCAATTCATGCCACGTCTTAACCAACTTTACGATCTTTTTTCGATTTAATCATTTTCTTGTAGTTTTTTTTACTTTCGTAATATTTATTGTGTAAAGGGTAAGATCTTTAGAAAGCGATACATGCATACACTATGGTTATAATGTAAACAGACACCCTATATCATCAGCAGCAGCGATAGCTCAAACGGGAAAGGATTAACCTCGCAACCTTTTTTCAGTTTGAAATTTGGAACGCCGTTGGTTCAAAACCAGTTCGGATTATTTCTTCTGTAAAACGTTTGTTTTTCTTGATGTGTTTACTGAAAACACACATTTTAGAATGATTACCCAATTTAATGCACGTTTTGTGTATGATAGGTTCCTTTTCTTTGATCATTGTTGTTTAAGTCTTTGACATATTTAAAGGAACGGGGTTTCCACGAGACGTACTTTGGAACCAGGGTTTTGAAATTGATTATCGGGGAGTGAGTTCATTTCGCAACTCGGGTTCGACTCGATGACAAATCGGGGTTCCATCTGAACAGCCTCAGATGAGACACTAGTGAAATCCACCTATTCAGAAAAATAGTTGCTCTTACGAGTTTTTTTCTCCAGCATCTGTATCACTGATATTCGACAGTATCATGACCTATTTACATACTGATCGATGATCATGACAACAATGATTATTACTAGTATAAGACTAAGTGACAGCGATCTGTATTTATTTCGTTTAAGAGACCCGTTTACGTGTATTGAGCTAAGAAGATGAAGCAATGGGTCTGCAACAGATGGTACCTGGATGATCGTATGAATATGTTTACAGATAGGGACATTGCTATTCTCAAATTTTCGTTGATAATGATATGAAGATTTAAATTGCTTATTGTACTCCACTGCCATTTTCCCGACGGCACGTTCCCAATTTCTTCTTTTTATGCACATCTGTAGATGTAAGGATGCTGCGGTAGTACTTGTATGAGGAATCAATGGTTAGGTTCTCCAATTCATCTGGTATTTTGTTTCAGGAAAAGTATGTATTGAATTTGTTTTGTAACCACAACCAGGGAAAACTGCTACCGTCTTTTTTTCTTTTTTTTTTTACTATAAACAGGAATAAAAATCAAAGTGCTTGGAGCACTATATTTAGACGCCTCTCATTGATTCAGCGGAATTGTATGTAAATGATCGGCGTTTCATTACTTTATTTCGTTGAATTTGTGTTAAGATCGATTCTAAATCACTGCGGTCGTTTTTTCGCCAACGATGGTGGAGATAGAAGTCGAACAAGAGTGCCATGGTCACAATATACGCCGCCACTTATAAAACTTGAGACAAAAAAAATGACATTGACAAGGATTTATAAATATTCACACAAAAACCTGTAAAAAGTTGTGTTCACAAAAAGGTTTTTATAAATATCCAGTCAAAAACCTGGAAGGGATTGCGTTCACGAGACTGAAATATCATTAAGCCCTAGAGACTAAGATTGAAGGGGGCATAACTCAGGCAAAAATCAATGAACCATAAAATCCTTACTTCATGCACATCTACCAATTAAGGTAATAATATCCACCAAGTTTCATAAGGATCCAGTCAGAATCTTAGAAGAAGTTGTGTTGACAAGGCTGCAATTTCAATCAGCCCCAGAGACTAAGTTTTAAGGGAGCATAACTCTAGAAAAAATCAATGAACCATAAAATCCTTCCTTCATGCAAATCTACCAATTGAGGTAACTGACCAAGTGTCATTAATATCCAGCCATAAACGTAGGAGGACTTGCGTTGACACGGCTGTAATTTCAATAAGCCCCAGAGACTAAGTTTTTAAGGGGCATAACTCAGGCAAAAATCAACGAACCATAAAATCCTTCTTTCATGCACATCTACCAATTGAGGTGATAACATTGACCAAGTTTCATTAAGATCCAGCAAGAAACTTAGGAGGAGTTCCGTTGACAAGGCGGCAATTTCAATAAGCCCCAGAGACTAAATTTTTTTAAGGGGCATAACTCTGGCAAAAATCAACGAACCATAAAATCCTTCCTTCATGCACATCTACCAATTGAGGTGATAACATTGACCAAGTTTCAAGAAGATCCAACCAGAAACTTAGGAGGAGTTGCGTTGACAAGAAAAGTGGACGGACGTACGGACGGACGGATGGACGGACGGATGGACGGACGGACAGACGGAGAAGATGACGCCAATATCCGGCGGCGTATAAAAAAAGATGATTAAAAAGAACAATGTCTGAGTAGAATTCGAACCCAGGGCCTTCCGGATATAACATGTGTAAAGAGTACAAGGTGAGTGCTCTGCTAAGTGAGCTATCGCGGCTTTCATTTATGTAGCGCGTTGGCTTACATTTTGAATAAATTGCTTTGTAGCGTACTTTATAAAATCAATGAAAAGTATAACTGACGACAATACTCATAGTAAACCGAAACAAGAAGACAAATGTGATAATCGCATGGCCTTAATTGAATTTGGTAATCAAATTAATAGTGATTATTCATAGCGACAAATCAGTTGTCTTGAAACGGCAATCAAATCAATTTGAAGCCTGAGAAGGGTTTTCTGGTATTAAAGCCGATTTCGTATGTCCGAAACCGATCTTATAGAATTAAACACAGAAGAATGAATAAAATATCTTTCGTTCATGTACAATCCCGCTCAATCAATCAGAGACGTCCAATTACAGTGCTCTCAGCACTTTGATTTGAAGTTGTTGCCAATAAGCGAGAAACGCGCATTTAAAGTTGAGAGATAATCGATAAATTGCATATAAATCCGAACTGTTGTCCACAACAATTTGTTCAATTTTAACACATAAATATAAATTTCTCGTAAACGGCGCAATATTTTGGATCGAAATTTTCAGAATTTTCATAAGGAAATGTGCTCTTTCAGATAAAAATAAAAGTAAAATTTATGACAAAAAATTCTGAAATGTCACTTTAATCGAAACCTATCAGTGGATTTAGAGTTACGTTTTTATGTCATTCAGGTGGCAGTGCGTTTAAAAATATTTTTTACTCATTGAAGCTTAGTGTTAAAGATAATTAGCGTACCAAAACCTTTTATCATTTCGTAAAGAATAAACAAAATGAAATGTTATTGTAAGAAAGGAATTGGAAGCATTTTAGTGTAAAGGGCAGACACAGAAAATTTCATATCTACTAAAGATATCAATCAACTGGTAGCGAGGCTAGACATTATTTTGGCTAATGAGACTTATCAATATTTCGTCGGTGTTGTTGCAAAACCTCGTATCTACCGGTTAAATAAAGCCGTAGATACGAGGTTTTGCAACAACACCGATCATTTCTGAAGTTTGTGATTGCTGGAAGTTTGTTTCTCTTGAAATCGAAATTCTCACTTGAAAGGTTCAGACATAGAAAGTTTCATCTCTACTAAAATATTGGCTAATTTGACTGATCAATATTTCTGAGTCTTGTGATATAACAGTTACTCTTATAGTTACCTAAATATTCTTTATACAAATAAGTCAAGAGCAGAGGGGTTTGGGGAAATGATAAATAAAAAGGCTGAAACTTTATACGTATTTAGGGCAGATAAAGCAAGTTTCATCAACAATTAGGTAGCCCGGAAAATGTCAAACAGAATGTAGATGCAGATTTGCCTTGTTTTATGGTGTTTCTAAAGGCACCCGTAATACGCATCCAATAGTTTATATAAACATTGAAACACAACAAAAGAAAGAAGTAGTATAGACATTTGATCGTAAGGGTTCAGAAATAGAAAGTTTCATTTCTACTATAGATATCAATCAATTGGTAGCAAGACCAGACATTATTTTGGCTAATGAGACTCATCAATATTTTGAGTTTTGCGATGCTCGAATTTAGTTTCTAATTAACACGATATTTCCCTGGAAAGGCAGCAGTATTTTAAGTCGATTTCTGCTAAAGGCCATATATTAAGAAATGTTGTTCATGCTTCCATTAAAGCCGAATATGTACAAACGATTCACAGAAGCGTTAATATTGTTACAAATAGGAGGGCTAGATAACTGAAGGGTTGTCAAAATGGATTGAACTACAATAACAAGTATCAAGCACTAGTTAGTCGACTAAATTACTTTTCGATTTTTGTTCAAATGGTGCAGTTCAACTTTTTCGATGTTTACTTATTCACCACTCATCTATTATGTTGCCCATCGTTACGTCGATTCTATTGTTGGTCATTTATTGCAAGTTAATATTTCAGCCATTAAAATTTTCTATCAGAATTTTTTTATTGTTATGCCGTTTACAGCCAACGATTGGACAACGAAATCCCGCCGTGGCCCCGAGATTAGACGCAGTATGCCTTCGTAATAGCAGGTGTCAATCGCTTCGTAGTACATGTATAGACCGATGGATAGAGAGTACATCCAGTCTGTTGTCCCATGTAATGAGGAGGAATTAGAATACAGTAGGGTCCAATTTGGTTTCATATGTTAAAAGGACCTTTTGTCATAACTCTGCTCATTTTTATGCATGTTGGGTGGTTAGGGATCTTGTTTACATTGTTTCTCAACAACCACCATCTAAAAACACACGTAAGATAAATGAGTACTCTTTAAGACCATCAACCATTTTCCGGACGGAGAGTTGCATTTTTTTTATTCAATGGCGTTTCGGATCACATGATAAATATTTACAATGTTTTTATGAAATTAAATTACATCATGGAATCTACCAAGGACTTCAAAAGAAACGGTGCTGCTCAGCATCCTTCCATTTACAGTGTTTCACATATCTATCTTTACTTTTACATGGATGTAATAACATGGGATAGTTGTGGAAATTGGTAAAAACTTTTCCCAGTTTGCATGCAATCTCTTGTTTGATTGCCATTGTAGAATAGAAAGAATATGATTAGTAAGATAAGTGAGTTACTTTGACGGGATATGTTTAAACTGAAACTCCTTTTAACTTGGATTTCCTTTCATTTTTTTTTATTTATTTATTTATTTATTTATTTATTTTACAATGTATTAGATCTAGTACCAATGTACAAGCATGTAACAAACATGTCGAAAAAATACATTTTTATACATTATATACATAATATATTGCATTAATTGTGATTGGAAAAAGTCGTGCTGGTTATGTTTTGCAAAGCATGGTTTCCTATCAATTCTTAGAAAGGGTAAATACAAAGATACGACACAAAAACCGATGATAGAAACTTAAAACCTGCAGAAATTCCCATGGTAGTCAATAGCGAGATATTGTTAAGAATACCTCGTACATTTTACAAAAGAAATTATAGAAATCGTCTGCTATTTATCTCAATTCAAATTTAAAAGTTTCTCTGTTTTACTACAAGACGTATTCCCTTGGTACAGTTTGAAATATCAAACTATTCCCAAGGTTAGTTTAAACACGAGAATGCATTAAGGTAGTATTCCACACACACCATTAGATACCAAAATCCATTGTACAACTTCGTTGTCATTCTTGTCCACGGAGTTTGTTTGGTTTCTAATGGTGGATGGGATACCACAAGCTTCATCTTTGTTTCAATGGCTTCGTTCATTGTATGCTAATGCACATAATAGTAAAAACACGGGGTGTGTTTGAAAAAAAACTCGAACACTATCCTAGAAGAATGGGATGTGCATGCTAGGTAAATGAGAAATTTTTCATTGGCGATGCGAGCACTGAAAAACTTGAATGCAGTATATCGTCGCTTTTCAACAAAAACCTCGTAAACTGCATCTTGTTTTAAGCTGCAGTTTCGATGTTTTTGTTGAAAAGCAGAGAAATACTTACGTCCGTTTGAAATAGATATTGTCTATACTAAGTCGATTTGTCATGTTCTTTATCACAAAATTTGCGTCTTCAATAGTAACAATAACCCAAACCGAAGACGCTTGATTGATTTAACGTCGCTAAGATATATCATATATAATTTTTTAATCGATCATGTCTTTGCTGCGTCGATTTGTCATTTTCTTTATTAATAATGTGCGTCTTCAATGGTAACAATAACCCAAACCGAAGACGCTTGATTGATTTAACGTCGCCAAGATTTATAACGTCTGACTTGAGTTGTCTAATTAATGATCTGCAGCAACATTTAAAGGTTCCAAAAGGTTCTTTAATTACTCAACTGAGATAATTGCATGGCGTAGACAAATGATGGAAAGCAAGTAAATGATCATGTGGCTTTGGTTCTGTAGTTTCGGCTATAATTTTGTCTGTGACAACGGCAATGAATTTAGTGATTAAATAGACCATGTTTATTGTTATGGTTTTATAAATTGTCATTGTTGTTATAAAATATTTTTTCAACTACGGCTTGAATCAAGCCGTAGTTACGAGATTGTATAACAACACCTACGGAAATACGATTTTTTGTCCGAAATTTCGCCATGGTTAACTAGATAGAATCGTTCTATTATGTCAATATTACGTTGATTTGTCATATTCTTTATTACAAATTTGCGTCTTCAATGGTAACAATAACCCAAACCGAAGACGCGTGATTGATTTAACGTCGCCAAGATTTATTACGTCTGACTTGAACTGTCTAATTAATGATCTGCAGCAACATTTAAAGGTTCCAAAAGGTTCTTTGATTACTCAACTGAGATAATTGCATGGCACATACAAATGACGGAAAGCAAGTAAATGATCATGTGACTTTGTTTCTGTAGTTTCGGCTATAATTTTGTCCTATGAAAATGGCAATGCATTTTGTGAAAGAAATAGACTAGGTTTACCCTTATGTTTTTATGAAATCGTCAGTGTTGTTATAAAGTCTTGAAACTACGGCTTGATTCAAGCCGTAGTTACGATATTGTATAGCAAAACCTACGGAAATACGATTGTTTGTCCGAAATTACGCCATGGTTAACTAGATAGAATCGTTCTATTATGTCAATATTACGTTGATTTGCCATATTCTTTATTACAAATTTACGTCTTCAATGGTAACAATAACCCAAACCGAAGACGCGTGATTGATTTAACGTCGCCAAGATTTATAACGTCTGACTCGAGTTGTCTAATTAATGATCTTCTGCAACATTTAAAGGTTCCAGAACTAACCAAAACATTGAATATATAGATTAAGAAAGTGCTGAAATCCAGCGTTTTCATCTTTTCCAACAATTACAAAATGTAAATGTAAATTTTGAAAAACAATGGTTTGAGATCTGAAGATATTTCAATTTAGACACGCGTTCATTTTTCGTCGATTTATCAATTATATTGTGTACTTTTCTCTATTTCAAATTTGCGTCTTACGCACAATGCTAACAATAACCCAAACCGAAGACGCTTGATTGATTTAACGTCGCCAAGATTTATAACGTCTGACTTGAACTGTCTAATAAATGATCTGCAGCAACATTTAAAGGTTCCAAAAGGTCCTTAATTTTTCAACTGAAAGAACTTTCTCCTTTTCCCTCAAATACACTTTTCGTTATGTTTGTTCATTTTTTGATGTCTGAAAAATAGTTCATTTCAGACATGTATTAATTTTCGAGACGATTACATTTTGTCATTTTCTTTATTACGTATTTACGAGTTCCAATGGCAATCGAAAACGCTTGATTGATTTAACTTCGCTAAGATTTATAACGTCTGACTTGAACTGTCTAATTAATGATCTGCAGCAACATTTAAAGGTTCCAAAAGGTTCTTTAATTACTCAACTGAGATAATTGCATGGCGTAGACTAGAGACGGAAAGCAAGTAAAAGATCATGTGACTTTGGTTCTGTAGTTTCGGCTATAATTTTGTCTGTGACAATTGCAATTTGAATTTAGTGATTAAATAGACTAGGTTTATTGTTATGGTTTTATATATTGTCGGTGTTGTTATAAAATCTTGTAACTACGGCTTGAATCAAGCCGTAGTTACGAGATTGTATAACAACACCTACGGAAATACGATTGTTTGTCCGAAATTACGTCATAGTTAACTAGATAGAATCGTTCTAAATTATGTCAATATTACGTACGTTGATTTGTTATATTCTTTATTACAAATTTACGTCTTCAATGGTAACAATAACCCAAACCGAAGACGCGTGATAGATTTAACGTCGCTAAGATTGATAACGTCTGACTTGAACTGTCTAATTAATGATCTGCAGCAACATTTAAAGGTTCCAAAAGGTTCTTTAATCACTCAACTGAGATAATTGCATGGCGTAGACAAATGACGGAAAGCAAGTAAATGATCATGTGACTTTGGTTCTGTAGTTTCGGCTATAATTTTGTCTGTGACAATGACATTGGATTTTGCAATAAAAATAGACTAGGCAAGCATACCTTTATGGGTTTTTTTTTATAAATCGTCGGTGCTGTTATAAAATATCGTAACTACGGATTGAATAAAAAAAAAAACAGAACAGAAATAATTTATTGTGCAAATATGAAATGTTCAGTCGGATTGATATCGGATTTTAACTTTTCGGTAACATCTGAGACACACCGTTAGGGCTCATCTTCAATTACCTTTTCCTCCGACCAATTAAAAAAACTTTCAAGATTCTGAAAACGATTACAACCGAAAACTTCTCAAGGATGACCTGTCATTTTATTGCAGGATTGCGTGTTTGCACGTTCTTGTCATAAAAACCATACACAAGAAAAAATTTGATTTCATAGATTAAAAAAAGATATTTTCAGAAATATCGAGGTCAGTGAACATGACCTCCATTTGGTGAGTCTAAGATGTTACTGTATGAAATTAGATGAAACATCTGATATTAATCAGATTGATGAAATGTTGTGTTACAAAATGAACAGTGTTATATATCTTTATCGAACGTGTCGATTTGTCATTTTCTCAATGGCAATGAATTTTGGGCTTAAAATAGACTTGGTTTACCGTTATGTTTTGATAGACCGTAGGTGTTGTTATAAAATCTCGTAACTACGGCTTAAATCTAGCATCTAGCCATAGTTGCGAGATTCTATAACAGCACCCACGATGTACTATTTTTTGTCCGAAATTACGTTACTGTTTAATAGATAAAATAATTCCCTATTTAACAGTTTTATAATTTTTATCGAACGTGTCTATACGGCGTCAATTTGTCATTTTCTCTGTTACATATTAACCGTAGCCAGACTAGAGTTCTTATTAATGAACTGCAGAGACATTTAAAGGTTCCATATGGCCTCCAACTGGTGAGTCTAAGATGTTACTGTGTGAAATAAGATTAAACATCTGATATTAATCAGATTGATGAAATGTTGTGTTGCTAATTGAACAGTATTATATTATTATCGAACGTGTCTATACTGCGTCAATTTGTCATTTTCTCTGTTACATATTGTTGCTTTTCAACAAAAACCTCGTATCTACAGCTTGTTTAAAGCTGTAGATACGAGTTTTTCGTAGAAAAGCGACGATATTTACGAGTTGCGATGACAACAATAATCCAAATGTTCATCAATGATCGATTTAACGTCGCCACGATTTATGACGTCTGACTAGAGTTGTCTTATTAATGAACTACAAATACATTTAAAGGTTCCAAAATGGTCCCTAACTAACTAACTGAAAGAATTGATTGGCGCGAATAAGAGAAGTTGAGAAAAAAATCAACATGAAATGTGATTTTGGTTTTGCAGTATTTGCCATAATATTGATGGCGATGATAACCATGAATTTTGCGCCAAGAAGGACTGGTTTTACTACATGTACACCGTCAGTGTTGTTATATAATCTAGTTACTACGGCTTGCATCAAGCCGAAATTACGAGATTTTGTAACAACTCCTACGAAAATACTATTGTTTGTCCGAAATTAGATCTACGTCACGATATATTGAATAAAATCATTCTTCTTTCTCAAGACTAAACGTAAGGATGGGTCAATTTCAAAGTCGTTATATATAGAAGAAAAAACAAACATTGCAGAAATAAGAATCTACTCGGCTATTCATCTCATAGAAATCCTGTTAATTAGTATTTTCTCATTTTCTCTCATTGTTTTATAAACTTATACTATGTAGGTTCATGAAAACCCAGTATTTAGTGTAGAGTTAGGGGTTAATGATTTAACGTCGCAAAGATATATTCCGTCTGACTTTAAAAAAAAAAGGCAGTCTGATAAATGAACTGCAGCGCCATTTGTTTCTATCCAAATATAAATGAATATTTTGCTAAAAATAGACTGGTATTGATAAACCGTCGGTGTTGTTATAAAATCTCGTAACTACGGCTTGAATCAAGCCGTAGTTACGAGATTTTACAACAACACACACAAATTACTATTTGTTTGTCCGAAATTACGTCACAGTTAAGTGGATAAAATCTTTCCCTATTGTCTCTAGTTTAGACGACTCTTCAGATTACTAAAATACCATTTAATATACAAACTTGTCAGTGACATAAAACAATATTTTGATGGCATCTTGTGGAAACACATCGGTATGGTGAATCCCCTTCCCTTATCGTTAGTCTAGGAGGTAGATGAGGTTTAATTGCGGTAAAAGCACCATACAACTTTTAGACTGATTCTTGTAGCAAATTGTCTCAGGAGGTCGGAAATGCGCGTCTGACGCGCATCCGCCTAGATATAAGGGGAGAAAACTGAGGTTAAAGTTGTCTGCCCTTGGATTTTTAAGCCTAAAATGGAAATCTTACTAGGCATTTATTTTAAGGCATTGAGTTATTACAAATGGTTTAAAATAGGTAAATATATGCATATATCATCTCCATACATATTTTGATGATGTTTAATGAATGTTTTTGATCCATACAAATCCAAGATGGCCGCCAGAATGTCTATTTTTAGTAACAAAAAGGTGGTTTTTCAAAACAAGATTTTTTTCTGGGATGCATAATACGCTGATATGAATTTTTATGCATGTGTTTAATAAATAATCAAAGTACTGAAAGTACTGTTGGAAAGCAAATTTGCTGGTTATGTCTAAATGCCTTTCTAGTTGTTAGCAATATGAATTACACGGAGTTGGATAAAAGTAATTAATTGAATTTGATTCTTTAGAAAGTTACAAAATACAAATTATGAAAGGATAATGTCTGTTCCATATCAGCACAATATACTGAACAAAAGAGAAAACTTTACGCTGCAAGATTTCTTGTTTCTGAAAAAGTATCGAACTAAAAGCCTGATTTTATTTTTACAATATTTCCATGGCATTCGGCAATCGTTTTGTCGAAGTTTCATTGCCTTGTCTCCTTTAATGTCAGAGTTACGGCCCTTAATGCATTTACTGCTAATTTCATCTGATGCCACATACGCGCGATAAACGATTCATTATTTTTACGGAATTGGTCATATCCGGGTTGCCAAAAAACCCACAAAACATCTCTCTTATCACTTGTAGCAAGCTCTAAAATAAAGGTCTAATCTGTCAATTTTGTGAATTACCCCCTTTTGACATAAACAAATAGGGAATTTAAAATGTTTGATATTCATAAATTGCACACATGAAAAACGGACCCCTGTCACACTTAAAGGGTCCGTTTTTCATCCCCATAATTAAGATCAACAAAACGTTTAGTGTTTGGCACAACCAAGTCAATGAACGATGCGAAGCACATTCATTTGATTTCTTTACTTGTTGAATTTAGAAGAAATATGACAAGCAATGTATGTGTAAAGTTTTAACTTTTGTTCAGTATACTATGGTAGGTTCTATAAAGTTTCTATGGAAAATCCAATTGCCGAAAACATAGTGCTGTTTTAATTCATTTCGGGCACTAATTTTCAATAAAATGTTATAAGGAAATGATGTAGAAAGCAAGAAATTGGAAGGCATGTGGTCTTGGGTCCTCTCCAAACAGGGACTGGGAGAGCAGAGCCTCCTATCCGGGGGCCGAATTCTCCCAGCCGAAAACGACTATAAGGCATTCTAGCACTCTATATGTTCTCCTATACCCAATGTCATGTTCTGAAGTAGGTTTTCTTGTATAATAGACTAGTGCGACAGGTCACGGTTCATAAATCTATTTGATGTACGACGTGAACTTTTGCACAATTCGGTACAATGGACAAGTTTCCACTAAGACCCCCCCCCCACACACACACACACACACACACACACACACAAAACAGCCTCCGGAAGTCGTCCTTACAGGCAAAAGGCGAAATTTTTAAACTGGGAACGGTTGACTGTAAATCAAATGAAATAACCGGCTATCCGGCTATCAACGAATTCATTCAATTTCATAGTTTTTGTTCCACTTAAAACTTCTCTTTATCACTGTATATTGAATGCACGTGCGCTTAATCGCTGTATATTGAATGCACGTGCGTCGTCATCGATTTCTCCGCATTTTGTGGGAGCCTCGTTTTGAAAATGTCGATTTGTTACTATTTTTAGTAACAATTCACATGTATACAATGTTAATTTCCCATAAACCCATTGTTTGCCTCCGGAAGTTAATCAGAGTCTTCTCTGATGAAAATTCGCTCTTCGATTTTTGGATGTCGCTATTTACATCAGAGCGCTGTCCAATTCAAAAACAAAAGAAAATTCCGACACAAGTTATGTCGCTGTGTCGGAATTTTCTTTTGTGTTTGACTGGGACAGCGTTCCGTTGTAAATAGCGACATCCAAGTATCATCGAGCGAATTTTCATCAGAGAAGTCTCGGATTACCGGAAGTGTTCTGCGGGTACGGACTAAAACATAAATGAAAGGAGTCTATACCCTAATTAGAATGCATTTGATCGCTGAAAACTACATGTCTTACTTGCTATACCCTCCAAGCAGGGGTCATGATTCATTGTTATTTATCATTTAACGTTTAGTACACGTTTGAACGGCGTTCTAAGAGAGTAACTTGCTAAAACATGTGTTCCGTAACTACTTTATCCCTTTCCCAAATAAGACCGGGTTTGACAGCCCGTAAAGAAAATGTTCGGGGGAATATTGGGATGAAAGAAGAAACTGCTGATAATCAGAATTTTCTACTTTAACCTCGATATTGTCTTTGGTATTATCTACAAATAGTTCTAATTTTATCTAGGTATATACCAATTTTGTCGTCTGCTACGGCTTTTTTTTTTATTTTGACCAAAATGAAATGTTTCTATTTGGGAAATGGTTAACATACCAACAATGTAAATTGATTTGATTCTATGTATGCCTATTCATCTAGATCTATATCTATAGATTAAAATGTTAACACCGTTTTTTAAACCAAGTGGTGAAAGGATTGCTAGTCTGATTTCTATGCATTTTGAGCATATCATCACATATTCTGGTTTCCCAGATTTCTACTTTCGCTTTGAAATACCTAGCTACACGCGAATACTAGCAAGGCCTATTAGACAAGATGTCTATGTCATTAACCTTAAAATACCCACTTAGTTGATCAATCAATTATTGTGAACGCGATTAAATGCATGGCTTATCGAAAAATCATTGTTTAGTTTCGGGCATCAAAACGTGTAAGAATTTAGGCATAGAAAGATTCTAAAAATAGACGTGTCCTAGTTCCTATTTTTAGCGCTTGAAGTGGGTCGCATATTTCATAGTTCAGTAAACTTGACTGACCCATTTTCAACGAAAGATATTGGACTGGCTATTGAACCGTAATGAAAGCAAATTACTACGTGATCGTTTCTCCTCTTTAAACACATGTTTAATTGAATGTTTTATCATCGGTCACACAATTGAATATCTTATGTACAACTATAGAATTCAGTATTGAATATTCGAAAGGTTGTTCTTGTCATTGATCTTTGCTTTTGATAGAACTATTTATAGTGAGGAGGACCAGGAGATGTTGTGTGGTATGCAGAAAATGTAAAAGTGCAGAGAATCACGACTGCAATGAAAAGCAAATTTTGCAAATTTGCTTTCCAAAAACTAGGAAATTGTCTCAGGAGTTCGGAAATGCGCGTCTGACGCGCATCCGCCTAGGTATAAGGGGAGAAAATTGAGGTTAAAGTTGTCTGCCCTTGGATTTTAAGCCAAAATGGAAATCTTACTAGACATTACTTTTAAAGCACCGATTTATTACAAATGGTTTTTAATTGGGAAATATATGCTCAATTCATCTCCATATATATTTTAAAGATGTTTCATAAAAGTTTTTGATTCATAAAAATCCAAGATGGCCGCCAAAATGTCTATTTTTAGTAACAAAAGGGTCTTTTTTTGTAATAAGCTTTTTTTCTGGGACGCATGTATGTTGATATGAATTTTTATGCACGAATTTAATAAATATTAACCAATTGAAACTTAGCAAGTTAGGAAAAATAAAGTTTTGGATAGTATTGAAACGGATTGTTTAGCTTAAATTGCATTTTCATGTCCTGAGAATTTTGCGAAAAGCATTTCGATGCATTCCTTTTAAGGCATTGATTCATTACAACTGGCATTTAATTGCAAAAATATGCACATATCATCCCCATTCATATTTCAATCATGTTTAATGAAAGTTTTTGATCCATAAAAATCCAAGATGGCTGCCAGAATATCCATTTTTAGTAACAAAAACGTCTTTTTTGAAATAAGATTTTTTTCTGAGACACATATATATGTTAATAAGAATTTTCATGCATGTATTTGATAAATATTGACTTATTGTAACATAGAAAAGTAAGGAAAATAAGTTTTGGATAGTAGGAAAATAATTTTCGGATAGTGTTCTAAACAAAGTTTTCAGCTTAAATTGCATCTACATAATCCTGAAGATTTTGCCAAAAGTTTTTCGAGCCATAGATTAAACACATTTACAAACAGAGTTATTCTTTTCAATATACATGTGTATTATACATTGTATATGCATTTCACATAATCACTTTGTACGGATACTTATAATCATCAAGAATTATGTAAAGCCAACATGAATGCCAAGATGGCCACCATTTCATGAATTCTGTTGTATAAATGGACTTACTCACGGGAAGTTTTCCTAATCATACAAAATCGCATTTTGTTGATGCAGGTCTGCATGTTATTGCTTCATTATCTGGCTGAATCACAATTGGAAACAACAATTCGAGAAGCAATGAGTCTAATAGAATTTTGTATTTGTTACACAGAACCTTGGTATATTACCTTTCCCAGCATGTGGCCCCTATGAAGTTTTAAAATGTACACTGTATCCTATAACCTTTATAACATTATTTCTTTCTGTTTCCCAGGTACACACGATAACTGTTTTAATGCTGTAAAATTTGAAAGACATAAAAGGAGGTCAACATGTCAAGAATTAAAACCTTACATCTTGTCCAAAAATCATGATCTGGGGAAGTGAAATCCTTTGATGAAAATACTTGTGTGTCACTTAGAATGCCAAACGCTAGTTTAAGCCTGTCAACCGATTCCTATTTTCTTCTACAACTCCTAAATTTTGGGCACAAGTCCTATATGTTCTAGTACCTCATATACTCCTATATGCAATTCTCCTGTATTTTGAAAATATTTCCTACATTTTTTGGGTTAAGTATTGTCAATGAATGATAAGATGCTATTTGCTTCTTTATGTTTCAGGTAAGAGAATTTCTGTCTTCCATTATAGCATTAACATACTGTATAATGTCCTGGTGTTTTCGTCTGTTCATCATCACTAATTTGGTTACCTACAAGGTTATTGAATATGACACATACCTATAAGGTGCCAATACAGATGATGAGGATCATGATATGATGTATAGTAGCCTACTTTCTTGATTGTGATACTGTGGAAGGATTACTTTATTAGCTCACCTTAGCATAAAGTGCTGAGGGTGAGGTATCGTGATCACTCGTCATCCGTCGTCCGCCTGTCTGTTCACAAGTAAAAAACTCTCCTCCCATACCATAAAGTCTAGAGTTTTGAAATTTTGTACGTAGAATCTCATTGTATGAAGGTCCTCTACCAAAATGTTTCAAGTGATTGTGGTACAATGAAATTTAACCATATGTTGTGGGACCTGTATCAAATTTCATATAGACAAAGAAGGAAATCCTGTACAATCTACTACACATGAATCGTTTGACCTAGGGCTTTGAAATGTGGTCTATGCAATTGTCTCATAGCACCCCCTAAAGTACTTCAAATCATCATGTTATAATGAAGGTTGGCCCTGTGTTGTTAGAATTAAATTACACAAAGAGACAAAATATCTAGGCTTATCTTTACTCCAGCTTTTGAGGGCTTTCAAATTGGAGTGCTGAATTTTCTGAAAGCCCTCTGCCAAAATGCTTTTAATTATTGTGCTACAATTAAATTGGGTCCTATGTTGTTAAATATCATTTTCTAGATATAGACGGAGGAGCAAATCCTCAACAATCTTCTACTCCCTATATGTTTGACATACAGCTTTGAAATTTGGTTCGTGTAATTTTATGGTCTTTAATCAAAATACTTGAAAGTTCGGTGGTGCAATGAAAATTGGCCCTTTCTTGTGGGATATTGTATAACATATGGAGGGCAAGAATGAAATCTTGTACAATCTTCTGACAAACATTTGCCTGAAATGAAAATTGGCTGGAAGTTGTTGGTCTGGGATGAGGCAGAAGGTATCGGATACATACAATCTCCTCTAAACCTCAGTGTTGTGCGATATATGGCCATCTCGACTTTCTTGTATAGATTAAACACAAATGCATTAACATACAACAAACTACACTGGGTAAGAATTGTGGGTGTAACACAAAGCTGTCAGTGGATTTATGGCCATGGCTGTAATATTTCTTTGGCTTAATATATAATATATATGTCTCATGTCTCAATTCTCAATTCCCAGACTTGTTTGATGTAACCATGGGATATCACGTCAGTTGTTACAACAACTTCACTGCCACAATGGGTTCTACAGGACAACCTTAAATACTGCAGATGAGTCGAAATCATACACAATTTGCTCTAATGAACAGGGAAAGCTGGTCCATAGAGTACATCTGGTGTATTCCCTGCAACCTGTGTATTTTGTGACTGTCCTGCGAAATTGAAAGGCCAGTTCAAAAAGGAATATCCGTGGAAATGTGAAACTGAAGATGCAGCAAAAGTCATAATATGTGAATTAGGTGTGATAAAAGATGATAAAAACTTATAGCAAAAATCAGTGACATTGGCATGATAGCAAAAGAAGTCAAGTATCACCAAAGCTGCAAGGAAACCTGCATCATGGCAAGGGTCTGGTTGAGGTAGCCTACTAGTATCTAATGACAAATCACCTTCAGCTGATGATCATACTATTACTTTACTAAAGAATCTCATTCAGGAATCACTAGTAAAGTGCAATGGTGCTGAATTCTTGGCATCTCTGCACAAACTTTACATTAGCTTCTTGGATGATGAAGCTCAACAAATACAGGTTACCAGTCTTGGAGTAAAAATCATTAAGTGTTGCCCTGATATACTACTTTAGAGGTTTAGTGAAGGATTTCGAGAAAGACCTCAAGGATCTGTCTGGACCTGTAACAGTGGAAGCCCTTGCCAAATGCCAAGCAGATCCCCCAGGAAAATTAATTAGATTCTTCAATGTGCTTTACACATGGTCAAAGGGTACCCTTAGAGTTTAAAATTGCTAGAGCCTAACCACCCTACAATTTTGTCATTTAGGAAAGGGTTAGATAATAGGGCTGCTTTAAGACATAAGTAACCCTCCTAAGTAGTAGGTTGTCTCAACAATTGAGCAGTGATCGAAATCAAAACTAGAAGGACTAGCTTTCTCTGGCACATCATAGCGCATTGTGTGTGATTTCGACTCATCTACAGTGTTAGATTGCCCCGTAGAATCCCTTATGGCAGTGAAGTTGCTCTAGCAACTGATGTGATATACCGTGGTATCATCAAACGAGTCTGGGAGAATAATTGAGGCATATTTGGAGGAACTACCTCTGGAAAGTCTAATAGACGCATATGTTTGTGCTTTTAACCAGGTTTTTTCGTCAAATGCTTTCAATTCCACAGGCCAGAATTTTGGGCCAATGTATAAAGTACAATTCCTTGACATGTTGACCTCATTTTGTCTAAATTTTGCAGCATTATATCAATTATTTTGTGTACCTAGGAAACAGAAAGGTATAATATTATAAAGGTTATAGGATACTTTGTATGAAACTCGTACATTTTAAAACTTTACAAGGGCCACATCCTGGAAAAAGTAATACCGGGTATATAAAGTTTCCGTGTAAAAAAATAGAATTCCATCAAATTCATTGCTTTCCAAATTTGTAATATGTAATTTATGATTGTGATTCAGCCAGATATGAAGCAATAACATGTAGTCTTGAATCGACAAAAAGCCATTTTGTGTGATTAGGAAAACTTTCTATGAGTTAGCCCATTTCTACAACAGAATTCATCATGTAATTCTAAATTAACCAAAATGGTGGCCATCTTGGCATCCATATTGGCTTTAGAAATTTTTCCGGGTGGTTATATATATCCGTTTACAATAATTGATTATGTGAAATGCATATTCATTGTGTAATACACATGCATATTGAAATGAACAAAACTGTTTGAAAATACCTTTAATCTACCGATCGAAAAGTTTTTCGCAAAATTCTCAGGATTATGAAAATACAATTTGAGCTTAGAATTTGTTTAGAATACTATCCGAAACTTATTTTCCCTACTTTTCTATGTTCCAATAAGTTTATATATATTAAATACATGTACATTCTTAAAGATTCATTTTAGCATAATATATATATATGCGTCCAGAAAAAATCTTATTTAAAAAAAAACACCTTTTTATTACTAAAAATAGACATTCTGGCGGCCATTTTGAATTTTTATGGATCAAAAACATTCATTAAACATCATTAAAATATGTTTGGATATAATATGTGCAGAAATTTGCAAATTAAAAAGCATTTGGATATAATGAATGCCCTAAAAGAAATGCATCGAAACGCTTTTCGCAAAATTCTCAGGACATGAAAATGCAATTTAAGCTTAAAAATTCGTTTCAAATACTATGCAAAACTTATTTTTCCTAATTTGCTAAGTTCCAATTGGTTTATATTTATTAAATATATGCATAAAATTCATATCAAAACACATGCGTCCCAGAAAAAAAACTTATTTAAAAAAAGACCATTTTGTTACTAAAAATAGACATTTTTGTAGCCATCTTGGATTTCAATGGATCAAAAACTTTCATAAAACATCTTTGAAATATGTATGGAGATTAATTGTGCATATATTTTCCAATTAAAGAACATTTGTAATGATTTGATGTCTTGAAAGTAATGCCTAGTAAGATTTCCATTTTGGCTTAAAAATCCAAGGGTAGACAACTTTGACCTCAATTTTCTCCCCTTATACCTAGGCGGATGCGCGTCAGACGCGCATTTCCGAACTCCTGAGACAATTCCTTAGTTTTTATTTATTAAACACATGCATAAAAAATCATATCAGCGGATTATGCATCCCAGAAAAAATCTTATTTTAAAAAAAAAACACCTTTTTGTTACTAAAAATAGACATTCTGGCGGCCATCTTGGATTTTTATGGATCAAAAACATTCATTAAACATCATCAAAATATGTATGGAGATGATATGTACATATATTTACCAATTTTAAACCATTTGTAATAACTCAATGCCTTAAAAGAAATGCCTAGTAAGATTTCCATTTTTAGCTTAAAATCCAAGGGCAGACAACTTTAACCTCAATTTTCTCCCCTTATATCTAGGCGGATGCGCGTCAGACGCGCATTTCCGAACTTCTGAGACAATTTGCTACAAGAATCAGTCTAAAAGTTGTATGGTGCTTTTACCGCAATTAAACCTCATCTACCTCCTAGACTACGTGTTTTCCAACTAAACGGAATTAGACCGGAAGTGTAAAAGGACCGCTGTGATTGTAGAGCCCTCTATTAAAACAAGGGGGATAACCGACCGAATGAACTCCCATTAGATTAGTATTCTTGAAAGTACTGCAATGATTCTGTAAAATTATATACCAATATAATATAGAAAGTAAAATATAGAGCAATAATCTTTCGTATAATGTATACAATCCATTATTAGCACCAAAGAGCCAGAGGCGAAATTTGAGAAGTGCAAGTAATTCCTAAACTGTGTTACATACAAACATGAGCATTTTGAAAGGTTTAGTGCATACTGATGGAAATGTTTGACAAAATGTTCAAAATTACCTCCCTTGCATTTGAATATAGAGTCACATTATATTTGTAAATTATTTTTTCTTGAGGCATAATCTTGAAATCCGGCACGGTGAATCAACTTAGTGTGAACAGTAGCTACAACTGTGTAAAATTCGATGCATTTTGTATAGCTAGAAAGTGGTGTTTTAATGAGGGTCTGTAAACCTTAAGTGCTTAATGCGACAATCTGAATGGAACAAATTCAGTTCATATACTCTTGAAAAAAGACTATACTTCCCAGACTGATACGAATCAAATGTGAGACTAAAGCTATCCCACATCACTTTAGCAACACAGGTCCTACGTCAAACAGTCAAACCAAACCGTGTTAGCTTAATTAATTAGATTAACCCTTTCCACAACTGCAATATTTGATACTTTTCCAATTTAAATATGTTACAGCAGACGAAAAATGGATGCCAATTAGGATATAATGTTGTGTATAATAATATAGCATCGAAAATATTTAGACAAAAGAAGAAAATGCTGTCATCAGCATTTTCTTCTTTTGTCAAAATGTTTTCTAAATCCTTTTTATAATAAGTAAAGGGTATCACCACCAGTTCTAGGCCGATAAAAGGTTAAAATTAACGTGATGATAACTTGAACTAGGTCAAATACTGAATGCCATCATGAACCGTTTGGCTGTCTTTTTTTAAATTGATTTTATTGTTGTTTTCACCAGTACTATAGAGTCAAAGTTAATTGAATAGCAGATTTTGATCCGATTTGAAAGTCGTTGCAGACAAAGCATTCGATTTCAATACAGATAGGAATTGTTAAACAATATAGCACCGAAATTAATAAGGCCAAGGACAATGCTGTTTATCAGAAATCACTTATTTTTGCTCAATGGCTTCTCAAGTGGTGTTTTTTTTTTTTTTTTTTTTTTTTTTTTTGTTTTTTTTTTTTTTCTGTTAGTCACGTCAAAACCAGACTTTGTTAGAACACAGCGGCGGTAAGTCACGGCTCTAACTGCACGATTACATACGGCTAAATAAATGCTACTTGATATGGAATAAATGGTATACAATTTATTGAAGGAAACGAAAACATGCTGGCCATTGGCATGTTGTTTTAACAAGGAAACCAATATTGGGCTACCATTTTGTTTTATTTTCATTTTTTTTTTTCAAATAAAGAGGATGGTAGTTTGAAAGGTGCAGTATTTTCCGAATCTTTTATTTCTGACGTTCCTAAACCCCACAGGTAGTTTGAGAAAGAATTTATTTAATTTGAATATTAAAACTAGATAAACGCGAATAAATTGTTTAATTTCCTGTCAAATAGTATAAACTGGTACTCCGTCGTCTCTCTCAGTCGATAGATCTAGGGGCAGTAACCCAGTCTATTAAATAGAAGTGATACTTTGGGTGCAACCTTCGATCTTGGGTTCGTTGAAGCACCCTACTTTAAAAGAAAAAAGACAATTCGTTAATTAACTTTTATTCTTTCCAGTTTAATGATTAATGTTAAAGATCCATTTTAATTTGAACGTCGGCTTTAAACTTCATTAAATTTCGTGCTATCCCTAGAATTAGCTCGATAATTCGAAACTCAGGATTAAAACTAATAACTATTTTCAGTCGGCAATTCTCGATAATTTTCACGCGCCTATCACGCTTTGATTTAGAGCTTTATTCTATCGTTAGTGGTTGACTTAAATCTCGTAACTTTAAAGGGTAAACATTATTATTTCAAAATGTCTAATTTGATTTTTTTTTTTTTTTTTTTTTTTTTTTGGGGGGGGGGGGGGTATTGTTTCCTTAAAATGATGATGGAAAAGGCAAACTTTCGGGTTATGATAATTTCATTTGTTATTTATGAAAACTTTATTTTTATGTTTTATTCAATGTTTTCGGAATATTTGTGTATTGTCCACCAAATTAACCCGGGACAACTTAATTTTCGTTTGCAAAGTCCGTTAGTTGAGCGTCTTAAAAACATTGCCTAAGTGGAGTCATTACATATGCAGATGTCCCGGGTTAGTCTTGCTTTACTATAGCCTACGTGGTA
The DNA here is from genome assembly GCA_963680895.1 of Fragum sueziense. Taxonomy (NCBI): domain Eukaryota; kingdom Metazoa; phylum Mollusca; class Bivalvia; order Cardiida; family Cardiidae; genus Fragum; species Fragum sueziense. The sequence continues at coordinate 57,507,473 of OY804598.1, read as the reverse complement.
GGTGTAACTCACGATAAATGACCAGGCAGAGCATCCCATGCCAACCGACAGAGAAGCTCTGCTAGTTCATTTATCGTGAGCTATTATAATAGTAAGTCTTTAAATCTACGGGGGAAACTGCGATATATTTTCGCTGACCAGACCTTATTCAACTTCCTCTGATCACGAACGCTTATGTGCGTGTTATAACGTCATTATACAAGTCTGTTTGTCATTTTTGCTCACGTCCCGGTGAAGATTTATTGGAGAAAGGTTGAGCTCAAGTAGAAATAAAAACCATCCCAGATTTATACTTTTTTACAATAAAGCCTACCACTTACTCACAGCTATTTAGAAAATATTACTCTATCTTTCTATCACTGTCCATGTCTTACATATACATGTAACAAGACATCTGATTGGACGAGACTTATGTCTCGGATTGGACGAGACTTATGTCTCGGCCATTCGGATTGATAGTTCAATACCGCCATTGTACTTTCAGCGTAAAATTGTAGTTTTATAACAGCTTTACTATATGGGTTCCTGGTATTTCTCTCACCAGCACCACCACAATATCCAAACCGAGCCTCCAGCTGCTCTATCACATAGCCTAGATGATAAGTTTTGTGAAAGCATTGGCACAAAAGAAGAAAATGCTGATATCAGCATTTTCTCCATTTGTCTAAATATTTTCTTTGCTATTGTTTATACATATAAAATTCAATGTTCTTATGTAAACGCATCGAACGACTTAGAAAGGCATTGGTATTTCGCAACATATCTTGTTTCATTTATGTCCATTTTAACTCCTGTAGTAACTTTCATATTAGAACCGTCCTGATTTTTGTTGTTTGTTCTTAATATAATGTCTTTCGCACTCCTAGAACAATTTTATGTCGCCGTCTTATTACTCAGCCTTCACAATAAATCAGGAAACAGGGAGCAATGGAATGATTTTTTTTTCTGTTCGCTTCTTTGCCCTTTCCCAAACTGCGATATTATGTACTAATTCATTTTGAAACTTGACACACAAGAAAAAATGTAGATCTAAAAAGAGACACACATGTATGTTATAAAATAGAAAATATTAAGGGGAGGAAAATTGCTAAGTAACATTTTTTCATATTTTTAAAACATTTTACTAACGACGTCAAAATAATGCCGTATTTGGAAAAGGGTAAAGCATTTCCAGAACAACGCATGATTCTGAATACCTTAGTAGAACCTTTTCTATGTGAAACATTGACTCAAAATGAAGAAAATGCTGACCTAACATCACATTTCTTTTCTTCCAATACTTTCGAAAGATGTCAACATTATGCATGTCAAAACCAATAATCGTTTGAGAAAGGGTGAAGCATTTACTTATTTTGTCTCAATGCTTTCCCAGGGCATTTCTGTTAGAGACCTTAAAATCAGGCTTTGTTGGGGGAAAAGATTAAATTTTTATCGCCGAATTCTCGATGAACGACCTTGGTAATGTTTGTTATTAGAAGAGTAGTTCAATGTTAATGGTTGTTTGATTTTAGACTGTCACAGACCCGAAATGATGGAATTTGAAATGATTCCCGAACGTCGCATGCTCAATATCCATTAAACACTGTCTTAACCCTTTCCCAAACGACAAAATTTTAGGGTGATCCACTTCAAAAACTGTAAAAAAAATTACAAAATTGATGTCATTAAAGATAAGATTTGTGTAAAATATAGCACAGAAAATATTGAGACAAAAGGAGAAACTGCTGGTTATCAGCAGTTTCTTCTTTTGTTTCAATCTTTTCCCAAACCTTTTCTGTTAGGGACATCAAAACCAGGTTAGTTTAGTTTAAACATATTTTATTGCCATCAATATTTACATACATGTGGAGTTTTTTTTTACAGCAAGTGAAAATCAACAGTTGGTAAAAGGGTCTGGCCACCACCAGGTCTTGTTTGGGAAAAGGTTAATCAACTCCTTATTCTGACGTCTCCAGGGGGAAATATCTTTGGAAGGAATCAAATGAAATGGAGAAAATATTGAAAATGGTGATAAACCAGCATTTGATCCTTTTGCCTCAACATTTTTCTTTGCCACATTTTACACAAATCTCATCTTTATCAACACACATATTGTCATTTACTGCAGATTAAAAGTGGTAAATTCCTTTTTTGCATTTCCAGAACGGTTTGAATTAAGAAAGAATACCTATAATGTGGGCATTTTGAAATTCATAAAAGATCGATTTTTTCGAGCTGTGGCGTTACGTGTCCGAACCTATTCGGGCACAGTCGTAAACATTCGGCGGTGGAAATATCCTCCGCCGAATGTTTTCGGCGTCGCCCGAATAATTTCGACGTCGCGCGAATCTGACCTTATTTGGGGGTGAACTACCTTAATGGATTTGTTTTCACAGTCCGTAATCTAGTCACCAAAACGTCAATATCTAATTAACCTCGGCTAGGATAAGAATTAAATGGTTTGCAGGTAAAATGAAATATTTCCCTGAATTGTGGGGAAAAGATTTACCGAAGCTATAAGCAAGGATTAGACGGGATCTACAGGGTTATATAGTTCTATAGAACGTCTGGTGCAGTCGTGACAATCTATTTCTGTGCAATTTTACATTGTTTCCCTGCTAAATTCGCCCTTTTCCCCAAACGCACAAATATACATGTCGAATTTGAACGCTGCTGCAAGCAATTAAATGGTTGTCAATGAAAATAGCACACTCGTTCGACATAAGACTGCTAAAAATGTGAGGCATCGTTTGAATTAAACTACAAAGTGAAAAGAATGCCACACTGATTTTCAGTAGTGCCTTTTATTACTTTACTTGTTCAAAAAACTGTAGTTATTTAACAGCACAGAATCGTCGAATTGTACGAGAAAATATTAAGCAACCTTGGGTTACATGGAATTTATAGAGTTCTACATTTCTAAAGAAGGACTACTACATATACACATAGACTTAGACATAATTTTCAACTACACAATTGGTCCTGGATTTGTCAAGTTTCTTTTTGCGCTATTTCTGCAGGGTAGCGGTGCATTTTTCATTTTCAAAATAACCAATCTTGCCATCAAGACATACTTTACAAAATGAAATGGGAGTCTGGTGTCTCTTCAAGCCTTCTGTGTAGCTATGTCGTCTATTTCATTAACCATCTTCATTACAATGACGCATTTAGTCTTTTGGAAAGGGTAAATCGAAGAAGAAAACTTACCATCTATTTCGCCTCTACTTTCAGATTTTACTGGGATCTGTTTATGCTTGTGTTATTAATAGCCAATCTCATCATATTACCCGTGGCCATCTCCTTTTTCAACGATGATTTGAGTACACAATTGATAGTCTTTGGAAAACATTGTGGGAAATGAAGAAATTGCTTGTCACAAGAAATTTCTTCGTTTCCCGCAATGATTTCTTCAAGGAAATACCCAAAATAGTAAAATTTGAATACCAAAAAAAGTAAAATTTTATTCTCTTGAAATTGTTGTCTGCAACAACCTTTTAATTTGGACAAGCCTAAAATGTTGCCGTTTGGTAATGGGTTAATCCTTCTGTGTAGCTATGCCGTCTATTGTATCAGCCCTCTCCCAAATAAATGACACATTTTTTGCATTTTGAAGGTAGTAACTCATCATATTTTTAACATCTACTTTCAGATTTTACTGGGACTTGTTTATGCTGGTGTTATTAATAGCAAACCTCATCATATTACCCGTGGCCATCTCCTTTTTCAACGATGATTTGAGTACACAGTGGATAGTCTTCAATTGTATTAGTGATACAGTTTTCTTCTTTGATATACTTATCAACTTCAGAACAGGTTAGTACTGTTTCCCCTTTTCCCACAATGATTAAATTTTAGTTTTGATACACTATGGCACATACTTCCATGTACGAGTAGAATGCTTTGATATCGAATTTCAACGTACAATTCATTCTGAAGTCAAGATTGTTTGATTCTATTGACCAAGTTGTACATGATCATCGAACATATATAGTTGGAAACCGTATTTGAATTATAACACGAAGTTGTTGACTCTCAAATGTGATTTAAAAGAATTTTCTTTATTCCGACCAGAGTTAAAATTTCCAGCCTTTAACATTTCAACACTTTTTTGGAGACATTTTCAAGAAGTTTTTACGTATGCCAAGGTTATAATACATTGTACCGAAAGACTCGGTCACAAATAGACATTCACGACCTAGTCACTGCCAGATTACGTCCAAAAAGGTTCGCCCGTTCAGCATATTTTGGGCGTGATGTCGATGTAATGTAGGCGCGGAGTTGTGTGTGACCCGGTCTTTTTTAGTCTTATTGGAGGAATAAGATTATTACAAATAAGCTACTTTAGGCATGCGAATATGATGAAACATTGTATTTTTATTTCTTGTATTATATTTTCATTCTTTTCTGTTTCAGGGATAATTTTAAATGATTTTGCGGACGAGATTATACTCGATCCCAAACTTATAGCAAAGTATTATTTAAAGTCTTGGTTTTTCCTGGACCTCATCAGTTCAATACCCATGGACTATATCTTCCTGATGTGGGATTCCGAGGCGAACTTTAGCCAGCTCTTCCATGCAGGTAATCAGGAACACGTGGACGCTTCGCCCTACTGGCAAGGTGATCATTCTCTCTACTCATTCAAATATCTAGCCATGATTATGCTTAAACTCTAGTCTAAATATATGCGTGGCAGCTATATTTCAAATATTACTACCAAAATACTCAAATGCTTAAACTAAACGCAATATTTGTAGCCTTTTTACCACGGTATGGAAATTCGAGAGACAGAGCCTATGGTTTTGTAAAGGAAATTTTCTGGTAGCGTCGACGCTGTGTTTTGGTGACTCCGTGTTAAAATAAACAAGATGATCATGATGGTCCTTAATCGCTCACCTGACCCAAGCATGAGCCACAGTTGTGTTGGGGTGACTTTAAGACTGAGGACAAACTTATGGTCACCAATATTGTATCCAAGTTTTATCTTGTTAGAATTTGTGGTTGTTAGAGTAAGATAAAAATAAAATTAACTGCAATTTCATCAAATTCAAGGCAGATAATTCAGCAACTTCTTGTCCAATTACACTGAAATTCTAATGAATTTTCAGGATCTAATGTTGACAAACATTATGTTTAATTTTTGTCTTGATTGGTCAATATTTGTGTTTGTTAGACTAAAAACAAAGTCAAAAACGGTGATTTTGTCAAAGTCAAGGACACATAACTCCAAACATTCTGATCTAATGAAACCGAAATTCGAATTCATCTTCGTATCTAATGGTCACGGACGACGGACCAAAAACGACCGCAATAGCTCTCCTTGAGCACTTCGTGCTCAGGTGAGCTTGAAACAAAGCAATCTTCCAATTTTTAGTTGCTTAATTTTCTTTTGGTTCTTAAAAACTCGCTAAATGTCATGCTTCACTACGAACCGACAGCGATATATAGTCAACCGACAGTCACAGAGCCATTTCGCTATTTCTCAGGTATGCTGACTTGGGAACATGTTCTCTAATTAAATGCTATTTCGTGGTCCTTGGGAAGACAGTGCTTTAGTTGTTTAATGTAAAATGTACATAAATACATTAATTAAACACAAATGGTATCGAGTTTGTTCAGCTTCGAAAATCCTACCGACTTTGAAGCCGACATGACAAGAACTTTTAGCTCACCTGAGCACGAAGTGCTCAATGTGAGCTATTGTGGTCGCTCTTTGTCCGTCTGTCCACAATTTGTTGTTAACACTCTAGCATCCACAAATATTGACCAATCTTATCCAAACTTGCACAAAACATGTATGACCATAAGTTCTCGGATGAGTTAGATTTTGGGTCAGATCGGACCAGGAAGTCAGGAGTTATGTGCCCTTGAACGTCAAAAATAGCTACTTTTTAAGTTGTTAACACTCTAGCATCTACAAATATTGATCAACCAAGACAAAACTTGGACATAATGTTGGAGACCATAAGATCTCGTATGAGTTTGATTATCAGTCTGATCTGATCAAAAAGACAAGAGTTATGTGCCCTTGAATTCGACAAAATTGCCATTTTAGGGTGTTTTCGACATTGTTTACACTCTAGAATATACAACTATAAATTAATCAAGACAAAACTTAGACACAATGTTTGGGACCCTAAGATCTTTAATGAATTCAATTTTCAGTCTGATTGGTCTAGAGAGTAAAGAGTTATGTGCCATTGAATTTGACAAAAATGTCATTTTCAGCTGTTTTCGACCTTATTTACACTCTAGAATCTACAATTATGAATCAATCAAGACAAAACTTGGACACAATGTTGAAGACTATAAGATCTTAAATGAGTTAGATTTTAAGTCTGATCTTTTTCAGAAAGTTGAGAGTTACTTGCCCTTGAATTTGACAAAATTGCCTTTTCGGCTGTTTTGACCTCGTTTACACTCTAAAATTTACAATTATTAATCAATCAAGGCAAAACTTGGACACAATGCTGGGCACCATAAGATCTCGGATGAGTTCGATTTTCACAACGTTATTGACCATAAGTTTGTTTTCAGTCTTTAAGTCGTAAATATTAATTTAATTGAACAAAATTGTGGCTCATATCATTTTGGTTCAGGTGAACGATATAGGACCATCATGGTCCTCTTGTTAGTGTTCAGCACCGGAAGAAAGAAAATTAACTATACATAGAAATTTTCACAATATAGCCGTTAGAGACAGTACCACATGTGGCAGAAACACCCCTGGATGATATCCTATCATTGGCTCAGTCTCTGAGAGTATCCGTGCCGTGTAGAACTGCAGAACTGCGATTGCACGCACATTTATACTTGCTTCTGAAATCGTGATATAAATGCTTTATACTATTCCTAGTTCGAGTGGCAACAAATAGCTAAAAATATTAATCTAGTTTCAAAAAGCCTTTAGAACATTAGGGATTAAAACAATTGACTGCATGACTAACAACATTTTGTGACTTAGTTTGTACGCAGCTAGCATGTTGTCTTGTTTATTTCGTATTCTTTTATTTATTCATCTGTGTATATTTTTATCATCTTAAGTAAATATTACTGATTTATTTACTTAGAATTACATATATTTCGTTAGTAGTATGTTTAATTTATGCATGTTTACTTACAAACTAATTTCTTACTAATTTTGGGGAAGCAAATTTTGCAAAATTTGCTTCTCTATGCAGCCACCTTTCACTGCACTTTACCATTCTCTGCATACCACACAACATCTTCCGGTCATCCTCACTATAAATAGTTTAATGAAAAGCAACGATTAATGGGGTAACAGTCATTCGAATATTCAAAATGTAAGTCTGAAGTTATTCATGTAGATATTGAATTGTGTGACTGAAAATGAAACATTCAATTAACCATGTCTTTAAGAGAAGAAAAGACCGAGGTAGTAATTTGCTTTATTAGGGCTCAAAGATCATGAAAGATAACGAACTACGAAATATATTCAAAGCTATAAATAGTTAATTTACTTAAACGATAAATATGCATGAAGGTTGCGCTAAAATAGATACAACAACTACAGCATGGAATCAAAGTATTCAAGGTATTCAAATGGATAATCAAAGTACCTGGTCAAAGTACTCTACTTCTGGACAGGCCTACATTATTAACAAATTTGCTTCCCAACAATACTTTCGGTACTTTGATTACGCATTTGTTAACATATGTATCGTTACGCTAAATACAATATCTGGGAATATTGCAAAACATATATCGTCGCTTTTCGACAGAAAACCTTGTAACTGCAGCATGTTTAAATGCAAAATTAGAATCAACACATGCAAACATTACAGTAGTTTCGAGTTTTATACTAGGCTATACAGCGGTTGTATACAGGTTGGTTTGTAAAAAAACGATTCGCTTGTTAAAATACGAAATAAATGTAAACATGCGACAAAAAATCCAGGGTGCACAATTATTAACATGGTGTAATTGGAAGGAATCCAAATGGTGCCAGTAGATCAAGCTTATTGTTATTTCTATCTTAAAAACAACTTTTTCCTAACACATATATCTTTTTATCGCAATATCATTCTACAGCAAGCGGATATTGCCGATCACTTTCAATTTTTTCAGGCTCATTAAGTCTATATATGCAATAATCCAAGAGTGTTCATACACTTTACTTAAGTTTTTATTCACGATTGTAAAAAACAATTATTAATTGTTTGCACGTATCTATCATTTTCATTATTACTTGACCGATAAATACATGTCTGTTGTCCACACACGTGGCTCGAGTACTGAAGCAATTGCAATTTTCAAAAGATATAAACATGTGTTTTGACAAGACATTTGTACAGAAAGATATTTTTTTTTTTTTTTTTTTTTTTTTTTTTTTTTTTTTTTACAATTTATTAGTACCAATTTACAAGCATATAACAAACATGTCGAAAAATATACAGTTTTTTAAACATTATATACATGTAATCGACTATTGCATTAATTGTTATTGGAAAAAGTCGTGTTGGTTATGTTTTACAAAGTATGGTTTTGATTGTTGTGAGCATTGTCAGACAAAACTGAAGAAAAAAAGATAAAAAAGTCGAAAAGAGGCTGCGTTACAGCATTTTTCCGTCCTTTTTACCCTTTTTGCATTATTCTATACGACAAGACATTCTTTCTTTTTTGTTCCTTCTGGACCAATATTCAATTCTATATTCTTTCAAACAACGCAACCAGACAAAAAAATTTATATGTACATCCAATCGATACAACAATATAATGCTAATGATCTTTTTTACATATGAAAATCTGAGTTATTTTTGACTACATAGGTAAAAGGTACGACGTAAGTAAATTGATTTATTATTTGAAAACAAGTGTGAAAAGGAAACAAAAGAATACAATGTGCTAGCATATCAATTAAATTTTAAATTGCTTATGTATTTTCTGTTGCAATTAGATTTGATTATGGCTCTGTACCAGCCTGTTTACAATTGCCCAATTTTCTCTGTCGTGATCGCTACATTTTCTGTTTGTGTTAATCTTTAAAATTAAGGAAATGTGTTTGATAAAACCGTTGATAGATGGTAAAACTTTTTTGTATTTGCAGTTATATACATATCTTTTAAACTCAAGACACAGTAAGTCAACTTTAGGTTTGTTATCGCATCCAAGGACAATATCGATACTTTGTAGAGAGAAATTTGTATAAAATTCTTGTATTGTTAGTTCCATATCTCGTAGAATCGGTTTTATTTTGTTACAGTCGAAAAATATGTGTATCAGCGTTTCCTCTGATAACTGACAAAAGTTACAAGAACTGTCATTAACTAAATTCATTTTTATTAGAAGCGAATTCGTTGGTAATATTCTGTGAACAATTCTTGTTTGTAGCCATTGTAAATATGTATCTTTTGTTAATGTGAATACAGATTTATGTATCTTGTTCCATTCTCTGTTCAGGTGGGGATAGAGCAAAGACCATTTTTCTTGACAAGTGGGGAGTTCTTCATTTTTGGTCAGTAATGAATAAACATGCTTATTGAAATTTGGTTTTGTAAGTAGCGGTAACATATAGTGATTTACGGATGGGTTATGATTCTTGATAAGAGAGCTAAAATCTATTTGAATATTACTTTTTCGAATAAAGGATTTAACAGCACTTCTGATGCTAAAATATTCTAGGAAGTTTAGTTCCCCATTGGTTAGGTTTTTGAAAAAATCGAATGTCTTAAAATTTCCATTTCCTTGGAAAAGGTCTTTGATCAACGTTACTCCTCTTTTATAGAGCTTATCATTGTAGATACATTTCGAGCCAATTGTAATAGAGTCATTATAAAAAATAGGTGTGTTTAGTAATTGTTCTCCGTTTTCTAGGTTTGTATTTTCAACGTATGATACATATGCCTTCAAAACATCTTCCCAAAATTGGTTATCTAAACGTTTTATTACATTTTTACAGTATAATTGTCCGTTTTGTATGATCTTGTTTATGTCAAATAACATATTTGGAATTTTATAACAAGATCCACTATGGTTCGTTATCATGTTTTTTAGCCATTTTATTTTCATACTTTTTATAAAATGTTTGATATCTGGTGCTTTTAAACCTCCATCTTGGTAATCTTTTGTAACTATTGAAGCTTTAATTTTTGCTCTGCCATCCCAGATAAAGTTTGTAAAAAGGTTATTGATTTGGTTCACGAACTCGTTTGAAGGTGTAGGAAGGCTTATAAATAAGTGATTTAACATTGGTATCAGTAGGCTTTTAACAATTGCAATACGACCAATTGGAGTTAATTTACGTCGTTTCCAAAAAGAAATGGTTTTGTTGATACTTATCAACTTGTCATCAAAGTTAAGATGTATCATTTTAGTCAGGTTAACGTCGAAGTGGATGCCTAATAACTTGAATTGTGTGTCGCCCCAGGATAGTTTCCAACGTGTCTTAATTGACCTAGTGCTATATTTCATCGAACCGATCCATATTAATTTTGTTTTATCAAAGTTTACCTTTAAACCAGAAATTTCTGAGAAATGATTAAGTATTTCTAATACTGAATTAAGAGACTGTTCTGACCCATCTAGAAGAAGAGTTGTGTCATCTGCAAACTGTGAGATTAAAAATTCTTCTCTTTGTATTTTTATACCTGATATATTTTTGCATGACTTTATTTTTAAGTTTAAAACTTGGGTGCAAAGGATAAAAATGTATGATGAAATTGGATCACCTTGTCTACAACCTCTTTTCACTGTAAAATAATCAGAAATAAAACCGTTAAGTTGAACAGAAACTTGAGTATCATAAAGGAAAAGTTGAATCCATCTTATTATCATTTCTCCAAAATTGAAAAATAATAAAGTTTTTTTTATAAAATCAAAAGATAAAGAGTCGAATGCCTTTTCAAAATCTATCAGCATTAAGAGACCAGGAATGTTGTTCTTTTCACAATGATGCATAATGTCATAAACGATTCTAGTATTTTCCCCGATATATCTGCCTTTGACAAAACCGGTTTGATCCTTGGACACAATGCAATCTAAAACGGATTTTAATCGATTAGCAATTGTACCTGAAGCTAATTTATATAGAACATTCAGCAGTGTGATTGGTCTCCAGTTTTTTAGGAACTGTCTAGGCTTGTTTTCCTTTGGTATGCAAATAATATTTCCTAATTTAATATTCTTTGAAAATGATTCAACTATATAAGCATGGTTAAGAGATCTGACGACAAAGTGGCCAATTTTGGACCAGAACATTTTGAAAAAATTTGATGTAAAACCGTCACACCCAGGACTTTTATCGTTTTTCATTTGCCTGAGCGTTTGTGTTACCTCACTATATGTTAATAAACCTTCTAAATTCTGTGACTGCTGTTCATTGAGTTTATTATAATCTATATTTTGAAATTCATAATCTAAGTTTAAAGTTTTGTCATTACTGCGTTCATCGTAAAGCTTTTCGTAAAATAGTTTAGTTTCACTTAGAATTTCATTCTGAGAATATATTTTTGACCCATCTTCCTTTTCAATGAAAGGTATGGTTTTATTTGTCTGTTGACGTTTTTCTAGATTACAAAAGAAATTTGTTATTTTTTCGCCCTCGTCGATCCATTTTGCTCTAGATCTGACGAAAGATCCCTCTAATCGAGATTGTCTAATTTCATTGAGTTCTGATTGGAGAATTAATAGTTCTTCTTTGTTTCTTTCATTTAGGTTGGACTCTATGGTGATTATCTTTGAAATTAGTTCATTTTCACGGTTATTTACTTGGCGTTTTTTATATGTTGCGTACGAGATTGTTTTGCCTCTTATTTCCATTAGAAGTGTTTCTAAGAAAAGTTCATCATTTATACTAAATTGTATTTCAGATTTTTCAATATTTGAAATATTATCATAGTTATAAACAGGTAGAGAATATTGTATTATAATATCATTTATTTTCTTGTTAATACATTCAACATAATCGATGTCTTTTAATAAGGAGTTATTAAATTTCCAATACCCTTTTCCATGTTTACATTCCGAAAAATTGAGGTTTAAAACAATAATTGAGTGATCTGACCTATAGCTAATATCAATATCACAATTTTGAACGAATTCCAGCAAAGTATTTGTAATAAGATAGAAATCTATTCTGCCTTGTTGTACAGGATTAAGTCTTTTCCATGTAAATTTTTCTGTGTTTCCATGTATCATTCGAAATGGATCGTTTAGGTCCCTTTCGGATACTTGTGATTGTAAATATTTCCTTGAATTAATATGGTGGTTAACATTTTTATAATTTTTGTAATCCATCAGAGGGTGTAATACCAGGTTAAAATCTCCACATACAATGAACGAGTCGCAGTTTTTGTTTTGGTCAATAACATCGAATACATTTTGGAAAAATCGTGGGTCATCAACATTAGGGGCGTATATATTTATCAGCAAAAATGCGGAATCCATAAAATTTACTTCTAATAGAAGTAGTTGCCCATTATTGTCTTTGCATATATTTTTCACTTTAATGCTGGATTCCTTTTTTATTAAAACACAGACACCCCTGGCATTTGTTTTTCCATGGCTGACGTAACAGTCTCCGTTCCATTCGGAATAAATAGATTTTTCAATATCAGAAGTAAAATGTGTTTCTTGGAGACAAATTATGTCTGCCCTTTTTTCTTTAAACAGAGAAAATAAATCAAACCTTTTTTTCCCATTGTTTAAACCACGGCAATTGTATGAAAGGATTTCTAAATTGTTCATGATAGATGTAAATGTTGATTTTGTTCAATGAGCGGTTGATTAAGAGGAAGGTACAGAGTCATCAAATGTTTTGCATATTTGCAGCATTTTCCATAAATGGTCTGGCAGCACAATGTATTTGAAAAGGTGTAATAAAAAACAATCGAACAAAACATGATGAAAATCGATAGAATACACATACACTTGTATTGATAATGGGTAGAATACTTGATGGCATTTGGACTGCATTTTGTAGCTAGAGTTTTTCAGGTGATATAATGATTATCTAAAGAGGAAAGACCTTCTCACTGGGTCTCCACCCTTCTCAAGGGTTTGACCTTCAGTGTGACAATCATAGCATTATAAGTAAAACTGTTATGAATTAATGGGAAAAAATAATGAGAAGCATTTAAGAAATTTAAGAAAAAAAAGAAACTGTTGAACAGCGATATTTTATCTTATACCCTCTATGCCGTATGTCCATTAAAGAGACTACTTTTAGAAGAAAACACCAAAAGAAAAAAGGAAGCTGTTTGCAATAGTTTCTCTTATTCCCCTGTGTTTTCTTTGTTACATACACAGAACAATTAACCACAGTTGTTTAAATTCTGTTAGAACGTGGCATATGGCACAAAGTCACTAGAACAACATTCAAACTTACGTTCATATCGTCGGTGTAAATGCAAAACCCCGTATGTCGATTGTTGCGATTTTCAAAGTCAAGTATTGTATGCCCAGTTAAGACAAATCTTGAAGGTTCTGGGGTATTTTACTAATCAGTATTAATGACACATTATTCGTAAAGAATATTGCCAAATTTCAAGTAAATCCTTTCAGTTTAGGAAAAGTTATTACACCTTTTCCCGTCTCCTTTAAAAATTCCCAAAGACGAGATACGACGTTTTGCATTTACAACGAAGATATATAAACAAAATCCATATTTTTTTTATAACAAAATAGAATGAATTCGGTTTACAAATATGCATGAATAAATGGAAAATTTATTTACAACATCATCGCCTTCCTTCAGAAAATCCCGAAACTGCAGCTTAGAACAGGCTGCAACTACGAGGTTCTCGCTGAAAAGCGTTAATAAATATACAGGTATGCCTTTTAAATCCAATAAGATGAGAAAGCGGGGAAAAACGTGTTTGATTGGGCAATGGAAGTACATCCGATTGGTCAATCAATGAAAAAGCCATTATGACGTATAGGTCAAAGACCAGATTTGGTAAAAACATCGTGATTTCCACGTGCATTTCATGGACAAGATTGACCTCGTTGCATAATGTGATGTTAGTGGTAACTCCTTTTCAAATGTGTTCTAACTAAATGGATAAAGGAAGAAACTCTTAAAAGTAAGTAATATTTCTGTAAATCTCCTGTAGTATTGAATGATTCTGATAGTGGAAAAAAAAACATTGATGAAAGTGATCAAAACGCTTGAAACAATCGTTTTCTCCATTTTCGTCATTGTTTCGTGTGCTAAGGCAATTTTGTAAGATTGTCGTTTGGGAAAGGGTTACAGTAAAAAAGCATGCATAACAGGTTTTCATCATATGTTTGTACAAAAGGGTAAAAACTCCACGAAATGTATCCCGGGACAACCTATGTTCGTGTGCAAATTCCGCTAGTTGAGCGTCTAGACAAAACCATTGCCGAAACGGGGTCATTACATATGCAGATGTCCCGGGTTAAATAGTGGAGTGACTTTCGCTGAAAAAGTGGCCTATTTCATGGGGTAGGTGGTCACAAAAGTACCACATTTTCTAACCTACACCAAAATATTTGTCATATCCCGAAGTTTATAAAATGGTCAATATCAAGTCTTGGATGTTGGTACGAGCTGAGAAATCCAAGATGGCGTCCAAGATGGCCGCCAGAATTGAAAACAAGGGGTTGTTGTATATGATTGCCTGTACTGATTTAATGTATATCTACACATCATACAAACTAGGTTTAATATCATATACTAGGTTTGAACTTTCTTGTGATACATTTTACAATGGTCATAATGTCAAGGTCAAGGTCAAATTCAAGGTCAAATGTGAAAAATAGTGAAAAAATGCGTCATCTACCAGTTTTCTTTTCTTATTACTCAAAAGTTTGCATAAAAAGCCAGGAATGTTATATACCAAAATAAACTACAATATATAGGCTTCAATAATGTAACATAAAGATTAAGATATCTTGTGTTTCCATGGAGATATTAAAGATGGCGTCAATAGACCCCCAGTGAAAAATAATGGAAAACTGTATTTTACCAGTTTTCCCATAATTTTGATATACATAATGGTCATTAAAATTAATGTCAAAGTGTTACTTTATTTTTTTTCTTATATTAGCACAATGCTCATATTCTAGATAAAGCTGTCATGGAAAACTAGGAAAATATTCTTATTTGTTGCAAAATCCAAGATGGCGTCCAATATGGCCGCCACAATGAAAACCAAATGGGCTATCTTATATGATTGTTTGTACTGACTTAATGTATATCTGTATATCAAATAAAGAAGATTTTATTTCATACAGTGTGTTTGATCTTTTTTATGATACATTTTTAAAATGCTTTCAATGTGAAGGTCAAGGGCAAATTCAAGGTCAGATGTGAAAAACAGTGAATATATCTGTTATTTTACGTATTGTTTTGTTATTGTACACAAACTCTTGAATACAAAGCTATATACTAAAATGATGTACAACGATGTATGAACTTCAATAACTTGATATTAAGATTCGAGTGTGTTGCATTGTCATGGAGATTTTAAAATGATGTGTACAAACACCTTGTGATATACCTTGAGAGAATAATAAAAAAAAATATTTGTTTTTACCATGTTTCAAATTTGATTTGTGTTATGGTAATTTAAATAATGTCAATGTCGTTCTTCTTTATATTCAAAATTGGCACAATACTCATTTTCTATACAAAGCTATCTGAAGTATCACCATAATATTATCCGATATAGAATTGAATATGCCATGCAAAATGATAAAAAAAAACATCTAAATTTAGGTTGGCGGTAGCCTTTTGAGCAGTGAAATGTCAGAATTTGACAACAGAAAATATGTAGAATAAAATAAGTGCTTTAAATACAGTATATATGCAATTTAGTTCTTCGTTTAAAAACAAATTTGAGACATAGTTCATTTCAACAAAAATCAAAATGACGATACTTCTTTAGTGGCTATATCACACAATACACTGTATCGAGCATTTTTGCCATCCTAACCAGTTTAGGCATTTATTTTCTAAATTCATTAGAATCACATGTCCCATTTAAAACTTTATGAGACCACCAATTATGATGGAATTTTTCTTTTTGTAATATATCAGGACATCCTACTAAAATCTGAATTAGTGATAATTATCAAGTTTCGTATATAGGCCTACATACACACTGGTTACTTAAGAGAAGTTACATGAACAATTAGTGCAATCAAAGATCTTAGGTAATGGTATATCCATTAGGTTTTATGTACATTGATGCTCATATATATCTATTCTATCACAAACAAAGTCACTGAGAAGTTCTGGTGGAGTAACTGGTAGACTCATGAGTTATGGAGCTGATTGATTTGTCTTATTGTCCATCATTTATCCAACTTTAGTGGGTCAGACAGCTGCTACATTGCAGGATGATATCCTCTCCAGACCAGCAAGTGATACTCGCATTGTAGCATATACAGCAAAATCATGTCATTTGCTGGCAGAATTTTAGGGTTTATTTTTTTTGTTACCTTTTCTGTTCAAAGTTTGTTAAAAAAACTACAAATACTGATACCATATAAAATACCGACACATTTTATTAACACTTCCCTTACTATTGTATGTAAGTTGTTGATAGTTCCAATTTTTGTAATGTTCTTGATAGCCACAAGGCCTCTCTCTCTCTTTCCTTATTAAGTAAATATGTGTATCAGGAGTTTTAGCACATGACCTGTATATGGACTAACCAAGACTACTTTGGCCACAGTCTGGCAACCAATGTAGTCAGTAGGAAGTTTCATTCAAGTACCAAGCATCTGCTTCTTCTTGATTGGAGTAAGGTTCTTGAATGTATTGTGATTTCAGATGGTGAAATAATGCGTATACAAAGGAAAAGCTTCTGTGATCCTTTACTTAAAAGTAAAGTGGCAGCAATCGGATCCATAAAACTAAAATTGAAATGCAAGATTAAAAAGATTGTTATCAGTTTGTAAGCGATAAACAGCTTAAAAAGGTACCACTGGAAACAAGGAAGAGTTATATCATTTGAAAATGCACAAGTACCACTTAGCTTGTTGGATGAGATTCGCGAAATGGTAACAAACAAGAACGTGAGACTTGCATCTTGATGAAATTGTGTGTGGGTTGACCTATCATCTTAGGCGAGATGGCAGTAGCTAATGTATAATAGTCTATTGCATCACCACTCCAACCTATATTCTGTGATCCTATATGTTCTATACTTACATTAAATGCAATAGTGGAGGTGTAAATGCCGTTAATGTCATCCTCGATCTCATTTTGAGAACAGAATCAAAACTCAAGCCAAGAGCTTGGAGACCCACCATTGATGGTAGCAAATAAACAAACAAATGTGACAGTCATATATCCCAAAAAAGTTCTTGATCAGCTTTACGTAGACCTTAAAGTCATCTCAACAGGCTTTAAACAAAATAAAACTGTAAGTTAGCTCTAACTCTGGTGCCAGATTATTAATCCATGTTCATCAGAAGTGGATTTGATTAAGATATTGTACAAGTCAATTGTTATTTTGTACAATACATGTTTATCTTACGTACTCTTGTTTAGTCCAGATACAGACATCTTTTTATACTCCTGCTACATCATTTTGCACCAGTTTACCGAACTAGGAGTCTGAGCACTTTTATTTCAAAACCAGACGTTTACATCTATTTAAAATGCCAAACCCAAGCTTAAAAGGAGATTTCTTAAGTTTTCATGTTATGTCGATTTAGTGATTTACACGACTTTACATCTTTTTAATTTAACCCTGTTTATATAAAATGTTTATCCTTTTATTATTGTTTGAATTTGACTCAAAGTTGTTATGATTCTTTGTGCAATACCTGTATAACTCTAAATAAGGTTATTTCATTTCAACCAATTTTGATCAGCATTTTTTTGTCACCCGACCGAAGGTCATGGTGACCTGTTGCCACTATTTTTTGTCCGTCGTCATGCGCTGTGCGACATCCGTCGCATGTTAACTTTTAACATTTTGGACTTCTTCTTGAGAAGCATTGGACGGATTTCAACCATATTTGGCAGGAAGTATCCCCCATGGGAAGCCGCCTGAGATTTGTACAAATTATAGAGTTATCTCACCTTGGGGCCCCATAAGGGGCCAAAAAGTGTGTAAATAGGGTACATCTTAAAAATCTTCTTCTCATGAACCGGCTGTTGGATTGGATTCATATTTGGTATTTAGAGCCTTTAGGGCAAGGACTACAAAGTTTGTACAAGAAAAAAAATATGTCAAGAATTGGCAATGCTGAGGTGGTGGGGTGGGAGCGTGTTATTAGTGTTATTTTGAACCATTGGATAGATTTCAACCAAACTTGGTAGGATGCAATCTTATAGGAAGTAGCTTCAGAGTTACCTCCCCTTGGGACCCCATAATGGGCCACTAAGGGGGTAGCCTAATATGGTACATCTTAAAAATTCTTCTTCTTGTGAACCGGCTGATGGATTGGATTCATATTTGATTTTTAAAGTCTTGGGACTATAAAGTTTGTACAAGAAAATAAAATCTGTTTAAAAATGGCCATGCTGTGTATATCTTTCAATATACTTGTGAGGATGATATTATAAGTATACTTTATTTGTAAATACATGCTTTCCTGCTCATTTGATTCAGGTGACCCATAAGGCCCTTTGTACCTCTTGTTGATTATCTTTGAGTTTTAAAGGAGTACTATACATGTGCAACAGACATAAATGGCAATTAAAGAATCTTGCTACTATGTATTGTCACATGAGTCTTTCCATGAACGATCATTCAAGTATGTGTTTTAAACAGGTTAACTGTTCAACTATGACTACTCATAAATCGGGTGGTAAAATATTGAATAAAAGTCACGAGTATTGTTGTTTTGTAATAATTTTTCAAGCTGTTATAGTTAAAATACGAGTATACTCCCTACTTAACATTTAACATTTTATTGTAATGACCATATCGCAAATTAAATATGAAACATGGTTCAATCAATATGGTTTTCAATTATTTTCACAAGGTTTCTGATTAGACACCACCATGAAAATATCCATGGCTACATGACATATCCAAATCATTATTGTAGCCATGCTAGGATGTCTGAGGTTAAAGAAAACATATGCAAAAAAATACCAGGGGTGTCATGGTCTAGAGATAGGACGTAGGCTTTGGAATCGAAGGGTTCTGGGTTCAAATTCCGCCGGTGCCACAGGAATTTTTCTGAGCAAAAGAGTTACCCCACGTTGCTCCTCTTCACCCAGGTATATAAATGGGTACACAGGAAAGTTGAAACCCAAATTGCTGTGGCTGTAGAAGGCGACAATTAATAACAGCCGACTTGAGACTCAGTGGTCCTGGGTTAAAGTGTAAAGTCGGTTGAGAGCGTTTCTCGGTTCGTAACACAGACTTTAAACCAAACTTTAACATACGGAATGGTCATCATGCGTATGTTGCTAGATTATTTCTGTCAAAGGAAATTTCAAATGAAGTTCATTTAGTCCTTATAGATCAAATCTGTATATGATTGACTGACCCACCTTTTATATTACAGTGATATTTATGGGAAACTGGACCTTGATAGATAGTGAAAAATTTGGTATATTCCTTTCTTTTGGCCCCAGATAATTCAATGTACCACATAACAATGCATACTGTGACTGTGCCCATGTTGTTCTGGTCCCTGGCATTGGCCTGGCATTAAACATTTAATCATAAAATCCTGTATATTCTTGTTTATTGTGGTATATAACATTTCATATCTTTTGCACAAGATTTTCTGTAAAAACAAAAGAATATGTAAAATTACAGATTTATTTCACATTTTACCTTAAATTTGACCTTGACCTTGAAACTATTTAATTTTTTTTTTTCATTTTGAAATGTATCATTAAAAAGACCAAACACACTGCATGAAATGATTCTAGATTATTTGATATACAGATATACATTAAGTCAGTAAAAACAATCATATATGATAGCCCATTTAGTTTTCATTGTGGCGGCCATATTGGATGCCATCTTGGATTTTAAAACAAATAAGATTATTTTCTAGTCTTACATGACAGCTTTATCTAGAATATGAGTATTGCACTAATATAAAAAATAAAAATAACACTTTGACATTAATTTTAATGACAATAATGTATATCAAAATTGGGGGAAACTGGTAAAATACAGTTTTCCATTATTTTTCAGTAGGGGTCTGTAAACGCCATCTTGAATATCTCCGTGAAAACACATGATATCATAATCTTTATGTTAAATTATTATAGCCTATATATTGTAGTTTATTTTGGTATATAACATTCCTGGCTTTTTAGGCTAACTTTTGAGTAATAAGAAAAGAAAACTGGTAGATGACGTATTTTTTCGCTATTTTTCACATTTGACCTTGAATTTGACCTTGACCTTGACATTGTGACCATTTTAAAATGTATCATGAAAAAGTTCAAACCTAGTATATGATATTAAACCTAGTTTGTATGATGTGTAGATATACATTAAATCAGTACAGGCAATCATATACAACAACCCCTTGTTTTCAATTCTGGCGGCCATCTTGGACGCCATCTTGGATTTCTCAGCTCGTACCAACATCCAAGACTTGATATTTACCGTTTGACAAACTTCAGGATATGACAAACATTTTAGTATAGGTTAGAAAATGTGGTACTTTTGTGACCACCCCACATTCAACCAAGCCTTGAAAGTCACCCTACTAAAAGTCGCTGGATAATAATAATCAAGATAAAAAATGCATGTAGGCAAAAAACACAACATATCTCTTAATCAGTAGAAATTTGCCTTTCCAAGATTCAATACCTGGCTATGTTGTAGCATACTTTTATGATTTCTTATTTTGTCGTCTGCGTATTTCTATATTCATTAACAGTCTTTAATTTTGTAGTTTGGAAAGGTTGAGACATAATATTTTATATTGTAACGGCATGTATTGTATACACAGGGTAATGTACTAAACCAACATAGTTGAAATTGACCCAATGCCAGACGACACAATTTTAAACTAATCCAAATTGTAAGATGCTGCAAAACAACTTCCAATGAATAAAGTTTTCGGATAAAAAAACATTGTGGGAAATAAAGAAATTGCTTTTCACAATAGGGAATGAATTTATACAGTTAACCGTGACATACTTTCGGACAAACACTAGTTTTTCGTATGTGTTGTTACAAAATCTCGCAACCACGGTTTGATTCAAGCCGTAGTTGCAAGTTTTTACAACAACAACAACAACAACAATGATTTATCAAAAACATAACGATAAACATAGCGTAACATAACATTTCGAGAAATGTGAGAGGGTTTGGCAAAACAATGTCGGGAATAAAGAAATTGCTTTTCACAATAGGGAATGAATTTATATAGTTAACCGTGACATACTTTCGGACAAACACTAGTTTTTCTTATGTGTTGTTACAAAATCTCGTAACCACGGTTTGATTCAAGCCGTAGTTACAAGATTTTACAACAACAACAACAATGATTTATCAAAAACATAACGGTAAACATAGCGTAACATAACATTTCGTGAAATGTGAGAGGGTTTGGCAAAACAAATGTGGGAAATAAAGAAATTGCTTTTCACAATAGGGAATGAATTTATACAGTTAACCGTGACATACTTTCGGACAAACACTAGTTTTTCGTATGTGTTGTTACAAAATCTCGCAACCACGGTTTGATTCAAGCCGTAGTTACAAGATTTTACAACAGCAATAAACAATTTATCAAAAAACATAACGATAAACATAGCGTAACATAACATTTCGAGAAATGTGAGAGGGTTTGGCAAAACAAATGTGGGAAATAGAGAAATTGCTTTACAATAGGGAATGAATTTATACAGTTAACCGTGACATACTTTCGGACAAACACTAGTTTTTTCGTATGTGTTGTTACAAAATTTCGCAACCACGGTTTGATTCAAGCCGTAGTTACAAGATTTTACAACAACAACGACGATTTATCAAAAACATAACGGTAAACATACATGACGTAATATTTCGAGACATGTGAGAGGGTTAGACAAAACACTGTGGAATTAGGAATTTAAGACATCGCTAAAATGTATTTTTCCCAGTAATCTTGGTCATTTACTTAATCCTTTCCCATATCAGACTTTCTTTGACATCCCTAACTAAACAGGCTTACGAAAACATTTAGGCAAAAGAAGAAAAAACTGATAATCAGCACTTTCTCCTTCTACCTAAACACTTTCTGTTCCATATTACACACAAATTTTAGCTTTTTCAAGATTCATATTGTCATCTATGGAAGCTCTTGAATTTAAGGGCCCTGAGATTTTGTCCTATGGGGAAAGTGTTAAGGATTGTATAAATGTTTGTACAAATCAGTGTAATAAAAGCAGAGAAACGGTGAAATTTGAAAAGGCCCATTGGTTTTGTATTTCCGTCTTATTTCGCAAAGCTTTCTACAAGTAAAACAAATTTTTTGCGTATTTGAAGGTGAAGTGTTTTAGGGATGAGACGAACCTCCAAAAATTAGATTTTTACCCCTTCCCTCAAAAACTTCATACTTTTTCGTAAGAAGAGTTTACAACTTTGAGCCTTTACTAAAGAATTATATAAATGCTTATACAAATCAGTGTATTAACCCTTTTTCCAAACATGACCTGGTGTTGACGTTCCTACTGGAATAGGCGTTGTAAAAACTTTGAGGCAAAAGAAGAAACTGCTGATAACAAGCAGTTTCTCCTTTTGTCACAATATTCTCTGTGCTATATTTTACTCTAATCGTATATTCATCAACCTCAAAATTGTCATTTGCGGTCATTTTCAAAACTTAAACGCCATATTTTTTTGCCGTTTGGGAACGGGTTAAAACAAAATGGATCTAATGGGGGAAATTTTGAGAAGACGCAATAATCTTAATTATCCATCTTATTTTGCAGAGCTTTCTTCAAGAAAAACAGAACATTTGTGTATTTGAACCTGAAGTGTTGTAGGGAAAAGATAAATCTCTAAGCATTAGAATTTTACCCTTATCCTCAAACACTTTATATTTTTTGGAATTAGAGTTTAGACTTGGTTTATTTAATTAAGTATTATATAAATACTTATACAAATCAGTATATTGAAAGAAAGATTGAAAAGGCGCATCGATTTTGATTTTCATTTACAAGAAAAGCAGAAATTTTGTGTAGTTTAGAACTAAAGTATTGTGGGAAAGAGACAAAACTCCAAATATTAGAATTTTAGATCTTTCCTTCAAAACTTTAGGCATTTTCGGATCTAGAGTTTTGGTTAGCAATTACCTGGGCAACATCATCAAATATGTCAAATTTGAGTCTCTTTCCCTGAATTGTCTTGCCAAACACAGAACCGTTGAAAAACCAAGCGGATTCTATAAGTTCGTGCTCGTTTAGTCTATTTATGAGAACCGTATTTAGCCTGGTAACGTCATCTACTATACGATGTCCCGAATCCTTCATTGATTTCCGTTGGCGCATAATTTGAGTTTTAACATTATTATTTGTCACTTTGATGATAACCGGACGTGTTTGACCATTTTTTGAAGGTAGTCTGTGAATGGCCAAAACTTGACTCGCTCGCAACTCCACACCTTTGTCACTGAGTATCGTGCCGACTTTTTCGAGTAGATCGTCTTCGGTCTCCTGTCTGTCTTCCGGGACGTTCATTATCTTGACATTATTTTTTCTAGAGTACTGCTCATTATAGTTACCGAGTTTAATCGCGTCATTCACTCGACTCCTATTCTCGTCAATCTTCTGGTGGGTTATGTCATTACTCTCTGCAATTCTAGTTACCTTCCTCTCCAGAGCGTTTTTCAATTGTTCATTATCAAATCGAAGGGATTTTATTTCATCGTGTAGGCTCTCAAACTTAGCTTCTATCTGCTCTTTAACTTGGTCCATTATTTTCTTCTCCAGTTGCTGGCTTATTTCTGTAATTGTCTTTACTACTAACTCTTGGAAGTCATCCTTTTTGACAACCTTTCCCATTTCATTCCTGATTTTCTTGATTTCCGCCGACATAGCGTCTAGCTTCGCATTAAACTGGTTGTCTACTTCAAGGATAGAATCCCCCTCAGAAGCACACTGGCTGTCGTTTGGTTTAGTCTTCTTTTGTTTTTGGCTTGCTTTAGTTAGACGCACAGTTTTTTCGCCTTGCTCTCTACCCGACATTCTTCTAAATGTGTTTTAGTGACGTATGGGACGTAATGTGTATGCACAAACACTAACGGTATTACCGGTTTGGTAAGGATAACTGATTACTAGTCTGATCACAGTTCACTCTGGAATGTCGCTTGCTTTACACGTCTATTTATAGTACTTCTATCATTTGAATAAAGGAAAAATGAAATTGCTTACTACAGCACTAGTCCAAATTTTTCCTGAAAATCCGCCACAGTAATATTTAGTCCATACTAATCCCTTTTAGTCCATATCAAATATTCCACTGTTATTTCACTATTTCATGTGTATTTTGACAAAAAAAACTCAGAGCAACAAAATCATGACCGATCTGAATTGGTCACGTGACTTTCACAGAAAGATATTTTGAAATGGGATGATGTTTATAAATAACACCAAATGAAAGCAGCCATTACAGATTATAACAAACCCGAACAGCTTGTTAGATGTCAGATCTTTAAAAATGATAACCGTAGACAAATAGTAGACAAATATCTGCTAAAGTAATATCAAGTAGTATCAAGTGACAAACCGGTGACAAATTTATCTGTGTCATCTGTTTGATATAGGAATCAATCTTTATGATATAGGTAAAAATAACAGTCACGACTTTTCTGCACTGAGATAACTTTTGATATGTATATTTCAATCGGAACATTTAATTTTTGAGCGCATTTATCAATGTACACCGCTTTAACACATTATGGACAACCAATGTACCCGAATTTATATACCATCCTGATGACCAAGTATAAATCATGAATACATACAGAGTGTCCCAAAAAAAACGGAACCCATTTTTGAAAGTCCATTTCTCATGCATCAAGTAATATTTCTCCACTAAATTTACACATGCAATAGCAACGACAGTTTTCTATTAGCAGTAAAAATTTGGTTGAAAAATAATTATTAGTTTTGAAAATATTGACATTTAAATGAATATACCCGGAAAACCATTTTAACACGATATCGATCTTTTCGTTTTGCAGCGCGCGCCTACACTCATTTAAAAATTGACGCTCTACGATTGGTTAATATATTCAATACAAAACAAAAATGTTTTTGAAACATTGTATTCATAATAGTGCACTTTCATTTCATCTTTTTGCTAATAAATAAACTGTTAATGCTGCCTGTAACTTAAATGAATACAAATAAAATATCCAAGTGCATCACAGACTCATGAATGATAATCATAGGCACTTATTTTATTTCTGACCAACATGCCGGTCACCGCTCAATTGAAAAGTATTACGGGTTTCATTAGACCTGACACTGACCTTTATGCAAAACACAAATAACACAAAATTCACAAAAAAGAATAAAATCAAAGTCCACAGAAATGTATACTATGCAAGAAACTTAAGACTTGACTAATTTTAGGAAACATATCAAGCTTTTAATTTGTGAAAATAAAAGTTAAAACTGCGCCATGTGAAATGAATCACATAATAATTTGAAATTAATTCGAACAACCACCATATGGACTCGGTTTGAATGTACAGAACGTGTACATATTTAATTTTGAGAAAATCGGTACATACATGTACAACGGTACAGAATTCAACTGCTGACCGTTAGTGCGCTTTCATGAACAAACAAGACGCAAAAAATCAGTATCATGTCAGATCGGTTTTTTAGTGTCATTATCAATTTGCTTATAAGTTTTGAACCGATGCATATTTTTAAGTAAAATTTGGAACACAAATGCAAAAATAATGTCTCTTCCGTACTGCAAATTCAAAAATTAGATTTTTTGCTTACGCTTTTAGATATTTGACTTTGAATTAGGGTTCCGTTTTTTTTGGGACACTCTGTACATTATGTTGAAATAATGTGTTTGCACTTGTTATATTTATTATTTACATACCATTCTTTCATTATATTTGTTGTTTTATTCATCATTTTAAATCTTTCAGTTACTAACTGTCGTTGCCTTATTTACAAAAAATATGCTTCAATAGTTCTTAGGTCTTGAATGGAATTTTTAACTGATCAAACTACGAATTTGCCCATTCTTTAGAAGAAGTGTCATAAAAAGGAAAAGAATTTGAATATACTCAGATCTCTTCAAATATGAATAACCTTGAATCGTTATCATAAAACGACTTAGCAGATATACATCAATACAATTATGAAAGAATACTGGTGAAAACAATACAAATCTTTCATTGGCAATAATAGTTTGATTCAGAGCGATGTCATGTTTAGTTTTGCAGATCCTTGGGAAAGAAAATTAATTTTTTCTGATATCAAGGTAATCATTCTCTGAATTGTACGGAATTCCTTTGAAAAGTTATTTAAAAAGCTATTGAGCATATGTGTATTTTAACCCTTTACCAAACGTTAGAAATGACTTCAAATTTGAGTTGCTTCATAAGAAAAAATATATACTTTTATCAAGATTGAAAATAGCACAGAAATGTTGAGGCAAAAGCAGCAAATTTTGGCAATAAACATTTTTTGCCTTTTGCCCCAATATTTTCTAAATCACTTTCTACTTGACAGGTCAAAATCATTTGCTGTTTGGGTAAGGGTTAAGCGACATTGTTTTTAACCATTATGTTCAGTCATATTCATGTTTCATTTGCTATGTTTTATTTTCAACAGCACAATTAGTTAACTAACATTTCTTGGACGCTATGAAAATTAGAGTAATTCATAAGAGATAGATCTAGTTTATTCGTGCGGTATAGGCTTTCAATGCTTGGTAACGAACTAGGTCATATTAAGCAAAGCTAGGGAAGCTGTTAGTTTATAATTGCTAACAGTTATATTATTTTACCAAGAGAATGATTGCCTTGCAGTGATGATTCGTGACACGTTATGTGAAAAGGCTGACTTTGTTTTGGAAGAAATATCATTTAGATCGAGGTCTTAAACAAAAAAAACATCCAAAACGGTTACGGTCATAGCCATATTGTACAGACTTTAGTCAGTCTAGCAAGCATGCGTAAAGTCGGCAATATTTGTACAGTTTGCAAGCATTTGTACAATTTTCAAGTACTCGTATTCTATCAAGCATCGGTACAGTATTGCTAGAAACCGTACAGTCTGTAGAAACAAAAGGCTTTTTCACGTGACGTGTATCCATTATCTTACGGTGATGGATGGCCCTAAACTGTTGTACATTTTTAAATGCTCTAGATTTGTAGTATTATTTTGATTTTACATGAAATGGCTTTAGTTATTCGATGACTGTTTTCAATTTGCTACATTTGCAAGACGCTTTCTCATACTGTTTATCATCTAAAAGGTAACTTTAAAAACAGCATTAGGTATGAAATGATATTTTAGGGTATAATGTCCAGAGAATGACATATTTATAAGATGGGATAAAGAACATTTTAACTTGATTTTAACTTTGATGCTTGTTACTTGAAATCCAAGTGAGAGCCTACAACAAGGACTTTAGTGAACATTGAAAGATTTTGAAAGGCCGTTACTCACTTTTTTCTATCGCTCTGAGTGCATCCAGCAGTCATGGCTAAAACTATGTTACCAGAATTGCAAGAGATTTTGTACTAGAAATAGAAAAGGGTTACCGTTATGTTTTAATATACCGTCGGTGTTATTATGAAATCTCGTAACTACGGCTTGAGTTTCGATATTTCATAACAACACCTACGAAATAATATGTGTTTGTCCGAAACTGCGCCACAGTTAACTCGATAAAAATCGTTCCCCATTTTATGATGTATTATTGTGTCAAATTCTATAACATTTTTATTATTCAGCAAAATATTGTCATTCGCCATGACTCTGTCATGTGACGTGTCACGTGACGTATGTTTATTGTGCGGACTGTTTCAGGTCGGGCGTTGCGGATGTTACGTTTAGCCAAATTGTTAAGTTTGTTACGACTACTACGTCTTTCCCGCCTTGTGCGCTACGTTCAACAATGGGAGGAGGTAAGTCTCGACTCCGCGATCTACTTTGAGATCATGGAAAATCCCTAAAATTGACCAATCACTTTCGCAATCAAAATATCGATTGTCCAATGAAATGATCTATTCAGTCACCTATGTCCTCCACATCTCTGACAAAGATCTCGTCAATGCAAATACAGAAACCTGTGTTTGAGTTTGTTCGACGACTCTTTTGAAAGTAGAAGAAATGTAAAAACCTACATTTATCTGTAGACCAATTTCTTATTACCAAAATTGTCAAGCGTGTTCGTTTATTCATGCGTAGATCTATATTCAAAAATGGCAACACTGGTATATATGTACTTATTTTGTCGCCATCGAGACAAATAGGTCTACGTGTGTCAGTGTCTAAGATTTTCAGAAACACTATTAATGAGAGGATAAATCGTTTACTTGTTCAGTCGATATATTGATTTAATAATAGGTTAAGGTAGTGTTCCCCTAATGAGATTCATACGTTGTCGGAATTATTCGGACGTCGTCAAAAAGATTCGGCGGTGGAAACTTAGGCAGTTACAACTGTTTTGCACCGAATCATCGATATATGACTCGTCATGCTAGATGGTACCTTCTTGGAAACCCAAAATCAATAGAACCTAAGTTAGAATAACCGACCAAACTTAATAGACGCCAAAAAAAGATGCATTTAGAAATTGAACATATAGTAAAAGAGGTAGAACAATCTTGATCCGGAAAATTTCTTACTATAAGTGTGACAAGTTTCCATCCTAGTCAGTCTGTGCGGTTTGTGCAGACTGACTATGGTCGATACGTTTCAAACTTACCTTGGGGTCCCTTTAAGCTAGCATGACGGGTCACATATATCTATATTTTTTAAAACTATGACAGTGTACAAAATATAATTAGGCTACAGTTTATATACTACATCAGATCTAAGAGATACCTTATAGATATATACACTTGCAATGTTTATTAATTATTATACGTACAGAATTTAACTAATAACACTATTCAAACGTTAAAAAATGCACGATAGTAAGGAACGGCGTATACAAAAAAATATTAATAGCATCATGATGATTCATCCATTTGTCTTATGGATTAATATAGAATCAACCAAAAAACGATTGTTTTCTAAATATCATTAGCTAACATGGGATCCTTTAATATCCAGAGCAAGCACAAATGCAATACCTTTATTACCAAAAGTAACATGACATATTTGATTTGTCATTTCAAGGACTTTGGCAAATACTCATCTTTGTCGTGTAACATGCACAGACTCAAAGTAGAAACAAACCCCGTCGGTACAAAGCTTAAGCTCACACCGAGAGATGTTTATCTCCTTTCATATATACTCAAAAGAAAAAGTTTAGTCAGTATTTTTGATGGTCAATTATTCGACCAAAATACAACATATCAGTGTAAAATTTCACACAATATTTGTTCAATCAACGCTTAACAAAAACATTCAAGTAATGTTGCTAGATTTTAGTTTTTAGGTTTGTGCTAAAATAATTTCAAAATGTGACAGGTGCACTTGCTGCAGTTAAGGCGCACGTCTTTTCCCCGTAAAAATGTATGCAAACCAATGACAATAGCCCAGATACAAAAAATCCACAATAAAATTAGTATCAGCTTACATGATTTTAGCACCCTGGCTTAATCAATTTGGCCAAAAATGACAATGTTAGAAACCGTTTACCTAGCCTACAAACTCTGGTGTTTTCCTACAATTTGAACTTAGCAAGCAATTCCATATTTAAGCATTGGCGTAGTTGTTGTCAAAAATGGGCACATGCATTAGATTTTGGTCATTGATACCTCTGAAAAATGTGTATCTGGAATAAACGTCAATTGTGACGTCATCAAGTTATGTCACGTCCAATCTGACAAAAAAACATTGAAAATTGACTACACTGTAAACAATTTGTTCAATAAAGACATTTTGTTTAAAAGAAAGTCTGTCTTTTACTTGCCTGGCCATTTACCCGAGAGTTGGCTTTTCGAGCATTTGCTCAGCCAGATCTCAGTCATTGTTTGATAAATATTGAATGTCAGTTATTTTTTCTAATAGACTGTCTACAATAGATAACTTTGTATCGGTGGTAAACCAGCTACTGGTCCCGATAGAAGGATTTCTTGAAAACGCAGTAAAATGCTAGGAGCAACAGGTTGGGTGCGTAAGGCACCATAATCTAATGTGAATTCCATAAAAAAGAAGTTTCCTCACTCACAGTCAGCAAAGAGACTTCTGTTCTACGAGGAAATGATACAAAGATCAATTTTTCATGTCGATTACCAGTAATTTAGACTCTACAAAAAGTCACTCCTGAAGCTGTGACTTTTCAATTTGATCCATTTTGGATTGAATTGTCGAAAAGAAGGTTAAGTAAAACATGGGTGCCAATTAAATTTCACCGACCTGTTCTAAATTGGTTGAAGATTGTTATGAGTAAACATTTTGGCATTGTAAAACGTTTTAGACAAAATTATTGACCAAAAACTTTACACTGACTATTTTTTTTCATCTCAGTATATTATTACAATATCAATCCTTTAACAATTCGGTGAAGACCATTATTTTCATACTTAACTACAAGGTCCCAGGATCGTTACACTATTACACCATCTCAAACGTGTCGTTCCGGAACTTGCCCTGAGAAAACATTGGTGATAGACTTCTGGTCTGGCAGCTGCCATTATCCCACCTCTGCCACCAAATGTAACATGTAAACCGTCGTTCAACAATCCGATTATCAAACTCAAATTTAAAAACAAAAGATGTAGCATCAAACACTATACAAAACTTCATACATTCTCTCTAAAATTAGTTTATACCCTTTCATTAAGTAAGCAATTTACTCTTCAAAGGAACATAAGCAATGCATGATAAAAAAATCTACGGATTGTCCTAGATCTTCTAGACTATGCATAAAAATATATCGGATCGCTAAAACAATTCTGTTTCTGTTCAGTCAAATTTGAGCTCCAGATAACAGAAAATTGTAAAAAATAAATAACTAAACATAAACGGAGTACTTATTAAATCGGCAAATTGTTCGGATTCTCCGTTTTGAATAAGTTAGAAAAGGCAATTGCAATGACTTTAAACACCGTTAATACGGTTTGGATTGTTATGTTTTCCGATATTGAACAATGACCATTCCCTCTTGTCTGTAACTCTGCCAATGATTGGTTATGGCGCAGGTCATATTGCAATAACAATTCGATACTTATCCTCTAAAACCTTGTAACTACAGTTTCATAAAAGTTGTAGTTATTATGTTATTGAAGAGAGATTGTGAAATGACGCTTACATACTCCTATTTTATTGCCATGATGCATTGCTATTGTCATTTCTCTTTTATCATTTTGACATCATCAGCGAAAAAAAGGAAATGGCCATCATTAAATATACTCATGTTGAATACATACATGTATATAGTACAGATATTCATACAGTGGTAGATATAATAGGTGTAAAGTCAATCTTAATCGATTAGTTCACTGATTTTTCAAATCAAGTATTTAATTGTTTATTTATTTGACATCTAGCAATATATATACAAACATGCCCTAAATATATGTATCTTGGTAAAGGTTGAACACTAGAGGTTGGGCTAAAGTTCAACTGTCCGATGCACGACATGGAAACTCATCTCGACAGGATTGCTAACGGTATCGTACATGACTGAGAGCAACAGATCAGTTGGGGGTAAAGACATGCTTATTCCCTTATTTCTTTATTTCAAATCCAAACCGTATGTTGTTGATCCTCATTTAAACGAGTACCTATAACATAGGGTTTGATGGACAGTAAATGATATTTTGCGTTTTAGAGAATGCAATTTACCGCATCTTATAGGTAGCTATGGTATATGTAATAGCCTACAATATATCAAACTTTGAATACCTTTTCAATTTCTCTGAGAAGGTGTTGTAAAGGCTAATCAACATACATTATACTGCAGTTAATATTTTGTAAAATCTAATTTTATGCAGTGATTCAACGTGTCACCTCACCTGGACTATATGAATATGTAATGAATTATAATGAATAATATGAATATATGTAGCTTCTTCGAAAACCGAAGATAGGCTCCTTCATTCCGACCTCACGTCGGACTCAAGTAAGTCAGCAATTGTAGTTGCACTGGCCATGTTTCGCAATAATCCGATAAGTACCAGAAAATGATTTCTTTTGCTGATTCTTTTGTTACCCTTGCCATACTGAATTTATCAAGCAAGATGGATTTAAGGCCAGGTTGTATGTTTGTGCAACCTGGCCCTATTAGTCACTGTCTGTCAAAGCGTTTAAAATAAACAGCATTCCTTATGGCATGGGTAAAAATTTTAAATGTACATGTATTGCCTTCACCGACATAGCTTATTCTTAAATAGATATAAAATGTTATGGTGGTGTATTTCTCTTACGAAGAGCGAGATATTTAGTTTGATAATTTGGGCATATTATCGGGATAGATTCAAGTAAAAATGTTCTAATATATCGCGAAATATTCGAAATATTTCATTCGTGTTCTCATATCCGTGCCCATAAATGACTTTAGCGACACCTATTTGTATAGTTCAAAGTCAAAACAGTTCTTAATTGATGGCCTGAATACGAAAATTTCAATTCACAAACGCATGTTATTTAAAGAGTATATTGTTGGTTATTTAGACTGTAGTTACGACATTTCCGAAAGTAACCAGGGATATGGAAGTGAAATGAAACAGAATATACAAAGCAAACCTATGAAGAGATGCCTGATTACAAGCTTTGTCATTTAAACCACAAAGACCCGTGTATCATATTTACCGATAGACATGTAGTTGACTGCTTTTAGACACAATCATTTGTAGGAGGGGTGACTCTCTTGGTGTTCCTCCACATGCTTTGAATATGAGCAAGTCAACAAAGTTCGTTGGTACCTTTCATTCATGAAAAGGGTATTAGTCTAATTATAGTGGTGATAACTGCATTTTACTCTGTTTATGTAAAGCAAACAATCAACAATAAAGCTGTTTTATATACCCTAGATTGTATAATGTCGCACAAAATTAGTTCTGTTAAAAACTATACCACAGTATTTCGAAAAATTTCGCCTAACGTTCATATTGGTGTCATTGCACAAATGCAAATCTTGGGTTTTTTTTATAAAACTGGTTCGTCTTTTTTCCTTGATAAATTTTACATTATTGAAATATTTTTCGGGAATAGTGTGGTCCGTCGCGATATTTCAGTCAAATTATCACGGTATATTACCCAAAATAACGCGATATTTTACTCAAATTATCAATATATTTTACCGAAATTATCCCGATATTTCACCCAAACTATCCCGATATTTTACCCAAATTATCGCGATATATATCACCCGAATAGAACTCTCGCGATAATTGTCTTGTGATTCGCTTCAGAAATATTCCACCATTATTTAAGTCTTTCTTACTTTATCAATCTAGATCTTAATCATTTGATCTTCTATCTTTTCTTCAATGCTTTAACTATTTTTCTTTCTACAGATACATAAAAGTGGTATATAGTATTTAAAAATGTATATACATTATATTTGAAAATGTTATAGTATATGTAATGCAGTACTTGGTTATAATTGAAGTTTTTGAATGTGAAAATAATGAGGAATAATACATTAAATCCTAGGAATTCTTTAATCATATTGAAATTGTAATAGTACTTTTATCTTGTAGTTTCTTTTATATTCGCTTCCTTGTTTATCATTACATTACATTACATAAAACGGTTTGTGTATGGAAACATGTTGATCATTTAGACTTGTACGTAAAGGGGTTAGTGCAAAACTATTGTAGGCGCATATACTTTATATAAGTATAGTCCGGTCCAGATAGTATGACACATGTTTACAAAATTTACCTATATAAACAACGCAACGCCAAACTCAAAGCAACTGTAATTTTGCATGCGATTTTTCAAATCTTGCAGGTGTTTTTGAACAAACACATACAATATTTGTATTGAAATTCCATAACACTTTACCTCTTGTTTACATAGATAGAGTTTGTAAACATGTGGCACGACATCAAGACTGGACATACCTTACAATAGTTTTGCGCTATACCCTCGATGTATAAATGATGTTCAAAATCAGCTAGCAACAATTTATAGACAAAGTTAATGTTCATTACAGTTTTTACCAGGCATTCCGGTATGTTTATCAACTGATTGAAATAGGATGTCCTTAGTCTCATAAATTTTAGCAATGTGTTTTATTAGGTTTATGAGACTGACGCAAACACAAAATGCTCAGAACGTTTATTTTTGTCAGAATTCAGAAAAAATATTGGATCCAAAATTGTCTATGTTATCTTTCACTTCAATAGGTACTCTTTATTGGCCGATGGCCTTATATTTTTCTAGAAAAAAAAAACAACTAAATTGGATGGATTGAATAAAATTTTGAGTGAGAATAATTATTACTTAATTATTTTGGCTAGAATAAATGACAAATTGTGTTTGAAAATTGTACTTTGTGTAGAATGCTTAATTGCCACTAAACGTTTTGAGCGTTTTAAGTCATGGTTGAATTTCTTTTGACAGTTTCTTTTACTATATGGATTACAATATAAAGACCTAAGCAATGTGTGCTTTGTTAGATTAGACGTAGAAAGCAGTGTACAATATATACGCAAAATCCACCAAAACATATTTGCTTTAGAAAACACAAATTAAAGCTACTAATGAATTATTAGAAAGAACGTATAATACGAAGCAGATAACCATTGTTTCTATTGCACAACGTTTTATGAAATGTATATGCACTTTTTGACAAAGATTGCAAGCGTTTTCTTTCTTTACTTAGCAACACTTCTACTCTATTTTATCGAAATTTGCTTTTTCTTACTGCAAACACGATTATAGGTCTCGATCAATGATCTGACAGTATATCTCCTAGCTTATAGCTAGAGATGCACTGCTAGGTCATTTGCCAAGACCTATTTCCAGCTCGTCCTTAGTTGATAACAAAATGTCATCTTATTTGATATTGCCACAAATTCCAATAATTGGAGGAAATTTATAAAATGCACTTTTATCAGTGATAATTCTTTCTGTGATTTCTTGCATATGTTTCTATAAATGGCAATATTGCTTTGTTTATGTATCGCAAACATGTGTTGGAAAATTTATTATGCTAATTTTACGCCGCCATTTGATTACAAAAATAATAAAATCAAAATTATGTCAGTGGCAGAGCTTCACCCATGACTAACAATATTTAGAACAATTGATTTGACTTGCAAATAATGGCAGCGAACTATATTTTGTTACGCTTTTTAGCATTGTGTTATTTCTTTTGGCGGGCTTTTCTATTGAGTTTGTTTCAGCTATGAACACATTGCACAGAACTGCATAGGAGCGCTATGAATAAAGTCGAATGAATGTGTTTAAACGTTAGACATCTGTATTGATTAATCAATATGTATACATAACAATTCTTTTGTATTTTAACAAACTATGTGAATACTTTAATTCTATTATGTATGTTTTACATTTTCCTGACTGTAAAACAGGTAAAATTTTGAATATTTTTCTTAACTTATTACCTTTCTGCATGAATTGGACTTACATATAAGAGGAGTAGAGGCTTTTCAACGTACTATTTATTCAATATTCATCAAATAATATGTTTTTGGTATTCATATGACTCGTCTCCTCTACACGATTCATACTAATAGCCATAACATATAGTTTGGACCATTATAAGAAGTTTAGTAAGCCTTTACCGCCTCCTATCTGTTGGTCTGATGAATTCTTTTTAATCTCCGACAGTGCTTCTATCTCTTTCAAACACAATCTATTCCAAACAAATCTAAAACAGTTTTCATTTTCTTTCTATTTGTGGCTGATGATGTTGTGAATGCATGTTTGTTATATGATTGAGAATTAACAACGGAACAGTGTAGGTTTGATAACTTCTCCTTGGTGTAAGCCTTCTTGCGTATGTTTATTGTATGGATATGTTAGTTTTAGAAATATTGAAACCGCAAATGTGATAACAATACGACGACAGAATAAAAATATAATGGCCAGTTTTAATCATTTTCTGTTAATATTCATAAAGGGCATAATTTAACATTTCGTAATTGATTTTATCATTTGTTTGTTTCTTTTTTCATTGAGATTACAGAATTATGTTAAAGTTTGCCTGACGTTAAAGTATACACCAGTTTCAACAAAGGTTAGCAATCGTATTACTAACCAAGAGTGACAATATAAAACAGCATGTAGCATCTTTTCCTAACCTTTTCTCTTTTCTATCATAACT
Source organism: Fragum sueziense (assembly GCA_963680895.1). Classification (NCBI taxonomy): domain Eukaryota; kingdom Metazoa; phylum Mollusca; class Bivalvia; order Cardiida; family Cardiidae; genus Fragum; species Fragum sueziense. Next base: position 57,471,192 of record OY804598.1, on the reverse strand, counting down.
TTCTAGTCCAGACAAATTGACAAATATTCAGAGAAAAAGATCTACAAGAGGGGATAAAAGCATTCCAAATTCGTTAATGAAATCAAATCCTTGCGGTGTGTATACTTATTGGAATTGTCTGGACGAGACGATTGCAATGAGTGCCACAACATGAAAACTGAAATGCGTTTACCACCTCTTATTTTCTGTAGCGAAGATAATATCATGTCGTTCAGGAATAGTATAGTGACAACATCGATGCAGTTGGCACATCAATATTGACACAGCAAACTAATCGAATTAAATGTATTATCAAAATGTAAGATTCATTCTATACTACATGAGAATATATAGTAATTGACAATTTATTAAAAACAACATGTCAACTCCATTTTGCATTTATTTTAATTTCAATGGCAGATATCCATTTACCACCTAGTCAAAAAGTAATTATTCCGCCCCAAAAAGAAAAAAAATCATAAAATGACCACGTCATGCTTCATAACTCCGATCTCCTTTTCTAAAAAAGGATTAGCATTTGAATAGCAATAGATTGATCATTGTTAGCAATAAGGTTGTTTTATTTTTGGTTTGATTATTCAATCATGTAACACATGTTTTTATACAGAGCTACCATCTACGTAATTCACCACGTTGGTAACTTCAGTTACACCTTTTTGGCCGTGTGTCGCTTCCATTCTGTATTAATTCATATTGGACTGGTCAGGGTCTCGGTCTTCATTTACCCCTAGTCAAAATTTGTCATTCCACTCTTAAAAGAAGATGTTTAACTGTTTCAATCAATTTTGAGAATTATAATTAAAACAGAAATCGACTGATCAATGTTTAGTAGTAAGAGTGTCTCTATGGCTTCAATTCAAAACTGACTGGTCAATGAATAGTAGTAAGGTCGTCTCTTTGACTTCAATCCAAAGTTGACTGATCAATAATTAGTAGTAAGGTTGTCTCTATGACCAATTCGAAATTTAACTGATAAATACAAAAAGTAGTAAGGTTGTCTCTTTGGCTTCAAACCTTTGAACTATGCAATATATACTGAGGAATCACTACGTATAATGCACTCGTGGATAGTGTCAGTTAGGCGTGTATTATGACATCGGTAGGAATACATTTATGTAACATACTACATGTTTGATGCCACAAGTAAACGAGAAATTTATGTACCTATTGAGATCATATAGGAATCTACTTTATACAGGGTGTCCCAAAATATATGTCCCCATTTTAAACATCTATAAAATTGCCAAATGTTTTCACTGAGCAAAATCAGTTACATAGGTATAAAGGGGACATGATAAAGTTTTGTTTGATATATAGAACATCTATATTTACGTTGCAATTTTTTCCACATAACGTTTTAAAAAATATGTCATTCTTTAACTTTTTTGCAAAATGACGTCAACGACGTCATCTTTTTTATTTGACGAAGTTTCTTTTTCCAAGCTTATATGATCAAATTGATCATTTTATTTTGTCTTTCATGGCCATTGTGGCTTAAATAGATGCAGTCTTAACATCATTGAATTTTGAAGGGGTGAAGATAATGACAAAAACTAGAATTCGAATACATGAAAAATGTTGTATATTTCGAAAAGATGACGTCGATGACGTCATTTGACAAATAACTTAAACATTGGTTAATTTCTTTAGGCGTGTTGTTGGATATATTAGGAAAGTAACAATGAATGTTTTATATATCAAACGAAATATTATTATGTCCCCTTCTTGCCTATGTAACTGATTTTACTTGATGACAACAGTTGTAAATTTTATAGATGTTTAAAATGTGTCCCCATTTAAATCACCATTTGCACCATCATCCAAATTTTCAGAGAAACAACATCTTTCCTCATTTCGAACTCTAGTTTTTCTGATTATTTTCATGCCTTCAAAATTCAATGATGTTAAGACTTTCACTACATCTATTCAAGCCACATAGGCCATGGAAGACAAAATAAAAGCATCAATTTGATCATCTTTTGATCCTCTCAGCATGGAAAAAGAAACTTTGTCAAATAAAAAAATATGACGTCGTAGACGTCACTTGGCAAAAAAGTTAAGAAATGACATATTTTTTAAAACGTCATGTGGAAAAAATTGCAAAGTAAATATAGATGTTCTATATATCAAATAAAACTTTATTATGTCCCCTTCATACCTATGTAACTGATTTTACTTAGTGACAACATTTGTCAATTTTATAGATGTTTAAAATGGGGACACATATTTTGGGACACCCTGTATGTATACCCACATCCCTCAGTAAAGAAGACAAATCTTTATCACAAATTTTAAGACAAATTTTGATAGCTTGGAAAATAATACTGGTGAATAACCTTGTGTCATCATCAGCTCCGATAGTTTCTTATAACACTTATTTATAATTATCAAAAATTAAAAAGATTGAATGTTATTGAGAATCGTTAACAAAATTGTGTTCGCAATTGAAACTTACTGTTAGTACAAAAGATGCAAGGCAGTTAGTGCCGCAAATGTTAAATAGATTAGATAGAGACCCATGACTAGTAAATGCTATCTTTGTCCTCCTCTCATCTTATCATTAATAATTCAGAAAATATGTTTTAGCAGAATCTTAAAACAAAGCGGACGAACTACCTATTCTATATAGAGTCACTTGGCGTTATAAGAAATACTTCAAAAGTTAGTACATTCCAAATAACCCGTAACTTGTTTAGGTTCGCTATGTA
>OY804598.1:56760718-56868284 GCA_963680895.1 Fragum sueziense | reverse complement strand
CATGCTGCCATGATACACGCAAAATACTAACATAGGGTCTCTGACAAAATAATTTGTCAAGGGGAAGTTTGTCCAAGATTTCCTAATTAGTTCTTTGTCTCAATTATGAAATCTGATATCCCACAACATTGGGTCAAATTTCATACTACCACAAAACTTTGAAATATTTTGATGGAGGGCATTAGATACACACCAAATTTAAGTCATCAATAGCTGATATCATACAGCATAAGTCAAATTTTATAGAACCAAAAACTTTGAAATGCTTTGGAAGTGGGGCCATCACACATTTCTACACACCATAGCCTAGACCAAACAGTAAAGGAGTAGAAGATTGTGCAAAATTTACTTCTATGTCTCTTATGAAATCTAATATCCCACAACATGGGCCATTCAATGTACCAAAATAATTTGAAGGATATTGGTAGAGGGACATGAGATGATTCCACACAGCAAATTCAAAGCCCTAGGTCTCAAGATTCAGGAGTAGAAGAAAGAATTACTCCTTTGTCTCTATATCAAGTCTGATACCCCAACACACTAAGGGCCAATTTTCATTGTACCACAATGATTTTAATCTTATTAGTAGAGAGCCATGAGACAATTCTACACATCAAGTTTCAAAGCCCTAGGCAAAAAAGTTAAAGCAAATGAGATTGTACAAGATTTACTTCTCTGCATGATACCCCACAACATAGGGTCAGTTTTCATTGTACCACATTTTAATAATAAGTACCGTATTTTGGTAGAGGGCCATAAGACAATTTTATATACCAGTTTCATAGCCACAGACCAAATTATTCAGAAGCAGTAGACTGTCCTTCTTTGTCCATATATGAAATATGGTACCCAAGAACATACATGTAGGGCCAATTTTCATGATTCCAGAATAATTTAAAATATTTTGGTAATGGGCCTCTGGATGATGGTAAATACAAAATTTCAAGACTCTAGGGCACGGCCATATGAATTGGGAGATTTGTGTAATTGTTGACAGACAGACAGACAGATGGACAGATTGATGACAACAGTGAGTAATCCCAATTTATCACCCTTGGCACTTTTTGCTAATGGGAGCCAAAAATAAATGTTATTAAACATCTTGGCTGTTTCTCTAACAAACATAGGAAGACAAGTAACTTCATGTTCAAATTTCAATCAGTCTCTGTGACAGCAAGATGAAAATTAGAATATTTTACCTAAATTTGGCCTTAAGTAATTAACAGTGAGTGCCAAAAAAGGTACCATTCTGTATTCTTTAATAATTCTTCCCAGCTTAAATAGAAGACTGGGACAGAATATGTGATAACTTAAGGACAGGAAGTCACACTTAGCTTTGTACGTCAGAAGCCAAACTGTCATGTATTATTCCGTGCATCTATATAAATCAATTATAATTCACTTGCCCATAAGTAATGCTAACATAAGATTATAAATTTTGAACTTTACCGTTCATAAAGGAAACTTATTCACAAATGAAATTTCAATACCAGTTACAGATGACAAACATACAGACATGCTTCTTCAACAATGATTATCATTATAATGTTTGACCTGCCTTTCCCTGACACTTCAGATTGAAATTGGCTGAATCTACAGTATATATTCCTATAATAGTTACTTTTAAATCATAAACATTTATAATTTCGTAATACTTGCTTAGCCAAGACACAAAAATATAGGTATTTATAGGTATTTGGGTCAAAATTGGTGAATTTATAGGTTTTTATAGGTAAGGTCCAAAAATATAGGATAATATAGGTATTTATAGGTATTTATAGGTTACTGGGCGCCCTGCTCATTTCATCAGAAAAAACTCGGATTAGACAAAGTGTTGAAGCTACCATTTACAGTTAACTTCTACCAAGTTTTGACATGCAGAAAATTTAAGAGTTCCAAAGGTGTTCTTTTATGGATATGAGTGTATTTGAGCATCTATGAGCGCATCTCACATTACATACTTCAATTGAAACTTGATTGATCGATTGGAGTAACAGAAAAGGGGAGGTTAACTGCAACCAGTGTTCTGCCAAGGATTTTGATAGGATGAGACAAATGTCTCACTGACCCTAAAAAGTTTGAGACATTTCTGAAAATAAGGGGACATTCATAAAATTACCATCAATGAAATAGAAAAAAGATATAAAATGAATAACCTTGTATTCAAATTGCTTCTTGTTAATTGCTACTCGCTAATTGTTAGGGATTCGGCCATTACTGCAGACCTGTGGTCGGAATTTTCGTCGTGTCTAAAGTTTGTGTTGAGCTCCGAGCTCGATGAATGCATTTTTTTTCTTCCATGCTTTATACACAATTTACATGTCATTAAACATTTTTCCTTGTCATATTCTAACCAAGAATACTCCAGTAACCATTTCTCTTGAAAATGTCGGATCAGTTTTCCGTGTTTCGGTTGCCGTATCGGGGGCCGCCGTCTCGGTAGATGTAGAGGGTTCAGGCTCAATTATGGCGTGATCGGCGGTGAAAGAATCAGTCCTTCCTTTTCCGAAATAACTTAGAATTGTTCGGGGCTTTTAAGCCAAAGGTTCTGACATTTTGTTTACGAAAATGCGGTCGACGAAAAGAGGAACAAATGACTAGATTTTTCTCGATAATCATTTGGCCAGATATCGCGCACCTAATGATCCGGCATCCAATCAGATTCGAGTAAAATATAACGGTGTCGGCGTGAAAATCACTTTCGATCATAAAATTCACTCGATTGCCCCCCCTAATTTACGATTCTTTTTCTCTGCGACAGAAATCGCTATGGACATAATTTTTTGGCGACATTTTCAATTTTTATGCGAGAAAATCGCAAATACGCGGCCTTGGCAGAACACTGCTGCAACCTTCATAATTTCCTTATTTCTATACCAGTTTTGATGAAATGAACAGCGAAATGCTTCACAGACCTCACATATAATAGCAACCAAATTAAAAATTCTGAATCATGGAATAATGTACAAAGACAACTAGACAGGTCTAACATTTTTTATTTTTCTCTTCACTAACTTCACACGTTCCTTTGATTCAAGTTTGAACGCATTTATTTTACATCAATTGGGATGCAAGTTTCTTCAACATACTTTAATCCCTCACGATTTTCTTAGAATAAAAATTGTGAATTTAAAATGTACAAATAAATAAGCCAAAACAGAGTTTGATTGGAGAAGGAGATCTGGCAAGGGAGATTTTGAATTTGACCATAAAAATTCAAACAAAGAAAAAATATTTTCCAAGTTATTTATTTTCCACGAAATCGTCGAAAACAAATGCCGTTCTGAAACTAGTGGACAATGAAAAGATTGTACATGAAGCAGGGATGGAGAATATACTTGTAATTTGACATATTTTTCATTTCTTTGGCAAAAAGAAAATGTTGGGAACGCCGGGCGCGAAAACTAATGACAAAACGGTTTGGTGTTCAAATTCAACTTTTCTCGTCGATTTCGAATACTTTACTATGAGACACTTATTCACGAATATTTTCTTTGTATATTTGCAATAAAGACAACACATTTGAACGTATATGAACAGTAATTTCAGAAAAACATATTTCGTAATTTTATTTACAACGCGTCGTAAATATTTACGACACGGCATAATTCTGTGAACGCGGTGTAATTAAATTTCGCTCTTTCAGCTATTGTACAAAATATTTTAGACTTCTATTCGTAAACAGGTTCGTCTAGAACATCAACAGACACCAATTATCGTTTTCAAATTTCGGATTCATGCCAAATTAATGAATTGCGACTTTTAAATTCATACCTTCAGCTCCTCCGTTTCCGCCATTTCTGCTCTAGTTACTGCGCATGTCTCATGACCTATTTCTGTCAACATGTATAATTCAGCCTCGATTTCATAACTAGACCAAGGTAACGGTAACAAAATGAAAATGAAAGTAGGAATTGTTTGAAAAAACAAGGAAATCATGTGCAGTTAACGGAATCTTAATTATATAATTCACAAATGTATGGATGTGTTCAAGGCGTTGAACACTCTCACAAAGACACCATCGTCTTATTTGGGCAAAAAGTGTCATTGTAACACTGGTGTAGGAAGAGGGGGGCCAGGGAGGCAGCCTCCTCCCCCCCCAAATATTGAGGGGGGGGGGGGGCAGCATATCCTCTGCCCCCCAATAATTCACCCATTTTCTACAGGAAAGGTCCAGGTATAAAATGCTGTCTGAAAGTGCCCAGACTGCAGGAAATGGCTTCTTAGAATTCAAATATATTTTAAACCTTCCTACGCCTATGAATGTAGGCTACGTAAGGTAGATCTAATAGGTTAAGGTACTAGTCTCTATCCATATCATATGGCATATGGTTTCGAGTGTTCTCGAAATTTTTCGGCATCTACATTCGATCGCAACGTATGATCCTGCAGCAGGGTTTCTGTAAAAGAGGTTCGAATTTACAAAAAAGCCGCTCCTCTTTCCTAGTATTTCACAATGTTGACTGGATTTCTGCATGAAAAAGAAATAATAAGGCTACAGGGGGGGGGGGGGGGGGGGGCATTTGATCCCCCGAACACGTTGATCAGCCAATGTGACAGATCCGATCATATTCGGCGACATCGAAAACATTCTGCAGTGGAACATTCTACCACCGAATCTTGCGACGTTGCCCGAATCATAGACCCGGGTCTGTAATTTGACCCTTGACACCATCTAGTCATTACTTATGTCATAAGGAATAGTCTAGATGGTGCCAAGGCTCAAATTACGGACCCCTGTGGCCCGAATGAATCCGAGATCGCGTGAATCTCCTTAGGGGTGGGCTACCATAAGACTGACGAAAATTCAAAAGATTCCCCTGAAGGGTGACTCAAATTGTTTTCAAACTTGCAGACCTACCTCACGGACTTTTCCATGATTTCTTCGTGGGCCGTCCGGAAGGGGGGGTGTCACATTTCTTCAAGGGGTTCGAATTACGTCAATAGGGGCATACATGTTTTGTTTTTTTGTTGGTTTTTTTTTAACTTATTTTACAGAATTATTTTAATTGATGTTTGGAGTTTGGGGAAAGGGTTGAAAAACGTCAGAGAAGTCAATTGCACCCCAAGATTGGCCAGGCCCGTAGGAACATGGCTGGTGGGTGAGGGGATGCAAAGTTGACCAAGATGCCGAAATCTCCTTATCTTTCAATAAATTTAGGAAAATTTCAATTTAGCCCCTTCAATATTCAGACACTGGCCCGGACAATGGCTCCCCCCCCCCCCCCCCCTATAAAATTGCTTCCTACGGGACTGTGGGTTCCAGAGGGGGTTCGGTGTAAACGCCCCCATCTGCTGCTTGATTATTTCATTTGATTCAGTCAAATTGTGCAACAATAGGAAAACGAACCCCCTATTTGTATGTTGGAACCCCCTTCAAAGAAACCCTTGATCCTTCTCAGATTTGAAGAAAGATGAGCCTAGCTGCGATATAGGCCCTTGTACATGTATAGTCACAATTTTAAGAATTAGAAATTTTGCATGAAAATCGTCGGTCTTGGTAAGATTGGGAAAAAGGGTTACGAACCAGACCCTAGGCCCACTGAAGGCAACCAGTTTCAAGAACTTCAATAAGAAGAAGAAGAAGAAGAAGAAGAAGAAGAAGAAGAGGAAGAAGAAGAAGAAGAAGAAGAAGAAGAAGAAGAAGAAGAAGAAGAAGAGGAAGAAGAAGAAGAAGAAGAAGAAGAAGAAGAAGAAGAAGAAGAAGAAGAAGAAGAAGAAGAAGAAGAAGAAGAAGAAGAAGAAGAAGAAGAAGAAGAAGAAGAAGAAGAAGAAGAAGAAGAAAATTGGTGGTGCCATCCTCAGGTACCACAGGGTATGCGCTACGCTACATTCACGTAGCGTAGCCATGGCACAGTGGATAATCACGTGATGCAACAATTTCAGAAAATCTTCAATAATTTTGTTAATACGCGACCGATTTGAATTCGGTTTGAAGCAGAGGAGGTAGACATGTGTCACGCATTAGATGAATGTGTTGGATTTTAAAAAAATCAACTGATAAAAAAGTTATTGAAGATAAACCAAAATTTTGGTTTATCTTCAATAACTTTTTCATCAATTAATTTTTCAAAAATCCAACACGTACAGCATATTCCTGACATTTTCCCAACTTCTCTGCTTCAAACCGAATTCAAATTGGTAAAGTATTGGCCATAATCGTGATTAACCATCGTGGTAGCTCAGACCCAGGGTATCCAGTGGCGGATCCAGAGGGGGGTTCGGAGGCCCCCCCCCCCCCCGCCCATTGAAGCTTGATTATTTCATGTTCATGCAGAAATTCAGTCCAAATTGTGTGATACTAGTAAAACGAACCCCACTTTGTGTAAAAACGAATCCCCCTTACAGAAATCCTGGATCCGCCACTGGGTATCCGAGGATGAGGTGTTGCGAACTAATGAAAAAAGAAGAAAAAATATCTGAATTTCAGAATGAAAATGCCTATTCCATTTTGAACATAGCGTTGAAAATATTGAGGAATGAAAAATTGCTGATTCTCAACATTTTCTTTCTTTTCTTCAGTGTTAATTCAAAGTCGTTAGTCCAAAGGCGTTCTTGAAAAAGGCGCAGGCCTTGTTTTGGGAAAAAAGGTTAATTAGCCCTAGATGCATATCCTTAACAAATTTTCAAAACATAGCCTAGCCTCGCGAGAGAATGCGACATAAATCGACATGATCCAAATTTAAAGGCAACTCTAGGCCTACTTTTAATACGAACAACCCAGATTTGATTAGATTCAATAACATCCGATTATGGTCTGGTCCAAAAGTAAAGAAAAAACTAAAGGTTGCCGGGTTTAATTAACCCTTTCCCAAACAAGACCTGGTTTTGACGTTCCGGCCTACGAAGATAGGCTTGGGAAAAGATTTAGTCAAAAAAGGAACTGCTGATAACCAGCAGTTTCTACTTTTGCCTCAATATTGGAAGTTAGGCCTACGTGTTTACAACAACAGTAGGTAGGCCTATTAGGGTAAGGTGGGGCAAAACGCCCCCCAAATTGTTTTTGGTCATTTTCTTTAAAACGAATGGCGATATAGATATATTTTTTACAGTATTACAAAGCTTTAAGTCCGATGAACATTATGACACGTTATTTTGGCTTTGCGAATTGAAATAAGCATTTTATAGGCAAAAACAATATTTTTTAAAAAGGGGCGTTTTGCCCCACATCTGGGGCAAAACGCCCCTCTCGGTGGGGTAAAACGCCCCCGGGGGTGTTTTGTCCCATGCTTCAAATTTATTCATTCTAAGCTGACTGAAAAAAGTTCTTACGCTTGAAATCAACATATGTCGGGTGTTCTTCGTGGTCAATTTTAAATTATCCGGTCGAGTACGTGGGATAACAAAGATTTCGACCATGACCCTTTTGATCCAGTGACTAAAACTATTTTAATGTTGTTCGCTTTATAAACAAAAATAATAAACACACATAGAAAGTAGAAGGCATGCAAATGTGTATCAATGTTAAAAGATTTAAAAGAATACCTATAATAGAAATTTACAAGACGTCGGCATTTTTCGGGTGTTTCCGTTATCATTCGGCGGCAGATTTTCCCCTTCGTAACGTTTCCGTATAGATCGGAAATCGCCGAATGGTCTACGATCACGTCCGGAAAATTCCGAACAAGGGGGCGTTTTGCCCCATGAGACTGGGGGCGTTTTGCCCCAAGGTGACCATTTCACCATTTATCAAAATATTCCAAATACACCAAATATTTTACAAAATGTTTCTTTTTCAATAAAACCACAATGCAATGGTCTATAGATATATGTATCGTATGTAAGACAAGACACATCCGTGCCAGATGTAACACGAAAAAAATGGCAGCAGGAAATAATAAGAAATGGCCCGAAAATGAGTTTTGCAAAATATTTTCTTATTGACCGATGTCAGAGCTAAAACTTTTCTGTCAGATAATCTACACATTTTTTACAATCATATTAACGTTATATAAGTTTGTCATATATATTGGCATTTCCTTGAAATCGATGGGGGGCGTTTTACCCCGAGGGGCGTTTTGCCCCACCTTACCCTATATAGGCATATCCCATCGCACACTCGAGAAGGGAAAGAAGCATGAAATGGAAATGATAGGCCTGCATAATAGTAACAACATAATTATGATAGATCTATCTAATATAAGGAAAATGAGAAAGTGAAACTGAAATAGCCTATCTATCGACAATTTCTCCCAATGTTATCACAAAGGAGGGATTTGCTCCATAAGGCCATTTTCCTGGGACCTAATTTTTCCAATGATATTTATAATAAGCAAGCCAATGGATTTAATGTCATCTTAACATGGCCGCATATACAAAACATAATGTTTTAAAAAAATATTCGCCAATTATTTACATTTAAATAGAAAATTAATTAATAAGAACCTTGGGTAGCGCCTGAAAAGAATTATGCCTACCCCACCCACTTTCAATACACAATATACACCAAAACCAAAGGTCCGTTCGATTCAGACCTTTCGGCAAAACACGTCCCCTTTATGTATCTATTTGTACTAAAAATATCATGGAAAAATTAGGTCCCAGGAAAATGGCCTTATGGAAACCCCTCCTTTATTTTTTTTTTAGGTGCCTATAGGTTTAGACTTTGTCAAAGCCACGGATAGACAAGTGTCCATTTAGTACTGGTCAATCCAAACTATAGATTGGTTGGAAAATGGTTTAATGAGGATTATGAAAGCATAAATCTAGATCTATGTAGCTCTAACCAGTTTTAGTTTTATTTCCCAAACAAGGCCTGGATTTTACCTTAAATTCCTCCCCAAATATTTGGAGAATTATGAGACAAAAGAAGAAAATGCTGATGATCAGCATTTTCTACCTTTATCTCAATATTTCCCACTTCTACTTTGTAGGCTACTGCTTCAATTTGTCATCCATGGCAGCTTTCAAATGGGGAACAGTTGATATATTGCCATTTGGGACAGGTAAAGTGAAAATAAGCAGACGACGGAATCTGTGATGACGACAACGACCGGTTTATCTGCGACTTAGACTCGACCTCGATTTGACATTTATTTTACTTCCGGGAAAATCTCAAGTGGAGAAAATCGATTTCGGTGTTTTTATCCGTTTTGTGACACAAATTTCCACAGCTTTACATGTAAGTGCTTCTTGTTTACTAAACATAACAAATCTGCTCCGACCGGGACATTTGTTTGGTGACACGCCCGTACTATTTTGTTGTCCACACCTGCATAATAATCAGACCATCTGTTGAAATGTTGCAATCACCAAATCTACAGAGCCGCGTGCGATTTAGGCCAGAGCCGCGTGCGATTTAGGCCAGAAGTTGTCTTCTGGAAGAAGAAGAGCTAGTCTGGTTCCCGGCTCTGATACACTACATAACATAGTAGAAAAAATACTACGTAGTGTATCAGAGCCGGGAACCACGCTCTTCTGGAAGAGCTCTACCGGCCTAAATCGCACACGGCTCTGAAGGGTTTACAGATAACTCGTACCATGTCAAACTCGTACCAAATCCAACTCGTACCATTTAAGTCAACTCGTTCCAAATTTTAGTCAACTCGTACCAAAAATGGTAAAATGCAGGAGTCAACTCGTACCTTTTTTTCTATCTCAGTTTTTCATTTCCCCAAACCAAAAAATAGTTAAGCTTGATATTTCTGTAACGGGAGCTGTTTACATTAACTTCAGTCCTTTGATTTGAGTGGTTATTTTTAACTTTACATAGTAGTACATGTACAACAGTGTGTATTTGAGTATAATCCAGCTACTATAACTATACATGACTTAATTTACCAGAGTTTCTTTTCTAGTGTTAAACTGATTCTGATGCACATCTTTACGTTTTCTGATCTTATAAATCACATAGTTAGTTTATCTGAGCTTTGATAAGTCCCTAGAACACCCAGTCTTAAATTTTAGTCTTTTGTAAACATTTGTCATTTTATAGTGAGTGAACTATACTTCAGTCTGCATGCTTTTCATGTTTTCTACCCTAGCTCTGGGCCTATATAAGGCATGATTTTTCTACAATCGGCCCAGTTGCTTGAAGGCTCTAAAGGTAGATCTTACCTACAGCAAACAAGACTGAGCACTTTTGACTCTTTCTTTCTCTTTCTGTCTTTTCTATAATCATTTTCATGCAGCCATTTTCATTTAATTTTTGGGATGTAAAATCTTGGTTTTTGTTGAAAAGATCTAAGTTTAATAAAAGTAAACTAAATTCTTTCTTGTGTTCACTGTATCCCAAAAGAACCTGGGAACCTGGCTAGGCCGGTTACATTTTATATTAGTTCAACAATCATTATTTTTCTCTTTTTTTCAGATATGATGATGTTTTCTTGTATAAAGTGGGAAGAATACATATAATACAGAGAAGCACGCCGACAGAAAGAAAATATTATCAAAGTGACAAAGTCCAAACTTTAATCCCTTATCAGAAACATGCGAATCTTTTAATCAATATAGTTGTATTGTTTGACCAAATTTACCTGAGACTCATCGTTTTCCGTAAGCGTATTCCCGGCATTCATCGGCGTATTTGATAGCTTCCGTGTGTTTATACCGTGCGCTGTGAAAAATGTTAACCTTATTTCTGCATAATCTCATTGAACAAAGAACTAGCGTAGTGGAAAGACGCTGGACTTTCACTTACAGAGACTCAAGATCGATCCCAGCATTTTACTGATGAAACTTTTGTTAAGCTTTTTTTCTTTCTTTTTTCCTATGAAATGGAATACTTAATTAATGTATTAATTTATTGATTGATGAAATACTCATTTTTTTTTAATTTTCACAATAATTATAGTTCACTAGATATCTTTTCCCTTTTTATCATAATCTTTATTCGTTCATTTATCATTTATAATCTTCCCTTGAACGTTGCTGATGTGTTGGTTTCTCGCACATTCTCTGGAATCAAAAAGACATTGACCCTGTTTACTCCAATTGTATTGATGGTTCAGCAAGGAAAAAGGTTCTGGGTTCCCGAGTTGTCTAAAAAAGTTGCAACATCAGCAAACACGTTTTTATATTACCTGTATCTAAATGCTTCCGACACTTCTTGAATGACTACTTAAAGTGAAAGGATTCAAGTGAACTGATTGAGGTTTACAAAATGCATGCACGCATTTGAAAAAAAAAGAAATAAATGTTGAAAGTAAAAATATTTAAACAAAAGCGCTACTGGGATTCGAACCATGGACATATGGTTTAAAGAAGAGTCGCCTTACACACTAGGCCACTATTATTCGGTGGATATTTCGAAGTGTATAACAGTACTTATACAGATTATCGTCCCGATGTAGAAAATACGGAAAGACCCGAATATTAACGGAATATGCAAGGAGTCTCAGTTCAATCTGGTCAAACAATACATTGGATGACATAACAATTATGCCACATAGATCTAAAGGCGGCATATTCTCTTATTGGTAAAATTAAGCCTATTTCATTAAGGTCTTCAAAACAGGGTAATGTTTATAAAACGGTAAATAATTTATTTTACTTTATCTTGATCGAAATTAAGGGTGCGAAACACACGCTACTTTAATTATGACGCGTGGCTACTGTTTACCGACGCGTGGCTAGTGTTTACCCTTTATCTCACTATAACAGGACCCCAAATCAAGCTGATATGACTAAAATGATTATTTATGATAGGGTTCTTCTATTGACGGGTTTTGTTACTCGTCTGCTCTAAAATTAATACGAATAATGTAGAAAATGGTAAAAATGCCACTTGGTGACATTATACTCTTTTCCTCACAATACTCTGAAACAATAACAACAAACCTCCTATTTAACCCCTTTTTCCAATAATTAAGGGTGTGAATCACCACACGCTACTTTAATTAGGACGCGTGTCTACTATTTACTGACGCGTGGCTATTGACTACCCTTTACCTCAGCGATAAAATAATAGGCAGTTTATCTGTCCCTTTACTCAAGCAACCACATTTTTTCTTTTTTTAAAGCTTTTTACAGAGCCAGTATATAATAAAAAAGAAAATTGTTATATTCGCCATTTTCCCTTTTTTTCTTAAATGTTTTATCATTGCTATCTATGCATACATTTTAAAAAAAAGAGTTGAAAATACGATTTCACTAAATATTTGTATTCGGTCAAAAGTTTGATCTTATAAAGGTTTAGTTGAAAATACGATTTCACTAAATATTTGTATTCGGTCAAAAGTTTGATCTTATAAAGGTTTATACTGATATCTTCTAACAGTAAAAACGTTAACAAAGTCTTTCAATAGCATTTTTGGATAACAAATGTTTATTCCGATGCTAGCAAAAAAAATAAGTACAAAAAATATATAGAGAACATTTGGGGAAAATGTTATTTAAAAAAAGGTACGAGTTGACTCCTGCATTTTTCCATTTTTGGTACGAGTTGACCAAAATTTGGTACGAGTTGACTAAAATTTGGAACGAGTTGACTAAAATGGTACGAGTTGGATTTGGTACGAGTTTGACTTGGTACGAGTTATCTTGCTACCCTCTGAAGTTGTCTTCTGGAAGAAGAAGATGCAGTCTGGTTCCCGCCTTTGATACACTACGTAGTATTTTTTCTACTACGTAGTGTAACAGAGGCGGGAACCACTCTCTTCTGGAAGAGCTCTACCGGCCTAAATCGCACACGGCTATGGCTACATCGTCAGCCCTTTCCCAATAAACAATGTTTCTTATTGATCTTATTTCAAAGTATTGCTGATATCTGAATTCAAAGAGCAGACAATCTGTGTGATACCACAGGGAATTTTAGCGATTTTTATGTAGACTCTTTCTATTAAAGACAAGGGGACCAAGTTTTCATGTACAGAAAATAGTACCCATTCTCGCAAAACACCTGTTACAACGCCAATTTTGAAGATAATTACACGGGATCTTCTTTAATAAGCTCCTTACATATTTATTTAGCGAAAAATCCGGTGGTCTGTACAGGTAACGATCAGTATTTTTCGTGACAGAGGCCGTTTCTCGACAAAAGGTTCGAAATTGCCATGTACGACACAAGCGTGATGTCAGCGCGTTCGGTTGTAACTCTGGTGAGTGTTTATGTCACAATGTTTCATTTGACTTTCGAACGAAACAGAACGGTTCATTATTCAATTTCACCATAATTGTCCAAAGCAATGCTTTAATTCTCATTTTTTCAAGCTTAATTTAGCATAACTGTCGATGATTTTTTTTAGTTTTCATAATAAAAAGAATTACTTGAGTGAGTATGCTCAACAGCGAGATGAACTCGCCCTTCATCAGTCATACGTTCATTATTAATCGAGTAATTCTTTTTCTTGTTAAAAAATAAAATTTGTGTTCAATAAGCGTAAAAAGATACGAATTAATGCATTGCTTTGGACAATTTTGTTGAAATTTGAAACTGAACTGTTCTGTTTCGTTCGAAAGTCAAGGGGAACATTGTGATAAAAACACCAGAGTATCCCAAGCGAACGCGCCTAAAATTGCCGAAATCTAAAATTCGTTGAGTCGGCAAAACATTCAACAAATTAAAGCTGAATTCTTTGTGATATTATTCAACAAGGAAGGTTGGTGAAAGATTTTAATTTATTTTATCGTTTTAATGCATGTTTTGGCCACGATCATGCACAAACTAGCAGATTTAGTCCTACAAGCGGGGGTCACACGGTCACGTCGTTCATGGCGTTTTCGAACCTTTCGTCGAGAAACCGGCCTCTGTCACGAAAAACTCTGATCGTTACGCGTACAGACCACCGGACTTTTCGCTAAATAAATATATATGGAGTTAATTAGTGAAGATCTCGTGTAATTATCTTCAAAATTGGCGTCGTAACAGGTGTTTTGCGAGAATGGGTACTATTTTCTATGCATGAAAACTTGGTCCCCTTGTCTTTAATAGAAAGAGTCTACATAAAAATCGCTAAAATTCCCTGTGTGTGATACTGCATAGAAAAAAATTGGGTCTAAAGTAGTCCTAGCTGGTTGCGACTGTTAAGGGTAGCAAATGTAAAATAATTCAAAGTCACTTTTCAAGGTACAGCATGGCATAAACAATAGAAATTACTTCATAATGTTTAAAACTATAGTGCTCCAACGATTTTCAGATTCCCGCCAAACAATAAAAATATATCAATTTACTAATTATAGGTTAAACAGATCAAAACGAAACCATATCGATGATAATCAGTATTTTGATGTATTATTGACGAGACGATTTGCACGTGCGTCTCTACAATAATATGTTTTCATAGGTTAATGGTTTGTTTGTAAACATCACAAAAGCGTTGGAGACCTATACCTAAATGTTACTGAAATATTGCTTTGTCTACTAAATTATGCCTTTGAAACATGTTTTTATTTCAATTGGTGAGCGAGTCGGCCATCTTGATTTTGTTCATGGCTGTTGGAAATTTGGTTTGATTTGAATAAAACAAGATAAAATTTTATTTCAAAATTATACTGAAGTGAAAAACAATTGATTTATCTTTCAATCCATGCCATTTTTACATCAAAATTTCGATTTTAGACCTAGTAGTTTGAGGGCTAAACATCGACATTTTCCGCATGGCGGAAGTGCTATAAATACAAAATGGCGTATCTGATAAGACCGGACAATGAAATATGTCCGGGCTTATAAATAGGACTAGGTCTAAAGGAGAAATGGCGACTTTTTTGGAAGTAAACACGAGGAGAAAAAGTGCACCGAATGTGGTACTTGAACCTATGACACCCGGAAAACTAGTCTGACACTCTAACCACTGAGCTAGCCAGCCACATGGTCATGAATCCGCCTAATCCACCAATGGCGGCAATTGCAACAAAAATAAAAAATCTGGCGACATTTGCCAATCTATTGGCGACAAGTAATTTGCATGTGCGTTCTGTAGACAAAATTTAAAGTCAAGGGTGGACTCTAAAAGTTATGACAGTCACATTTGTCGCCGCTTGTCATTAATTGATACACAAAAATCGATAATCAGTAACCAATTAACCGAGATAGCAGTAGTAGCCAATGCCCGTAAGATTTAATCCGAGTCTTCTCTGAAGTAAATACGCTCTTTGATATTTTTTATTTTTCGCTATTTACATCAGAGAGCGTTGCTCTTTGAAAAAATCAAGAAGTTCGCAACAAATTGTTGCGCATCGTTCACCGTCCGATCTTAAACGCTATTGTTAAAACCCCTGATGATATCGATAAATGAACCATTTATTGTTATGGCTGCTGAAAAAATTACGACCAAAAAGTATTTCTAAAAGGTTAATAGGCAATGTTTTGCAACAACCCTCACCTGAGCAGCCTTTGTTTACCTTGACCTTCCATTCAAAACCAAAGGTTATACTCATCCAGCAGGCCGATTTGAAATGAAATTTTTGGTCAGGTATGACAAAAAATGATTTATTGATCTATACCCTACAGTGTTTTACCGAGTGATTCGATATGATACACAAAAACAAAGCTTCAAGTTACTTGTAACGTTACCGAACTTTCCGCTGTTTTCAAAGAGCAACGCTCTCTGATGTAAATAGCGAAAAATCAAAATATCAAAGAGCGTATTTACATCAGAGAAGACTCGGATTACGTAAGATTTTGACACCTTGTAAATAGTGTGAAAATGTCACGGTCACGTTATGATGTTCGTAACCCCAACCCCAAGACAGTGTGCCTTTCGTGTTGACTTGCACAAACCAATTACACATTGAGTGGATTTCGTTTCTATCCCATTTTCTTTTTAAACGATGGATATAAAATATGAGGTAAAGCTTTTGTCAGAATCCAATTTAGGCTACGAGTCCGAGGATCTTATCATAGGTCAATATGTTTTGTGAACAAAAACAATTCACTTTCATTCCTTGTTTTCACATGGAATTTTCGAGTCAGACTTCTTTAAAGATCTATATAATTTATCAAATTTAGCCTGTGAATGGGTGAACAATCATGGGGCCAGAAGTTCTAAGTATCATCACGCTTTTACATCATATTTTCAGCCCCCGTATGTTAGTTTTGAAAAAATGAACCAGCAGTCGGAAGGCACACTGAAAAACGGTCGATTATTTAAGATGCTCTGATCTCTCTAAAACAATTTTTGCAAAATCTGCAAATATTTCAATATGTATTTTTGTGCATGTGCTTGTGGATAGGGGATGGCAGGGGGGGGGGGGGGGGGGCATTGACAATTATTTTCTTCTTTTCTCATTAGCTCTTCTTATGGCACCAACTGGCTAAAATCGGCTCCAAAAAATTCCAATTGGCGAATTTGCTGGCGCCAAGCCTGAAATTGCTAGGGAAGCCCTAATCTTGTGCTTATATATTTGCAGTCATAACAATGACTGTCGGACGAGGACTCGGAGTCTCGGACTATCAGACTGCTTGATGTTATTTGGTCTGATAGATTATCCAGACCTGTCAGAAGGAATATCTGACAAAGATTTCTGGTCCTTTGCCATGTCTAGTATCAAATCTGGCTGCTTGACGCTATATTTTGTCTAGGGTGTTGGCTTGTTGTGTAAGTTGTTGGGCTGTTTAAAGTTAAACTGGAAAAGGCTAAAAGTCGTTTATTATAGTGTCACCCCTGTTTAACCCTTTCGTTTGCAAGCATGCTTTAGGAACGCTTATACTGTTTAGGGGGGGCATCGACTTTTAAAAGCAATTTTTATACTGTTAAAGTTATCATGACACTGGATAAATGCTGAAATATTGCGCAATATTGTTATGTTCTCGTAAAATGTGAAGAAAAACGCAGTTTTGGGGTTTGTATGAGCTGTAAGGATGGCAAGGAGGGTTCAATATTCTGCAGAAGAGGTCCGTCGAATCATCATGTCAGTGCCAGACGATGATGATAGGGATTACCCTGATTTTTTTTGGGGAAAAAAGATGTTTTGAACATTATAAATGTTTCGGAGACTTCAAATAGTGACTCCGATAGTGATTCCAATAACCCAAACCGGATCCAGTCCCAAATTGTAGGGATGGGTTGGTCGAGGGTCGTGGCAGGGGGGCTGACAGGGGTCATGGGGCTATAGGTCGAGATTTTTTTTTTATGAGATGCCTATTTTCTATCAGTTACTCATCATACTGTGGAATGAAATTGAATATCCTTTCCAATGATATAAACTAGGTTTATGGGTATTCTGCTATTAAAATCCATCTTTTATGCATGTGTATACATGAAGTTCTTGGAAATAAAGAAAATAGTCATTTATGGGAAATAATTCTGCAAACCAAAGGGTTAAAGGGCCAGCCAGTTTTGGTTTATCATACACTCTTCTGAATGCACAGTACCTCCTGATTCCCCACTTATAATGTCGTGATTAGTCCCATACAGAGGATGTGTATTCTAGCACCTGACTTGTTGTTATTACTGCACTTGGGCATCCTCGTAGGACTAAGGTTTCTTCTCAAGAATCCTAGAGATCTGAGGTGCGTTCTTTTGAGCGAGATTTTTTAAGATTTCTTAAGATGTTTTTGATACAGCGTTTTTGAGACCGAGATTTTAAGCGAGGTGTTCCGAATGTTCCATACTTCATACAAATGACGTCATCATGACGTCATTTGTATGAACTATGGAGCATTCGGAACTCCGCAGTTTACGAGTCATGGAGCATTCGGAACAACTTGGCCAATTCTATCCCATATAGATTCTACAGAATTTACTGAGGGGTTCCAAAAGAAGTATAGAGGAATGGCGGCTCCCAGTGATCGTCTTAAAAATCTTGCTCAAAAGAGCGCTTTATCCTAAAACATCTTAAGAAATCTCAAGATATCTCAATAAATCTTGCTCTAAAGAAAGCAGCTCTGGTAGCCCTGGCAGCTGTTTCCAAGAGAGATCTTTGCTGATAATATAGACACCAAAATACAGTAGTTTTCACCTTAGACACTCTTCAGTTTGTGACTTAGTATGTAGCTGGTATGGTATCTGTTTTGGTTGTCGTTTTCTGTATATGTAGGTATGGTCGTACATACCTACGTGGTGAAACATCATCGGCAAGTTTCTTCCCACTTTTTGAATTCTGCAAGATCTTGTAATGGGATATCGCTGTCCCTGTTTGTTGTTTTGAACCGGTGACTTGACAATTTCGGGTTGGTCGTAGTTGTTGATGAATGCCAGAAAAGGAGTGGAATGAGGACTTTTCCTTGAGGGACACCAGAGTTGACTTCGGCTTCAGATGATTGTTCCCTTTTCACAAGGACAAGTTGTTCATGATTCTGTAGGGAGATCTTTATCTAGATAAGGGTGTTGATGCGGATTCCATAGTAACATAGGGGGCATTTTCAAAAGCCTTGGAAGAATCCAATAAAATGGCATCAATCTGATGTCCCTGGGACAGGTCCCTGGCTAGTTCATGCAT
Source organism: Fragum sueziense (assembly GCA_963680895.1). NCBI lineage: Eukaryota > Metazoa > Mollusca > Bivalvia > Cardiida > Cardiidae > Fragum > Fragum sueziense. Next base: position 56,849,966 of record OY804598.1, on the reverse strand, counting down.
TCTTTATATGAGCTGGGTCTCGAATGAGCCCTTGCTACAGAAGCCATGTTGTCAAAAAAGGGCTTTAAATTGGCACTCTACTAATTTGCAAAGAAAACCCAGACTTTAACCCGTAGAATGGTTTTATAATAAAAGCCTTAAATTTTCATGTAAGCCTGTGTAGTTTAGTCAATAATGTCATAGTTTATCAATTCAGGGATCCTTGGTTCAAACCTGGGCTTCATTCTGACACATTTCTCAGAAAAATCATTTGTCTCTCAACAATCGATGAATTGTTTACGAATCATCTATGTCAGATTAGCTGCTTGAGGCTGGGATTGGATGTTGTACAAATGCATCACTTGTGAGAGGAAGACCAGGAATCCATGGGTAGATGACTAGATGCACCAGCCAATTAGATAAGACAGTCATCCAGTCAAAAGTGGCTTTTAGACCATCCTTACTCAATTAATTTGTCTGTTAACCCAGTGGTGGATTCAGAGGGGGTTCGAGGTGGTTCAAACCCCCCCCCCCCCCCCCCCCCACCCTCTGTTGCTTCAAGTTGCCTGATTATTTCATTTTCATTCTTAAATTAGTCAAAATTGTGTATTATTAGGAAAACGAACCCCTTAATTGTAAGATAGAAACACTCTCACAGAAATCCTGGATCCGCTGCTGTAACCCTTTTAATAAGGGACACAATTTTGGGATGGTCAAAATTCAAAGATGTTGCAGACAGCATTTTCAAGTGAAAAAGGTTTGACATATTTGGTCTCTTTGGGAAGAAAACATTGTGGAAAAGGAAGAAATTGCTTGTCACTAGCTATTTCTTCATTTTCCACAATGTTTTCGAAAGCCTTTATCTTCTTAGGTATCAAAAAGCGTTAATTTTGGTTTTGGAATTGGTTAAAGGTTAAAGTCAGGTAGATGTTTTCCATCAACTTGTAATTTAAAGAAAAAAATCTTTAATTGCTTTCTTGCATGATGAGCTGGTGACTTTCAAATTCACCAATTAACCCTTTCCCAAACAAGACTGGGTTTTGACGTCCCTGTTAGAAATAGTTTTGGAAAACATTGAGACAAAAGAAGAAATTGCTGATAATCAGCAATTTCTCCTTTTGCCTCCATATTGCCTGTGTTTTATTTTAAACAAATCCTGCCTTTATCAACATCAATTTTACAAGTGCAGCGGCTTTCTAAGTGGAAAGACAAAATTTTCGTCGTTTGGGAAAGGGTTAAATGTAATGTTGATTGATTGTTGACTGGAAAATTATCCATTTCATGAACAAGCTCTGGCTTTAGATAACCAAATGCAACATTTATTTAGAAAACTTTTAATGAAAAGAAGAAATGTTCAGTTAACCGTTTACCAAACGACAAAATTTTAGGGAGGTCCAATTAAAAATCTGATGCAGATGACAAAATGGGTGTTGTTAAAGATACAATTTGTGTATAAAAAAGCACAGAAAATATTGAGGCAAAAGGAGAAACTGCTGGTGATCAGCAGTTTCTTCTTTTGCCTCAATGTTTTCAAGAGCTATTTCTATAAGAGACGTCAAAACCAGGTCTTGTTTGGGAAAGGGTTAATGCAAATTAAATTTTATCTGTCGTGATGTTGTAAATACAAGGTCTTGTTTGGGAAAGGGTTAATCCTTCCCAAGAAACAAAATGTATGACTGTCACTGGTCCAAATTTGCAGCTATCAGAAATGACAGTGTCATGTACATTGGATTGGAAAAGCGAAAATTTACATAAAAACATTGAGGTTAAAAAAGGGAAAAATTTGGATATGATCAAATTTATATAAGGAAATTGATGAAAATATTGAAAATCAATAAGAAAAGATGAAAATATTAATTTTCAATATTATCCTGAGGGCTTATAAACATTAGTTATGAAGAAAATTGTGTGTTGTGTTCTTATTCATGCATATCAAAATTACTAATATGTTTTAAGAGAGCCTATGACTTATTATCAACATTTTCTTCTTTTGTCTTAATGTTTTTCCAAGCCTTGTTCCAATAGATGCCAAAACCAGGTCTTGTTTGGGAAAGGGTTAATCCTTTCCCAAACAAGACCAGATTTTGACGTCCCATGTAGAAATCCTTTGGGAAAGCATTGAAAGAAAAGAAGAAATTTTTGATAGTCAGCAATTCTTCTGTTGCTGAATATTTTCTATGCTGTGTAACATGCACATTTTCTACCCAACTTTTTGCATCTTTCTTTTTGTATACTGCAGCAGCTTTCAAATCAATAAAATTGTTGCTGTTAGGGAAAAAGTTACTTATAAATGTTGATTTCTTACAGTCTTTTACAATTAACCTGACAATTGATCAAATCTTAAACCTTAAAATGTTTTGACAATAGGACAAAATGCTGGTTATCAGCATTTTATTCTTTTGTCTCCATGTTTTCCTCAAGTTTGTGACATCACAAATAGAGATTTTTCGGGAAAAGGTTTACTAATAAATGAGCCAGGATGTGGAAAAACGTCCCTTAAGGCTTTTTAGCCCAACATAAATCCAGATTAGCCTGTGCATACGCACAGTCTGATCAGGATTCATATTGTTCTCCAATTAGCTTCTTTGTGACTTGCAGTAACATAAAAAGAGCAGCATTGATGCAAATTGGACTCCATTTCACAACAGGCCGATCTTGAAACTCAATTTTGAAAAATGCTATAAGGGACGTTTTTCCAGATCCCGGCTCAAATGTTTATTTTTCCTTTTACAGGCAATTACCATTAACCCGACAATTGATCAACTCATAAAAGCCCAGAGGTAAAAACAGAATGTAGACAGTACGAGAATATTTGTGATGAGAAACATACGAGATAAAACTTAAACATGATCTGTATTGGGAGAAATGTAAATCAGAGGAAATTTTAATCAAGGGGAACGTAAATTAAGTCAAGTTTCAACATTCTTGAAGATTAACCAAGTAACCAACCATAAAATTGTTAGAACAGAGAAAAAAGGATTCAGAATTAAAGGAATTTAGAAATAAAGAGAAAAAAGGAAAGAAAAGAATTTTAAGGAAAGCTGTCTTAAATCTTTCTAGTGACTAAGTGTGCATTTGGAATTTGGAAAAAGGTTTTAAAGTTTGGAGTATCATCATTCTTGAGGAAAAAGAAGGTTGTAATAAGAACAAATAAACCTCTAAATACAGCTAATACAATTATTTCAAGTGGATGTGACTGTATTTGGATTTTCACACAAACAATTTGTTGTACAAGCTTCACAATGAGGATTATAGCTGTGTTATGCTGCGTGATTTTGTGCAGCCTGGTAGGGGTAGATTGTGCTAACTGTGATGTAAACAAGACAGGGTTACCGGACGATACTTGCGCCTTCGACCTAAGGATGAGAGGGGCACAGCCTAAACGGGTAAGTGGAATTTTCTAATTGAAATCCTTTCCAAAACAGCAAAAATTTACGGTGATTTTTGCCTTCTTTAACAGCTTTGAAATTACAAGGACTTATTCTTAATCAAAATTTTCCCTGCTAGATATAGCTTAATCCTTTCCCAAATGACAGAATTTAAAACTGCATTGTGGGATCCAGAGGGGGTTTAGGGGGGGTGGGTTCTGCAATTTCTTATTTTCTCTCAATGATTTCATAACCATTTTTGATAGGAACGACAAAATCAGGTCTTGTTTGGAAAGAGGTTAACCCATTCCTACAGAATGACTCTTTTTGACTCCCCACAAGATAATGACTGGAAAACATCATGGAAAATAAAGAAATTGCTTGTGACATGCAATTTCTTTATTTCCCATATTCTTTTCTACCCAAAAAGTTTAACAGAAAATTAATCTCCTTTAATTGAAAGTGTCGTCTGCAACATCATTGAATTTGGAGCAGTTTAAAACTTTCTGTCTGGTAATAGATAACAGGGGTTGAAAAATCCACTCGCCCGCTCGCATTGGCGAGTAGAAAATGCCGTAGGACGAGTAGATTTGGGGACGAACTAGTCCGACGGGGCGAGTGCAAATTAAGGACTTGAATCACGCTGATTGAGGGGAAAAAATAAAGTACAGAAAAGAAAGTATTTATTTTAAACAATAATATTCGCTGTAAATACGGCCGGCCTTTCCCTGTTTATGTCGATCAATCCCGAAAGTGAAACTAAACAAGGAAACTAGAGTAAATCTGTGTTACTCATATGCGATGATTTGAGCGAGATCAAAGAGGCCGCAAACACAGTCAATTGATGACGTAGTCATTCCAGTTTCAATATAACCACGTGATTTTTCCGCACCCAAATAAGGTTACGTTTTACTATGATTTGTTTACAAAAGTTGCGCGTGCCAGAAAAGTGCGGGAAAATTGGATGACGCAATGAAAACAAAACGCTATCTACGTAGTAAATACACTGACGTTAGATGGTTTTAACACAGACGCGTTGTATTGTCTCTTTCTGTTATGCCGCCTCGCGATTACACAAAGAAATTCTTTTACATTTACCGGGTAGTTGTACATATTAAAATGGTGGGCTTACTCGACCATTTCGACAGCTAATCTATCTTTCGAATTAAATAAAAAGTAAGTGTTTACAGTAATGTTAATCGGCGATTGATTTATGGTAAAAGATGGAGTCAAGTCTGAGCCACATTCGATTTATTGACCATCTTAATAATAAAATTGTTGCCTTATTCGCGTAGATGACTTTTGAAGTGGCGATCGCCAGCGCGAGCCCTGTCTGTCATTTATACCGAAGAAACTTTACTTGTAGAGTCAAAGAGATATGTTATTTGCATAATAATGCATCCGTAAGAGCCAACAGTCTAAAATTTTCTTCGTCTTTAAGGGCGAGTTGGGTTGCCCTAAGGGCGAGTAGAAATTCAGAGCTACTAGTCCTACAGGACTAGTAGGTTTGAAGAAATTTTTCAACCCCTGGATAACCTATATCCCCATCTATAAATAGTTTGTAATTTACAAGTAAGGGTCAAGTCCTATTAAACCTATCATATTGTCAATGTAGAGATAATGATTAAACAGATAATTGCCTTTATTATATGTTTCTGGGCAACCAATTATTTATATTAGTGTATTCTATTAGCCCTTTCCCAAACAAGACCTCATTTTAAAATCCGTAATAGAAAAGCCTAGGGCAAAAATTCAGAAAAATGAAGAAGATTTGACTTGTGTTACCATGTTGCACTGTGTATAAGCCTTCCAAGGCTACAATACATTATGATTCTTACTTTGCAGTGCAGTATTCAACCTGATTCTGATTCAATTAAATAAACAACTGTTTCATATGTGATCAATCTTGCAAAGCAATATTGATGATATATATATGATACTGGGCCACATACACCATTCTGTGTCCACATCACTGCCAAATCAGATCAGAAAAAGAAGACCTGTTTAGCAAACTTTAAAGCTACTATTTCCCAGATTTGGACCCAAAAATTGTCAAATACAAACGAAATGTACACTTTTTAATATGACCTGATTAAATGATTACGACAAACTATTGAAGCAACGACTCATTTTTTCGCAATTTGATACCAAATTCATGAAGTGATGTCAAAAGTAGGTCAAAACAGTAGGACATGCGACTTTCTTAAATGACGTCACAACATACATGATGACGTCATATTGAAATTCAAGTATGAATCTCGTTTGAATCATGGTCCGCGCTGTATGCGCATGCGCAACAATTTAAAAATAATTCTAACCCCATCTGAGACGGGGTTGAATTTAGGTTTGGATTCTCCCTAAATTCAGCTATATGTCTTGTAATTTCGGCTCATTCTCTGTCCGAATCGCATATTATTAACCATCCCGAGGTGGTCAACACAAAAGTTTTGCATATTTTTTCAAAAAATTTCATTTTTTGCAATTAGACCATCTGTTACCGTCGCCCTTTAAGATGTGATGTGGAGTCAACATTCTGGACTCAAGTCAACATTCTGGACATGAAGTTGATGAGGAATCATTATATTACAGAGCCTTTAGTTAAGGCCCGGTCACATATGATTCTGCGTCTATATCGCATCCATTCCACGTCTAGAAAATTATACAGCACGGCCCCCGCCCTGTTTTAGACGTGCTACATCCCAGATGTGGACACATAATGGTGTATGTGATCCGGCCTTTATGTTGACTTTGACAATCAATTTATACTAGCTGCTCTAATAAATTATTATTGATTATTGACATTTCAGGCTGATCAATATCTGTGTTCGGGTTACAACTTTGCTGATGAAATTATGGGTTATGAAATGAAATATGAGAACTGTTAACCCTTGCCCTGTTCATAGAATATTTCTAGTTGCTTTGGCAGGTAGAATAGAGCAAGATCAGCCTGCACATATGTGCAGTCTGATCTTGCTCCATACTACCTGCTTATTTTGATAAGTATTACAAGGATTATTTAATCAATTAATCAATCATTTGATGGTAATATTATTGATATTTTTCAGGCTGATCAATATTTGTGTTCGGGTTACAACTTTGCTGATGAAATTATGGGATATGAAATGGACCCCAATAAGGACAGCTATATAGGTAAGTTACCCAATACCATAACCCATTACGGCCATGGCGCAGTTGGTAGCACATCTGCCTCTCATTTGAGAGGTCCCGGGTTCAATTAGGCAGGACAAAATTCTTCAAAAGTCGCTTAGTTTTTAAGGTATAGGCATTTTGTGAAGAAAAGGGTTTGAGATCGTTTCTAGGGGTATTTGGGTATGCTGAGTCCGAAAATCAATGTTGCCAAGCTGAAAAATGGCTCCTTCATCACCTAATTTGCATATTTTCAAAATGGCCGCCAAAACCTCAAATATGCAATAATAATGTTGTTATTTGTCATTTTTTCGACATTTTTTTCTGAATATCGCAAATTTCTTGTTAACAGACTAAAACTAAATGATTTAATAGGTGATTGAGAAAAAAAATATATTCGTTTTTGAAAATTACCGTATAAATGGCAATAAATCCCATTGAAACAATAACATTAATCTACATTTCATTTTCCTGTGTGAAATGCAGTAAAGTTGTTCATAGTACTATTTTATTATTATATATTATGCATTAAAGGTAAAGTTTCGAATGCAGATATGGTAAAGAACACACATTTTAGCACAGCTGTCCTTTGACCTAACGTAGATCTACCTCAAACACGCCAATTCAAAAACCATGTAAATAATTGTTCGCATAATTTTGCCAAAATAATGATACATCCTAGCCACTATATTGAAATCATGATTTGGTTAAACTTTTCCCCAAAATATCCACAATAAATTCTTACAGATATAAATCAATGTATAAAACTTTTTGGAAAAAAAAAATTACCGTATTCATTCTAATAAGGGATAGTTAAGTGTGGGAAATTCCATTTTGTGGGAAATTCCATTTTTTGCACTTTCATATACACTCATGATTCCAAACTGTTGAAAATATAGTTACTAAAATTGTTTTAATTTACATTTTGATATCCTTAGAAATTAAATTGTGTATGAGTATTTGAAATTGAACACATATTAAACAGGTAACCAACTTAATTAGGCACTGGACAATATTAAAAAGTACAATTATCTTAGATTTCCAAATTTTGCTAGATTGCAAAATTGGTTGAGTGTGGCAAACCTATTTCACTATAGTATGTTGAACTTAAATTTTTCAGAAGAAAAATTGTTTGTTCATTTTGACACTATTTCAAAGAGGCAACTTATTGATCTACCTATGATATAGATAATATCCCGGTACTAGAAACTGGATAAAGTGACTGATATACTATATAATACAGATTTTCTAGTCAACAAATACACGTTACATAAACTTTAATGATTGAATGGGGTTAAATTGTCAGTAACATCACAGTGGCTGATGCATATATTCATCACACATACATGTAGATTATATGTAGGCGATTCATCCTTTGGTTACAGACTTTTTATAATACCTCAACAAGCATTTTGACACCCATGGGTTCGAACCCACAAGCCCTGGATAGATAGTCTCTGTTGTTATTTATTGAACTATTGCAGCTTTATCCGAAACTGTTAGAACTATTTCATCTATTTAATGATAATGCATAAAGTATTGACAGTTTCATCTAGAGCCCGTATCATTGGTTGTGCACTTACATTTGTATAAAAATCCCTTCTAGCTGTGCTCATGACATGGGCCATATCATTTGTCATGAATTGTCATAACTTAAAATATGGGTTTCTTGGTGTATACCCGCATGCGTTCAAAGTTCACACAAGTTTAAAATGAAGGTTCAAATATGGACGCCACACCAGGACATAAATAAGAATAGCCTAGACAGAGGCATTGGCGTCTTCAATGCTCAACATTTCTTCACACAAGGCAACCGTACCTGAGAGACAAGTAGGAAGGAAATGATTATGATAAGAGAAGTGGTTTTTCGCCTGATACTACACAGAGACATTAACCTGTATGGGTAGATTCTTACTGAATCACGAAAAATCGCATCAAATTCATTCAGTTCTTCTACGAGGGGCGTTCATCAAAGATTTCCCATGACCTACTTTCAGTTGAGGTAGGAAGTTGAAATTGTACACATACAATACCGTATACCTCTATAGGTCACATGAAATCTTGCAGCTCTGAAAAATAATTTGTTTCTTATTTCCGTGTGCTGAAGTTAAGTAAAGTAGCGTGATGGAGCAAGCAGTCATCAGATTCCTGTATTTGAAAGGTCGCACTCTAAAGGAGGAATTTGATGACATAAAAGAAGTTTGTGGGGATGATGTCCCATCATAAGACTTTGTTAAACACTGGTATACTCAGTACAAGTGTGGACGTAAGTCTGTGGAAACAGCCCGAATTCTGGGCGACCACAGTCTGTCATTGATGATGCCACCATAAAGTCAATGCAAGGTTTCGGGCACAATCTACAGTGTTCTACAGAACAGGTCTCCAAAAATGCATTAAACGATGGCAGAAGTATGTCTTTCTGGCTAGAGGCCATGTAGAGAAAGATTAATATTTGTACCAAGTTTCAATTCTCTATACTTATAAGAAGTAGGTCAGGGGAAATCTTTAATGAACACCCCTCGTATATTAAGTTTGTATCTAACTTTACCTGCCACATTGTTAGTTTCTCATTAAATTTATAGGATTGATGAAAATCTTGGTACCAAAGACATAATCATTTTTCTGCCCAGAAAATATGATGTGCATACATACCACTTAGTAAACTCTAATTGTCCCCATGTTGTTCTGATGCTTGAAATATCTAGCATGGACCCTTTAAGTAGACGGGGAAATGTCTAATCACCGGCGAGAACATACATTGTGTACAGGATTGTAATGCGCTTGCACCAAACGTATGATTATAAGAAGATAGCAATTTTGTATTTGAAAATTGGACACATTCACGTTCTTTGGCATGTATCTCATTTTAAAAACGGTATATAGGGTGTGTTATCGGTTTTATTGGAATAAATACGGTGCTTAGCTCTTATGACATTTTCTGTTATCAAATCAATTCTGGTATAAATGAATTCAGATGATATTTTTTCCGAAGTTCATTCCGATCTAGCCATAAGTACCAAAGACATGTTAAAATATTTTAGCTTAGCATCATTTTGAAAATGAACCAAATTATTTTATAACGGCTAAATCTAAAATGTCCAAGTTTTTTTTTAATCAAAATGTATGCGTAAACGGCTAAATTGGTATTGTTGATAAAAGATATGTGTTTTAACGGCGCTTTTTTTTCAAAAACAAAAAATAATAACAAAGAAATGATAAATAAATTCAATGTGAAAGTGATATTCTGCATATTTAAAAATGTTTTATTGTCAGTAATACGGTAAAAGATTATTAAAAATTGTGTCGACGTGGTTCTGTTTACTTTTGGAATTATTTTCTCAGTAGTTTTAAACAATTTATGGCAAAACATATCAACAATTTGGTTAAGATTATGCCAAAACTTGAAAGTGATATTCTGTATGTTTAATAGGGGTTTATTGCCAGTAATACGGTAAAAGATTATCAAAAATAGTGTCAACCTGATTCTATTTACTTTTGAAATTATTTTCTCAGTAGTTTTAAACAATTTATGGCAAAACATATCAACAATTTGGTCAAGATTATGCCAAAAACTTGAAACTTGAAAGTGATATTCTGTATGTTTAACAGGGGTTTATTGCCAGTAATATGGTAAAAGATTATTAAAAATAGTGTCAACGTGATTCTATTTACTTTTGAAATTAATTACTTATTAGTTTTAAACAATTAATAGCAAACTACTTCAACAATTTGGTTAAGATTGTGCCAAAAACTTTGATACTATATAGCGGATTTTATGTTTTTGGCGGCCATTTTGAAAATATGCAAATTAGATGGTGAAAGAGCCATTTTTGTTTCTCATTCACGTGGTAAACCATTTAGTTTTAGTCTGTTAACATGAAATTTGCGATATTTAGAACAAAACATGACGAAAAAATGATAAATAACAACATAATTATTGCATAAATGAGGTTTTGGCGGCCATTTTGAAAATATGCAAATTAGATGACGAAGAAGCCATTTTTCAGCTTGGCAACATTGTTTTCCGGATTCAGCGTACCAAAATACCCTTAGAACCGATCTCAAACCCTTTTCTTCACAAAATGCCTTTAGATGATAACTTTTCTAAATTCGTGCCCTGACTAAATACCCAGCCACTGCAATTACCCTTTCTGACAATAATGTCACCCATCAATGGTTTGATATCATGAACATATGTGGGCGAGCAGCTGGTGGCGGAAAGGATGTTGTGGTAGCACTTGTATGAGAAATGACAAGAATCCATGGTTAGGTGCTCCAGCCGCCGCGATATGACATTAGCAGTTGGAAACAGCGTAAAACCCCAATAAACCATAACCCATTACCAGATGAAAACTGCTATACATAGACGACATAACTGATATAGATAAAGATTTTTATTGTGTACAATACTGAAGACAAAATATTGGGAGAATGAAGGGAGGACATGCTGATTATCTTTTGTCTCAATATTTATGTATGTTTTAGGGACATGACTAAAACCAGCCCAGGTCTTTATGAGAGGGGTCAAATTTCACATTTTTTTTCACTTGCTGATTTTAGCAAGTGCTTATTTTTGTAACTTGCTAAATTGGAAAGTCTTGCTTTTTGAAGTTTCAGAAGTCTTAAAGTGACATTTCAGAATTTTTTGTCATAAATTTTACTTTTATTTTTATCTGAAAGAGCATATTTCCTTATGAAAATCATGAAAATTTCGAGCCAAAATATTGCACAGTTTACGAGAAATTTATATGTTTGTGTTAAAATTGAACAGATTGTTGTGGACAACAGTTCAGATTTATATGCAATTCATCGATTATGTCTCAACTTTAAATGCGTTTTTCTCGCTTATTGGCAACAACTTCAAAAAACCAATAGTATTTATACTCATAAGAATAACCAATCTTGGCATCAAGACATACTTTAAAAAATTGAAATTGGAATGAAATGTCCCTTTAAAGCACATTTACTTGTTCATAGAATAGAAAGAAAAAATGCTGATTGTGTGTTGATCAATTTTCTCCTCTTAAATGATTTTCAAAGCTTTGGATGATTTCTGAACATGCTAAAATTTAGCAAGTAACTTTTTTTTTCAACTTGCATTTCCCAATTTTCACCTGCATTTAGCAAGTTAGCAAGTGCTAAATTTGAACCCTGGTATGATTCCAAAACACAGTTTAACCCTTTCCTGAACTACAAAATTTTGGGTTATCCAATTGGAAAGCTGCTGCAGATTGCAAAATAGATGTAGATATGATACATTTTGGGGTATAGAAGAGCTTAGAAAAAATTGAGACAGAAGGAGGAAATGCTCGTTGTCAGCATTTTCTTCTTTTGCCTAAATGTTTTCCCAATCCATTAGTTCAAGTGAGGTCAAAACCAGGTCTTGTTTGGGAAAGGGTTAGAATTGATTTCCATTTGTACATGCATTTCCATAAAATAATGTAAAATGATGATTTATTTAATGTATTTGAGTATAAATTTGTGACATGTTACCTATGTCATCTGTCACCTGTTCGTTGATGCATATCATTAGACATTTGTCCATTTTGTCCATAACCATCTCGAAACAATGATTGGTTTCAACATCTAGAAATCCTTGATAAGCGTTGACAGATATAAATAAATAATCAAATGTGCTGATTACTATCATATTCTCCTTTTCTCTCTAGCTTTCCATGCTGTATTATACTCATTTTTCACAATGGTTTAGGCTGATTTTGTTGTCTGAATTTCAATTACTTTTGAATTTGATAGAAAGCGGAAAATGATTGTGTTGAAAATGTTAAACCATTTGTTGCTGGCCTGTCCTATTTGACAGGGGCTGTAGACAAGAAAGTGAATTCAGCGTAGCAACAACAATGGGGAGAATCACGTGATTGACAATGGTATTAATCACGAAAAAATGGCGATGAAATATCCGCTTCTGCGTGAAAATTCAAACTTTAGAAAGGTATGTATTAATTCTACGTAGTCTTTCAGACAAGCCACCTAGCCTAAAGTACCCGCTGTTGTCTAAGGTTTCCACAGATACCAAATTTTCCCTTATCCGTTCGCTGTATTTAGAGAACACTCAAAGTATGTTTCGGAAATTGTGAAAATTTTGGACGTGTGTTAAGCACGTCGCATCATATTTACAGCTTTATTTCTTACACAAAGAACTCTCTTTTCACACGGTATATTTCCAGATCTCTTTTTATCGAAGACATTTCATTCTAGCCCATTTACAAGGTCCGTTTTGACTTTGCTAAGCGTTTTTACGAAAAAGATGTTAAACACACGTACAAAGCTGTAGTGTTTGGCACGCAGAGTTCTTGTGAGTGTGGTGTTTAACACGCAAGTGTACCATAGTTGTGTAGAATGTGCTGACGGATTTGTGCTTTTAATACAGTTAATACAGTTAGCCTATAGAAGCCAGATGTGATCGTCTGATCACATTAAGCATTTCTATGCTTCTTCTGTCCTTTTTATACGTTTTCCCCGTTGATTAGTGTTCATTTTTATGCTCCCCGAAAAAATTTCGGGGGAGCATATAGTCGCCACGCTGTCCGTCCGTCCGTCCGTCCGTGCGTCCGTGTGTCCGTCCGTCCGTCCGTCCACAGCCATATCTCAGCAACCCTTGGACCAAATTCAATGAAACTTCACATGTGAACTCCCTGGGTCAATACCTAGGGACCTTTTTCTCCGTTTGTAAATTTAAGGCTGCGTCATGGAAAAAGGGGCCTTAGTGTAAAAATTAGTTTTTCTCTTATTTCTCTTCATCTAATGGGCAGAATTTAATGAAATTTTGTGTTCATGTAATGAATAGGATGTTCTAGACCATATTCTATAAATAATGTGTGTACTAAAAAAGCTGTCATGGGAAAAGGGGGTTTAATGTATGATAGTTTTTATTTTGTGACAAACACTTATTCGGGGAGCATAATCCGTCTGTGACGGCTCTTGTTTAGGACTTCCGGTTTCATTTTCAGTCAATAGTTCCTCACAAGTTTATCACATAATATCTTATCAACATATATGTTCACTTCACTTTGCTTACACTTTTCGCACAACACTCTTCGTTACGTTTACTAATTGAAAGCTAACTTGTACACTTATTTTTGTAAGCATTTTCTTCGAATCTTTAAGCATAATATTGACTCAATTATACTAACAATTTATATTTTTATTTTTAATTTGGTAAAAGATGGTTTTGATTTTAAAAGATAGAAACTTGCATTATGTACAATAGAATATAAACTTTTAAAACCTTTGATGTTTACCAAAAATGGTAATCATTTACTTTATATGCCCTGTTTTTGCCCTATGATTATGAATATTACGTAGGAAATTATTGACTGAATTGAATATAGTGACATTTTATTATAATCATTTTTTCATTCGTATTTTGGCCCTGCCTAGTGCCTATAGTAATAATAACAACTGTAACTTTTCTCTGATTTATTCTTGCATGTATGAAAATACAGAATTACTTTTATTATTATTACTATTCTTAGAAATCTGTTATAGCTGTAATTTTACATTTGAATGGCTTGAATCGGGAAATATGGCAGTCCATCGCTTTCCTGCCCCCTCCCCATTTATTTTTATCAAGTTGTCAGGATTATAATTATATAGTAATGGTTATAGTAAAATGCTTCTTATGTTTCATAGTTATAGTAAAATGCTTCTTATATTTCATATTACACTGCTCTGTCTTGTAGTCATTTTACTTAGTTACTTTAATAGTATTTGGCTTCAAATTTATTGATTGGTTTCCATATTTTATTAAGCCTAGCTTTAAATGCATTGATGGTGGGTGCCTGTACTACCTCATTTGGAAGATCATTCCAATTTTTTGTACCCCTAACACTGAAAGCATTTTTCCTACAGTCTGTTCTAGGCCTTGTTTGGAATAGTTTTAAATTGTTTCCCCTAGTGAAACTTTCTTTTCTTAGTGTTATGGTGTTTTTGTTTGTCTTATCTTCATTGTTAATGATACATCTGGATTAGGTCTGCTCATTCTCTTCTGTATTCTAGAGTAGGGAGTCCAAATATTTAAAGCCTTTCAGCATATGATTTGTTTTTCAGTTCTTTGACCATTCTCGTAGCCCGTCTTTGGACATTTTCTATTGCGATTGCATCCTTTTTGTACCTAGGACTCCAAATTACTGAGCCATACTCTAAGTGGACGTACCATTGACTTGTGTAATTGCAAAAACATCTTCTTATCCAAATAAGTGAAAGATTTCATTATAATTCCCATATTTCTATTCGCAACGTTTACTTTGGTATTAACATGACTCTGAAAAGTAAGCTTGGAGTAAAAAATGATACCCGATCCTTTTCTTTGTCAACATTTTGAATCTCATTAATGGAACCGTCTGTGTTTTTATGAATTATTGATTTTGGCTTTCATTTCCAAAATATAGGGTTTGCATTTAGTAGTATTGAACGACATTTCCATTTTTTGCCAAGTCACAAGCATTAAAGATGTTGCCTTGTAGAAGGCTTTCATCATTTGGCTTACGGAGGTATATTTTGTGGATTGAAATTTTTGAACATCTGAACAATGCACAGTTAAGGTCTGGCACATTATTGGGCAAAGGCACATATGATACTGACAAAATACAGTTTCAGTAAGGTTTGATGCACTTTTCACTGTCGATATAAGAATGGGTCAATTGCACATGGAATACAATGATATGATAGAAAATGATTCAACTCTATCCAGTTAACTTTGACAAATAAAGGTAATTCGTCGCTGTTATTGTAAAATCTTATAGATCCACATCTCCAAATTCTTCCTTTAAACCCGGTTTATTTTATTTTTTTCTGTCGAACGTCAGACGCGCTGATTTCCCTTGAAGATTCTCCGCCAAACCTGACATAATGTCTCAATCTCTACCTGGTTTTCTTTCTTCGGTGACATCATACGGATTAAACGATCGGAGAAACGTTGGATTTGGAACGGCAAAATTAATATCTGCAGATCTAGCAGAGTACTGACCACGTCAACAAACGTTCATGACAGTATCACCTTGACTCTTCGGACCACTCACAATTCTTTATAAACCTTTTACCAAAGAGTCCATATCCCAGTTTCCAGAAGGGTTAACGAGGACATCACATTTCAGCTCAGAATTATTGTCTGCGTGAATTTGCCATGGAAATTGCACGAATTTGTCATGGAAATTATATATAACAAGAGATTTGATTAGTTAGAGCAATCGGAGCCGATTTCCTTTTTTCCAAGTTCGTAAAAGATTATCCCTTGTGATGTCTTTCATATGTTACTGTAAGTTAACACCAGATATCAATCAGATTGGGTCATGTATAAACAACCAATTTGTCCAATATCCGCGGCTTTCCTAGTACACGAGCAACTATGCGCGTGTTTAACATCACACTCACAAGAACTCGGCGTGCCAAACACTACAGCATTGTACGTATGTTTAACACCTTTTTCGTAAACACGCTTAACAAAGACAACACGGACCGTGTAAATGGGCTTCAATGAAATGTCTTCGATAAAAAAGGGTCTGGAAATATACCGCGTGAAAAAAGAGATCTTTGGTTAGGAGTTTGAGTTTATTGGGGTTTTACGCCGTTTTCAACTACCAGGGTCATATCGCGGCGGCTGGAGCACCTAACCGTGGGTTCCTGGTATTTCTCGCACCAGTACAACCACAATATCCAAACCGAGCCTCCAGCTGCTCTCTCACATAGATGATTCACACCCATTGGTGAGAGACAAATGACTTTTGTCAAATGTCAGAATGGATACTGGCCGAGCCGGGGTTCGAACTCGAGACCCCTGGATTGACAGACTCCGACGTAACCGACTGAGCTATCCGGGCTCGGCTTTCTTTGGTTAGGAAATAAAGCTGTAAATATGATGCGGCGTGCTTAACACACATCCAAAATTTTCACAATTTCCGAAATATTCTTTGAGTGTTCTCTAAAATCAGCAAACGGATAGGAGAAAGTTGGGTATCTGTGGAAACCTTAGACAACAGCGGGTACTTTAGGCTAGGTGGCTTGTCTGAAAGACTACGTATATGTAATACATACCTTTCTGAAGTTTGAATTTTCATGCCGAAGCGGTCATTTCGTCGCCATTTTTTCGTGTTAAATACCATTGTCAATCACGTGATTCTCCCCATTGAACAAGTTAGCATGATATGATTTATACAAAATCTTCGTGACCAATTATATGTCTGTGTGGACTGTCACGAGGAATTGCAGACAATTTTATGCTTTCCCAAACAAAGCTTTAGACCTGTCCCTATTGAAAGCTGTTATAGACGAATAAATGGATGGTACTTGACAACTTGAGATATAAATTGTGTATGACTAGTATTTAAAATAATTGAGGGAACAAGAAAAAGCTGCTTACTACCATTTTCTTCTTCTCATTCAATATTTCCCCAAGCTTTCTGCATCAGACGACAGAGACACCAAAACAAGGACTTGTTCAGGAAAGGGTTAACTGTCTTAGACAATTTGATTCGATCAGAGATACTTGTGTGATACATATTATAAATTTTCCTTCTTTATAGACAGAGAAAGTTGATTTATTGAATGGGGTGTAAGGTGTCTTTTAACAGCATCTCAGATACACCACATCTCAGTCAAATCACACAAGCTTGAGCACCTTACCATGGATTCCTTTCGTTTTGCGCACCAATACTACAACAACATGATGTATTCTTAGCCTTCAGTCTTGGAAGAGAAAAAATATGTTATAATGTATAATTATGTGAGGTCAATCTGAAGTGGGATATTTCCCCATTAAATTATTCATTTCATTATTAGAAAGCTGTTACACTCCTTGATCCATAATTGTAAAAAAGAAAAAAACACACATTCAAGAAAAAATAACTTTTGTTATAGTTGAGTTTACATATTAATAAAGTGTGGTGTTCATGGTCGAGAGGTTATAGGTAGAGTCTCAGCTTCATGATTAAGAGGTTCCAAGTTCACGCCGGGTATAGCTAAGGTTTATCTAAGACTTTTCATCAGCCCACACATTCCGTAGGAGCACTTGTATATTTCCAAGGAAGCAGAATCCAGAGGGACTTATTTCTAACTTCCATCCCAATTTTAATAACCCATTCCCAAACAATAGGGGAGACCGGGGTATCATGAACCACTTTTTGATAAATTTCAACTAGGGCTTTCTTAGTTTCACACAGAGTGCTCTGATCAATACCATATCAAAGATCAACATCTCTCGCATGTTTCTAAATCATTGACGGATAGTTTCGACATCCAGAATGCACAGAGAATCATTTTAAACAGAGCTGGTAAAATGGTTCATTTAACCCCTTTGACGGGGTAGGTTGAACCAGCACATGGGGTAAGTTGAACCAATAGGCATGTTTGCGATAACTTTTCACACTGAAAAGAGAAATAAACACCAGATTTCATTCATAATTATGAAAATGGGTGTTACCTACAATAATATCATAATATTTCATTCAAAGAATAAACATTTATTCCAGTATTCAAGAGAATTTGCTTAGACATAAAACAGACAATTTAATAGGCCTAGAATTATTTCTAGCGTTTTCTGCACTTATTTTCATAGTGGTTCAACTTACCCTGGTACACACCATGGTCACCTACTTGTCATTTCTGAAGAAACCATCTTAGCTTAGGAAAGCAATAACGGAATGCAATATTACATTCTGAAGATATCATATATCTTTAAAATGTAAAGAATACTACTGAGATTTGCTGTGCATTGTAGTGCGAAGACGGAATGCATGAATTGTGAAAACCAATTTTAAGGTCGAAATTTCGTTTTTTGGGCATAAAATCCATATAACAAGACAAAACCTCTCGAAATTTTCACAGATGAATACTAAAAACATTCCCACCTCGAATACTTACACCAAAGACATGGAATTTAAAATCATGGGAGAAAAATTGGAGTGGTTCGTTTAACCCCGTGGCCCAATTAACCCCGGTCTCCCCTACCTAATTTTGATGTCACTATTAGAAAAGGCTTGGGAAAACATGAAAACAAAAGGAGAAACTGCTGATGATCAGCAGTTTCTCATTTTGTCTTGATATTTTCTATATCATAGTTTACACAAATTCTATCTTTAATGACTTCCATTTTGTCATTTGTGGCAGTATTTGAAGTGGATCACACTTAAATTTTGTCGTTTGGGAAAGGGTTAATGGAAAAGAAATAAGTTTATACCAAAAGTCAACTTAAAATGTCAATGGACACAAAACAAGGAAAGAATTTACTTTCTCATTTCCTTACATAAACTATCTCTCGATACCAGAATTTTCATCTCCTTTAGTGCTATCCTTTTCACAAACATTGACAGTACTATAATATATCCCATTCCCACGTAATTATACCTTTTGACACCGCGCAAGATAAAAGCCTTTGAAGTGGCGAGCAATTGCTCCATTTCCCGTAATGTTTTTTACCGAGGATTTCAAAAAGTATAATTATAATTTCATTCACTTGATATTTTCATCTGTACTATCTAGAATTGTGTGGTCTGGAAATGGATTAGATATTTAGAATACATGATGATCATGAACTTTGAGAGAAAAAATAAATAAGTAGTTACAAAATGCATTATCTTTCTTCATGCTAAACCTAAAAAAAATAGCATGTTTAATAACACCAGATAAAGTGATGGATTGTAGCATTTCAGCAAATTTAATCCATTCCCACACAATGACTCTTTTTGCCTCCCAAAATAATAATGGCATTGGAAAACATTGTGAGAAAAAAAGAAATTGCTTGTGACAAGCAATTTCTTCATTTCCCACAATGTTTTCTATTCAAAAAGACCAAAAAATGTTAAATTCCATTTAACCCTTGTCCTGCTGACTTTAAATTTTGTTTCAAACAAATTGCCATTTAAGAGATGTTTCAATCAGTTTGTATCAATTTTATGACTTAATAACTGAGTAGAAAGCAGGCAGTTTAGGCTAAGATCAGACTGCACGTTTGTGCAGGCTGATCTTAGTCTATAGTGCCTGCCAAAGCTTTGGTCACATCAGTAAATTGATGTGAACAGCATGAGAAGTGTTAATTATGATTTGCGGTCTGCATAATCTTTGAATTTGGACCACCCCAAAATTTTGCTGTCTGGTAATGGCTTAAACTCTCATTATGAAGTATCTAAGGAAACGAAATAAGGAAGACTTTTACATAATGTCATGTCCTCAAATATTTATCTTTTTTTTTTACTTTTTATCAAACAATGTTTTGATGTGTTTCAATAGACTCCAGGAAACATTGAGGCAAACAAAAGAAAATGCTGATAAGAAGCATTTTCTCTTCCCTAAATATAAATTTTGTGACCCATCATGCTTAAACTTAAAAAGGGACCTTATGGGAAGTCAATAAAACAAAATTTTGAAAAACAGCTCATACTTAGCAGACAGCAACTAGATGTTTCATTTAGAAAATGAAGAGTTAGTAAGATAGGAAAACAATCTACATCCAGAAAACTAACCAAGAGTAATATGTTTCAACCCTAGTCAATCTGCCCAGTCTGTGCAGATTGAATGTATTCAATATTTTCAAATTCACAGTACATACACATTTTCTGCTCTTATTTTATTGCATGCAGCCGCGGCCATGGCGCAGTTGGTAGCGCATCTGCCCCTCATTCGAGAGGTCCCAGGTTTGATACCCGGCCGCGGCAAATATCCTTACTGACAAAAATGTCACCCATCAATGGTTTGATATCGTGAACCTATGTGGGGGAGCAGCTGGAGGCTCGGTAAGGGTGTTGTGGTAGTACTGGTATGAGAAACACCAGGAATCCATGGTTAGGTGCTCCAGCCGCCGTGATATGACCTTAGTAGTTGAAAAAGGCGTAAAACCCCAATAAATCAAATTTGTTGCATGCAACATTATTCAGTATGTTCTGCAATTATGTCATCTGTGAAAGGATTAAACATACATTAACCCATTACCACACAATGACTTTTTGACTTCCTACAAGATAATGGCTTTGAAAAACATTGTGGAAAATGAAGAAATTGCTTGTAACAAGCAATTTCTTCATTTTCCACAATTTTTAGCTCGACTTTTCGAAGAAAATGAGAGCTTATACTGTCACCCGGGCGTTGGCGTCGGCGTTGCAACAAAGGTTAAAGTTTTTTCAAACATCAATGACTTCCATACTATCAAAGGGATTCAACCCAAACTTGGAATACTTATTCACCATCGCACTCTCTACCTTACTACCAGGGTCCATGACCCTGGCTCCACTACATTTGGAGTTATGCCCCCTTTATACTAAGCAACTTAGAAAGTCGAGCGCGCTGTCTTCGGACCCAGAAAGATCAAAGAATGCGAAATTTCATACAATTCATATTGTCGTCTGAAGCATTTTGGAATTTGGACAAGTCCAAAATTTTATCGTTTGGTAATGGGTTAAAGGAAAGGATAACAAATTTGAATTTCTCATGAAGAATCCAAGTGAGGAAATGAGAAGACATTTACATGATGTCATGGCCAGAAGCATTATTTTTCTCTTCCAAAATTCCCTAGTAGAGAGAGTATATCCACCAATGGAGTACACATGATGCTAGAATTGTTGACTTTACTTGTTATTCGACATTCCCTGATGCCTTATGAAGCACCCAAAGCGATCAATATATTGAAGAAAGGAAAGAAAAATTAATGCTGATTTTACAAAATAATGACAACATTTACATGATGTCGTGTCCTAAAGAATTTGTCTTTCTTTTCCAAAATTCCCTAGAGAGAACATATCCAAACATTTGTGTACACATGATGCTAGAATTGGTGACTTCACTTGTTATTAGACCCTTTGACAAACAACGATTCCAGGGTCAACTATATCAAAGCTTTGGAAAATATTGAAGAAATGGAAGAAAAGGCTGATTCACGAAACAAAATAAT
Source organism: Fragum sueziense (assembly GCA_963680895.1). NCBI lineage: Eukaryota > Metazoa > Mollusca > Bivalvia > Cardiida > Cardiidae > Fragum > Fragum sueziense. The sequence continues at coordinate 56,828,579 of OY804598.1, read as the reverse complement.
GAGGACATTTACATGATGTCATGTACACAACAATTTATCTTTCTCTGTCAGAATCCCCTGGAGAGAAAATATGTGACCTGTCACGCTAAAAGGGACCTTATCCAAACTCCAAAATCAAGATTTTGACAAACTTGTCAGACTCGGTACAGGTCAACCAGATCCCGTATGCGACAAATGAACATATAGTAAGATAGGGAAACAATTCCGGATTAAGAAAATTACATAAAAGTGAAAAGTGTCGGCCCTAGTCTGGCTGCGCAGACTGACTAGGGTCGATATTTTTTACACACCCGATAAGGTCCCTTTTAGCGCGACGGGTCACATATCCATCATTTCTGTTACTAGTGTTGTACACATGATGCTAGCATCAATGACTTTCCTTGTTGAATTAGACTCTGATGCCTTATGACATACCCAAGGCTAACTTTTAAAGGTTTGGAATATATTAAAGGTAAAATAAGTAAATGCTGATTCACAAAAGAAAGTAATGAGGACATTTGCATGATATTATGTACACAACCATTTATCTTTCTCTGTCAGGTACCCGGCCGCGGCTAATACCCTTTCTGACAAAATTGTCACCCACCAATGGGTTTGAAATCGTTAACCTAAGTGGGCGAGCAGCTGGAGGCTCGGTAAGGGTGTTGTGGTAGTACTGGTTTGAGAAACAACAGGAATCCATGGGTAGGTGCTCCAGCCGCCGCGATATGACCCTGGTAGTTGAAAACGGCGTAAAACCCCAATAAACTCAAACTTTCTCTGTCAGAATCCCCAAGAGAGAATATATCCAGTCATTTCTGTGGCTTGTGTTGATAGAATAGATTACTACAATCATAGTAGACCAGAGATATCTTAAACAATCTCACTCAAACAAATGTATCCCTGGTTTTGATGGCCCTAATTGAAAAAGTTTGGGAAACCAGTGTTTGCTTCTTTTGCCTCAATAGTTTTTGTTAGCTCCACTGGCCTTCAGGCCAGCGGGCTATTGTCATGGCGTTGTGTCCGTCGTGCGTGCGTCCGTGCGTCCGTCCGTCCGGTCGTCAACTTTTTCTTTAAAAATCTTCTCCTCAGAAACTACTTGATGGATTTCAATCAAACTTCACAGGAATGATCCTTAGGTGGTCCTCTATCAGATTCCTTCAATTAATTCTGATTGAACCATAAAGTCTGGAGTTATCTGCCCTTGAATTATAAAACGGCCGTTTTCACTTGTTTTCACTCTAGCCACTACAAATATTGATCAATCAAAACAAAACCTGGTCAGAATGTTGGTGCTGATAAGATCTTGCCTGAGTGTAATTTTCAGCTTGATCTGAATATTACGTCTTGAGTTACGTGCCCTTGAAATTGGCAAAACTAACATTTTTGACCTTATTTTTACTCAAACAACCATTACTATCCACCAATCTACTTGAAACTTTCACGTAATCTTACTGGCCATAACATCTTGCATGTGTGCAATTTTCAGCTTCATAGGAATCTTAAATCATGATTTTTCTGCCCTTGAATTTGACAAAATTGTTGTTTTCGACTTTGATTTTACACTCTTTGACACCCACAAATATTGAATAATCAGGTCAAAACTTAAACAAGATGTTAGGATCTTGCTTTAGTGTGATTCTTAGCTAGATATGAGTGTAAAATCATCAGTTATAATTGCCTTTCAATTTGACAAAATTGCTAATTGTGACTTTTTTTTTCACTCTAACAGCCAAACTCACTCTTATATTAAAGACTGTTGCAAAGCTTGATAACTAATAGATCTTATATTAATGTATTTTCAGCTTTCTAGTTACTTTGTAATTGCTTTAAGAGCAACACTTGAAAAATCTAGTGAAAACTTGTACTTGATATTACAAGAAATTCAGGTTTGACAGCCATTTGCATTATTTTTGGAAAAGGGTTTTTCCCAGAATCTATTTTTAGCTCAAAATCTATTTTTAGTATATGAAATATTTTGGAGTAATCAATGTTCTGTTAATTTAGATCTGTTGGGAAGAAGGAAAATTTTAATTGCTTGTGACATCCTAAGCTAGAATGTTCTGAGTCCATTTCCTTTTACCCTTTCTCAAATGGCAAACATGTAATTTTACTTTCTTTGCTTCAAGAACCACACATTTTGGACAATCTAGTTTTGTTACTTTCTTTTAGCTCTATGAAACACAAGCATTGAAAAATCTAATCAAAACTTGGATTAAATATTACATGAAATTCAGGCCTGTGGAGCGACTCAAGACCTTCAGGTCTTCTAGTTTGATTACTTACACAAATTTTTAGCTCCAGTCAAGTTATTATCATGGCGTTGTGTCCATCAAGCGTGCATGTGTGTGTGCATTAACCTTTTCTTGTATGCACTCTAGAGGCCACATTTTTTGCCAGATCGACCTGTAATTTGGTCAGAACGATTGTCTTGATTAAATCTCAGATGAGTTTGAAATTGGGTCAATTGGGGTAAAAAACTATGTCATGGGGTCAAATCTTAAAAAAATCTTGTATGTACTCTAAGGTCCCAAATTATGAGGTGATTCTCTAATTGAAGCCATTGGAACGATACAGGCCCTCTTGGGCCTCTTGTTATCTTTATTAACTCCCATTTTGTCATTTTGAAATTAGAATGTTCTAAATTGTGCTGTTTTTGAAAAGGGTTTAAAAAGAAAGCTGTGGAAACATTTAGGAGAAAAGAAAATGCCCAAAATAGAAGACTTGAAACTATGTTTTAGCATTGAAAATATTGAGGAAGATGGAGTAAATATTGGTTATAGGCATATATTCTGCTTCTGATTTTGGTTGCTATCAAGCTGTAATTTATTAGTTTTAACCCATTACTGCACAGTGACGCCTTTTGACTCCCTCACAAGAAAAGGCTTGGGAAAACACTGTGGAAAATGAAGAAATTGCTTGTGACAAGCAATTTCTTCATTTTCCACAATGTTTTCTATCATAAAATGGAAAGATTTTTGAAATTTCATCAACTTGAAATTGCCGTCTGCAACACCTTTCAAATTGGAACAGTCTAAAATTTTGTTGTCTGGTAATGGGTAAATAGCAAAAAAATAACCTTGATATGCTTGGAAGCTCACTGCACTAGACATGAACAACACCTACGTGTCTGAATGCATGTTGTTTGATTTTATTCGAATGTTCATGTCTCCACCCAAAACTAGTCAACCAGAGCTTTTTAACCCATTACCAGATGGCAAAATATTGGGATGGTTCAATTTGAAAGCTCCTGCAGATGTAAAAATCTATATAAAAGAAAAGAGAGTTTGTACACATTATAGCTAAAAAATATTGAGACAAAAGAAGAAAATTCTGATTATCAGCACTTTCTTCTTTTGTCTCAATGTTTTCCCAAAACTTTCCACCAGGGAACTCCAAAACCAGGTCTTGTTTGGGAAAGGCTTTAAGTTAAAGATGTTAAAGATGAAAATTTCACATGAATGAAATCCTTTTGTCTTTCTGATGAGAAAATATTGTAGTGAAATAAAGAAATTGCTTGTGACAATCAATTTCATCATTTTCCACAATATTTTATAAAGTCTTTAGATCTATCTTATGTGGCTTAAAAAAGCATCATATGTGGGAATAAATTATAACCCATGTCAAATATGCTCTGGTTTTGACGTCCCTAGTAGGAAAAAAATATTCAGACAAAAGAAAAAAAAAATCTTGTAACCAATTTTTTCCAAGCTTTTTCTATCAAGTGCATCTGTTTTCGGAAAGGATTAAAGAGCCTGCTTGTTATATCTTCACCAATGAACAATGTTTAATTTTCTATTTTCAGTGAGCTTTGAACCACTTGCCAATGCTAACAAAGCCCATCATATTCTAGTCTATGGATGTAGCAATGTACAGAAAAGATCCAAACCTTGGTAAGTTAATATTTATGATATCAAGCCAAATTTATAATGACTAAATTCATTGCTATACATTAAAGTGACATTTCAGAATTATTTTTACATAAATTTCACTTTTATTGTATCTGAAAGGGCATGTTTTCTTATGGAAATTCTGAAAATTTCAAGCCAAAACATTGAACCTTTTACGAGAAATATATATTTTTGTGCTAAAATGAAACAAATTGTTGTGGACAACAGTTCAGATTTATATAGAATTTGTCATTTCTGACCCAACTTTGAAGGCGTATTTTTCTCTTATAAATAACAACTTCAAAAAACTGATAGCATTTCTACGCATTAGAATAAACAATCTTTGCATCAAGACATACTTTTAAAAAATGAAATAAAAATGAAATGTCACTTTAAAAGCCTTTGTGTGCATAATAGGCTCTCTATAAAGCTGTGGTAAAACTGTATACAATCTGATATGAAGTATTTCCAAGTTATTTGTAAAAAAAGATTTTCGTTATCTTAAGATTGATGAACTTCATTTTTGCAGGGCCTGTGAATCAATGTGTGGGTCTGGTTGTAGTGAAAAGATTCTGGGCTAAAGCATGATTAGATGCTCCAGCTGCAATAATTTAAGACTAAAACAATCTTTATATGTTTATAGGGCTTGTGGATCAGTATGTGGGTCAGGAGGTCAAGAACAGATTCTGTTTGCCTGGGCTAAAAATGCTGATGCTTTATCTCTACCTGAAGGTAGGTTCATTTCCTTTTCATACAATGCTTTTAATAGGCTTCGATTTTCCGTGTGAACAAATACGTCATCGTCACGCCTCACTGGTCTAAAAATAGATTGGGAATCCCTTATTGAACAAATATATGGCTGTGAATCTCGCGAAGATTTTCCACGTTCAACTTACCGGAGATAACATTCTAAGAGCTTGATTGCTGTAATCATTTGTTGAGAAACATTCTAATTCCGAGTTGAGAAGGTTGCTGCACTGTCGTGTACTTTTTAAGATCGGTAACTATGAAATAAGCAGTTGACAAGTAATGTTTACACATACGGACATGTCCTGACTTCATCGTGCCGCTCGTGCGTGCTCGCTTACTCTTTCCAAAACGACATAATGTCATGTTGGGCTAAATTGAAAAAAAGTCTGCAGACGACAAAACGGATGTGAATATCTTTAGTGTTTTATCTCGGAGAAAATATTGAGGCAAAAGAAGGATGATCATCAATATCCAAAGAAGTTATTCACACCCATTTTGTCTGCTGTGCATGCCTTTTCTATTTTGTCGATCATCATTTTCTTCTTTTGCCTCAATGTTTTCCCAAGAATTTTCTGTTGGGGACGTCAAAACCGGTCTTGTTTGGGAAAGGGTTGATATAGAAAAAAACTAGAATTTGTCGCTGAATGTGATTTGATACCCCATAGGCTTTCACTACAACAATGGGCAATAACTCACAAAATAAGCAAGAGAGAGTTATGTTCCTTGTACGTTGCACTTCTCCTTGGTGAGATCTATCTACCAGAGAAGTTTCATGATCATAGCTACTTTACTTTCAGACTTTTCGATGTTTTTTCTGGTTAAGCTGCTGAGGAATCTCAAGAAAAAACGTTTGTCATTTCTGGTCTGTCTCCGTATCTGGAAGCAATGTTGCATATTGCATATGCGCAATGTTTCGTAGTTTCAGTTCCCGCCTGCATTATCTATGATCGACTAATATCGCGCTTGAAAATAATATTTTTTTGCTAACACGGTTACGAAAAATTGTCCGATTCATTGACCGATAAACAAAATATTAGACTGGTACCCGGCAAACGTTGTTGGGGTATTCCCATCGGAAATCTATTTTTAGCACACGAACGCGGGAAAACTGTTCGCTATTCATTACCAGATGGCGAAATTTTGGACTAAAAATCCAAAGATGTTGCAGACAACATTTTCGGTTGAATGAATTTAAGTTCTTTTATCTTTCTTGGTAGAAAACAATGTGGGAAATAAAGAAATTGCTTGTCACAAGCAATTCTTTATTTTCTACAAGGTTTTCCAAAGCTTTTACCTTTTCAGGCATCAAAAAGTGTCCATATGTTGGAATGAGTTAAAATTGATGATAATTCACATTTTCCTCTCTTGTTTACTTCGTTATTGTGAAGCTTATGTGGCCAGTCCGAAAATGTGTTGTTCTTAATTTAAAATTGTACCTAATGCAACAAAAATAACATGACATCCCTATGGAAATGACCATGCAAAATTTTGATAAGCAGATTTAAGCCAGCCTCGTTGTGATAAGATTGAAGAACTGGTGAAAATGATGGAAAACTCGAAACAAAAGGATCTTTAATACCTCTTCTAATTCTATGTATCTTGCCCAAAGAAAATTGTTTTTTGATGTCCCTAACAGAAACCAGGAAATGCTAAGGAAAACATGGGGTGAGTATAAGACTTTGATTGAAAATGAAGAGGAACAGTCTACACATATTCTATTGTACCAATAGTTGTATAATAACATGGTCTATTTTCAGGTGTAGGAAGACTGATAGGTCCGAGAGCCAATATCAACTACATTGTGGTACAGGTCCATTATGTGGCACCATTAACTGGTAGGATATATTTTTATACGCCCGAAGGGTCGTATTATGTTATGGCCCCGCTCATCTGTCTGTCCGTCTGTCCGTCTGTCCGTCCGTCCGTCTGTCCGTCCGTCCGTCCGTTAGCAATTTCTTGTGTGCGCAACTCCTCCTACAGTTTTGATCGGAATTTGATCAAACTTGCCACAATGAATCTCCATGGTGTCTAGTTGTGCATCCCGCTTACGGAATTTAATTACCTCTTTTCGTTCTTGAATTATCTGCCCTTGAATTGAAAAAATGCCCATTTTCTTGTGTGCGCAACTCCTCCTACAGTTTTGATCAGGATTTGATCAAACTTGCCACAATGAATCTCCATGGTGTCTAGTTGTGCACACCGCTTACGGAATTTAGATAACTGTTTTCGTTCTTGAATTATCTGCCCTTGAATTTAAGAAAAAATGCCCATTTCCTCAAAAATGTCCATTTTCTCCTGTGTGCAACTCCTATAGTTTCATTCAGAATTTAATCAAACTAGCAACAATGAATCTCTATGGTGTCTTGTTGTGCAAACAAAAACTTTTGATAACTTTTCATGTTTGAATTAACTGCCCTTGAATCGAAAAAAGGGCCAATTCTACTGACAAGCCCCTCTCGGGCGTATATGCGCCGCTTTGCGAAGCTCTTGTATAACTTGTATTAATTTATATGTCTTCTTTAGAAATTTTTGTACAACTGGTCAAGGCTTGAAAATAAGATAGATGGTGTAATGGTGTTGACCAGTAATTATATGCAGTCTTTGTCTATTCTTCCTTTTTATTAACAGCAAAAAAATCTGTATAGCTATAATGAATTTGGGTTCATAAATATTACCATAACAAAAATCAACTACGAGGTATAGTCGGAATGTTCCCGGACTAGTCCTTTTTAGCTCGACTTTTCGAAGAAAATGAGAGCTTATACTGTCACCAGGGCGTCGGCGTTGGTGTTGGCATTGGAACATAGGTTAAAGTTTTTTAGCTCCACTGACCGACAGGCCAGCTGGCTATTGTCATGGCGGTTTGTCCGTCGTGCGTGCATCCGTCCGTCCGTCCGTCCGTCCGTCCGTGCGTGCGTCTGTCCATCCGTCCGTCTGTTAACTTTTTCTTTAAAAATCTTCTTCTCAGAAACTACCAGATGCATTTTAATCAAACTTTACAAGAATTATCCTTGGGTGACCCTCTTTCAGATTCCTCCAAAGAATTAAGATTGAATCAGAATTACCTGAGTTATCTGCCCTTGAATGTCAAAAATAGCTGGTTTTGACTTTAATTTTACTCTAAAATCCACAAATATTAACCAATCAAGACAAAACTAGTACAGAATGTTGGTGACTATGAGATCTTGCCTTGGTATAATTTTCAGCTTGATCCGAATTTTACATCATGAGTTATGTGCCCTTGAAATTGACAAAATTGCCATTTTCGGCTCTATTTTGACTTTTTTTTTTCACTCTAGCAACTATAAATATTGACCAATCTAGACAATACTTGTACAGAATGTTGGTGACCATAAGATCTTGCTTTTGTATAACTTTCAGCTTGATCTGAACTTAACATCATGAGTTATGTGCCCTTGATATTGACAAAATCACATTTTCGGCTCTATTTTGAAATTGCTTTCACTCTAACAACTACAAATATTGACCAATCAAGACAAAACTGAGACAGTATATTGGTGACCATAAGATCTTGCCTTGGTATAATTTTCAGCTTGATTTGAATTTTACATCATGTGTTATGTGCCCTTGAAACTGACAAAATTGCCATTTTCGACTCTATTTTGACTTTGTTTTCACTCTAGCAACTACAAATATTGACCAATCAAGACAAAACTTGTACAGAATGTTGGTGACTATAAGATCTTGCCTTGGTATAATTTTCACTTTGATCTGAATTTTATACGAGTTATGTGCCCTTGTTATTGACAAAATTGCCATTTTCGGCTTTATTTTCACTTTTACAACCATTAGTATTGACTAATCAATACAGAACTTTCACTGAAATCTAACTGACCATATGATCTTACTTGCTTGTAATTTTCAGCTTGGTCATGCATTTGCTTGTTTGCTCAGCCTGAACCTTTGAAATTGCATTCAACAAGACAAACAATCAGGCCTGTGGAGCGCTTCCAGGCCGCCAGGGCTGTCTAGTTCAAACATCAATAACTTCCATACTATCAAAGGGATTCAACCCAAACTTGGAATACTTATTCACCATCACACCCTCTACCTTACTATCAGGGCCCATGACCCTGGCTTTACTGTATTTGGAGTTATGCCCCCTTTATACTAAGCAACTTAGAAAGTCGATCACGCTGTCTTCGGACAGTTCTTGTTTAGCAATATTTGACGTCCGAACACGATAAATATTGGCATGGGTGTACGTTTACTCTTATTGAACTTGCCCGCACATTTTGTCGGCAGATATGATGCATTTTCTACCTGTAACAAACGTTGTATTTGGTCTGTGTACGAGGTACGGCACAGTTTGAAAAATTCATGTCGCAAAATTTTAGGATCCTACAAAAATCTTAAAAATGTTTACAAATTGGCGCCATAAAATCATGGAAGTTTGCGTAACTTCACATCAACATCATTTCAAGACAATGTAAAAATACCAGTGCGATCAGTTCAAAGTCGCATTTTTTTTCAAGCATTTAAGATGGAAATGGAAGAACAAAGAAACGTCTTGTCTTTGACGTCATGAGAACGTACGGAGCAGCGGAGTGCGAATAAATTTTTACAAGCGCTGGTATGGCTCCTACTGCAACGTAGGGTTCTATGAATCTGAAAGAAACATTTTCCCAAACCAAAATTAAGGCAAAGACAGTGAAATGTGCCAAGAAAATGATGTTCTCATTCTTCTGTAGCAACAAAAGAATGCTTCCGCAGCGCTCCGTACGAAACCATCTGACAATGAAAAGTAAATAAGGGCCTAATATAACACCACATTCGACATTTTATTATTGTAATGGATATAAGTATTTTATTGTATCATCTAGGTTAGGAAACAAAAGAAACCACAAGATTTTACCATTGAAAGGACCTGTCAAAAATGGTTATGTTTGTAAATACTGGTCATTTCAGTAAGTCGTGAATGATTTGACAAACGGCATTCGCACGAAGCGCCAAAATAAAAGAAAATAAAAATGCGAGATTGGAAACTTGTTCATGAGCGCCGTACTACTCCACGCAGAAGATTCAATAATGAAAATTTATTTCTTGGGGTTGAATAAGCACCATATAGCCAAGATATCGCCGCAATGGACTTCGAAATATTCTCATGATTGAAGTCTAAGCTTCAAGAAGATGGTTCAAGAATGAAGAAGAATGAAATACGCTGTCTGATATTCTGTCAATGCATTGAAATCCAAAGGACTGGTACATGTATAAGTCCGTGTTCTACAGTTTGGTTGAGAGACATGATAAATATGAAAGTTGCAGCGGATAGAACTTCGAGAAACACTAAATCGCAGTAAGGACGTCGTTTAAACGTCGATGATTGAGCGTTTTTGACGTCAAAGTGCTCCGTACAGTATAAGGTGTTAATGTTTAAAGGGACGTTTCATTCCAATTTCAATTTTTTAAAGTATGTCTTGATGCCAAGATTGGTTATTCTAATGAGTATATATACTATTAGTTTTTAGCTCCACTGGCCAAAGGCCAGCGGGCTATTGTCATGGCGTTGTGTCCGTCGTGCGTGCGTGCGTCCGTCCGTTAACTTTTTCTTTAAACATCTTCTCCTCTTATACCATTGGGCCAATTTTGACCAAACTTGGCAGGAATGTTCCTTAGGTGACCCTTTTCAAAACTTATTCGCGAATTTTTGATTTGTCAAAAAATGTGGGCGTGGCAGGGTGGGGCTTATCAGACTTTAAGAAATCATAAGAAAATTCTTTACAAATCAACCATTGGGCCAATTTGAACAACACCTGGCAGGAATGTGCCTTGAGTCATTCTTCTCAAAATTTGTTCACAATTTTTTACATTTGTCAAAAAATGTGGCCGTGGCAGGGAGAAAGGGGCTTATCAGACTTAAAGAAATCATACGAAAATTCTTTAAAAATCAACCATTGGGCCAATTTGAAGCAAACCTGGCAGGAATGTGCCTTGAGTCATTCTTTTCAAAATTTGTTCACAAATTTTTACATTTGTAAAAAAATGTGGCCGTGGCGGGGAAAAAGGGGCTTATCAGACTAAAAGAAATCATAAGAAAATTCTTTAAAAATCAACCATAGGGCCAATTTGAACCAGACTTTGCAGGAATGTTCTTTGGGTCTCTCTTTTCAAAATTTATTTACAATATTTTATATTTGTCAAAAAATGTGGCCGTGTCAGGGAGGAAGGGGCTTATCGGACTTAAAGAAATCATAAGAAAATTCTTAAAAAATCAACCAGTGTGCCCAATTGATCCAAACTTTGCAGGAATGTGCCTTTAGTCGTTCTTTTTAAAATTTGTTCACAAATTTTTATATTTGTCAAAAAAATGTGGCCGTGGCAGGGAGAAAGGGGCTTATCAGACTTAGAGATATCATACGAAAATTCTTTAAAAATCAACCATAAGGCCAATTTGAACCAGACTTTGCAAGAATGTTCTTTGAGTCTCTCTTCAAAATTTATTCACAAATATCAAGATTTGGCTGCTGCTGTGTAAGGCTTACATGGGATAATTCTTCCACTTTAACCAGTGGAGCGATTCAGGCCCTCCTGGGCCTCTTGTTTGAAGTTGTTGCCAATAAGCGAGTAACACGCATTTAAAGTTGAGACATAATCAATAAATTGCATATAAATCCGAACTGTTGTCCACAGCAATTTGTTCAATTTGAACACATAAAAATAAATTTCTCGTAAACGGCGCAATATTTTGGCTTGAAATTTTCAGAATTTTCATCAGGAAATATGCTCTTTCAGATAAAAATAAAAGTAAAATTTATGACAAAAAAATCTGAAATGTCACTTTAAGATGTGTAATGTCAATTGTTTTTGACTGAACACTATTGAAAGTATACATGTATGTGAAGAAAAGGGTTTCAATATTATTTTGATGTATGTTTAAGAGTTATTTGCCGAAAAATATTTCACCCACAATACAAGTCCGGGAACTTTCCGACTGTACCTCGTATATGGTTGTAAATATTGTGAGTAAAAGACTGAACACCAAACAGACTAGTTGGAGGTATTGTTCTGCTTGGTGACAGTTCTAGTTCTATTGAATTGTTTACCATCAATCTTGTTTCTATTTCAGCCCCAGATGCTTCAGGAATAAGAATATATTTTACACAACAAAGGTTGGTGTTATTAACATATTTTCTACTTCTGTCTACTTTCATTTTGTTGTTTGCAGCATCTTTGAATTTGGATACTTATGTTTGTAAAGCGCTTTTAAACACAATCTCGTGTAAAAAAGCGCTATATAAACGGGTATTTCATCATAAGAAAAATAGACCCTATTATGAATGCGAAGTGGGTGTTGATACAGATAGAATATGTTTATAATATTGCACGGAAAATATTGCGACAAAAGGATAAAATGTTGCTCATCAGAAATTTCTTCTTTTGTCTCAATGTATTCCAGAACTTTCTTTTGAAGATACATCAAAACCAGGTGTTGTTTTGGTACTGGTTTAAGTAAATAACTTATAACTGTGTCATTTCAAATAACATATGGAATAATCTATTTTGACCAGTGTACTAGATTTTATTACACCTAATTACTGTTAGAATATCTATATTTGTCTATGTAATACATGACATATTACACCAAAAAGGGAATACTGTGAAACCAATAATATGAAAAAAAAAAGATTTATTGATAAATATGGCATTTGAAACATGTACAAATGTAGACAAAACATTTTAACTTTGAACTCCGTTCTATCATAAGGTACACAGCAACATATAAGTGGGGTAAAGGCATTGTATATTTGTTATTTCAAATCAAACCCCTATGAAACGGGTATTCATTTGAATCATCTTGTTGAGATGATTTCAATGAGTTCCCACAACATCGGGTTTGATTTACAATAAATGATATTTTGCATTTTGAAAAGCCATCACCCCTTCTTGTTTGTAGCTCTGGTATATGTAAAATAAGCTATCAGATATCTGTTAAACTTCATTTTAGACAACAGTATATGGCTGGTATATATCTCATGTTGGCGTACAGTGTCACCATACCTGAACATACAAAAAGTAAGTTTTTTTGTATTGGTAATGTTTATTGATTATCAATAAAATAGTTTATTATGATTATTAAAATAGCATTCCTTGTGTGGACTTATTTTCAACACTTGTTTATGAATTTTTGATTTACCAAGAAATGGTGGTGTGGCAGGATAGAATTATTGGACTTAGAGAAGTCTTGAGATACTTGGTATTGCGCTGGACTAGAAACACAGGGGTCGCTGGTTCGATCCCATGCTTCTCCAGTCTTCGGATGAGACTTTAAACAGCGGTCCCGTCTCCATATGACCTTAGTTGTTGAGTAGGACGTAAAACTCCATCCAATCCAATCATCTTAAACTGTTGGACCGATTTAGACAAAACTAAGCAGGAATAATCCAGTGGTGAACCTTTTGAAGATTTGAACATTAATTTGATTATTCTAAAAATTGAGCTTGGAGAGGCTTGTCAGATAAAAAGCAGAAAAAAAGTTAGGTGTTTTACTTTACCTTTATTTCTATGTATCTTGTTTCTATCATTACAGAAGTGCATGCAGACATATCCTGTGAATTCAACTGGGATACCAGTATAGTACCATTTGGCTTCAGAACACATGCACATTCGTTAGGTAAAGTGATCTCTGGTTATAAAGAGAGGAATGGTGTTTATACACTTATAGGGAAAGGCAATCCACAATGGCCTCAGGTTAGTACTGGTTGTTTATATTTGAGCCAGGATCTGGAAAAGGTCCCTTGTAGCATTTGAGACTGCCATGTATCACAATCAGCCTGTGCCTAAAAGCAGTTAGACTGGGATCCATGCTGCTCTCTCACAGTTGCTACAGGTTATAAAGAAGCTATTGGAGACCAACATGGTTCATGTGATCAGACTGTGTATACGCAGGCTTATCATGAACCATGTTGGGTTTATAAGCCTTAAAGGAAGATCTTGGCTTATAAGTAATATTATGATGCAAGATTTTCCCCTTCCATGTATCTGCTTCAAACTTTTTGGTAAATTTTCATCATGTCTCACCAGAGTTGAAGACTTATGCATCAATGAGATGAAAGGTTTTCATGCACTCCAGTGCACTCTGCGAAAATCTCAAAACATGTAGTGAAACTAACTCAAAATAAAAGGGATATAAGCATCTGCTTACTGTTTTCAAGCAATTGATATGTTCTTTTATCAAGTACACAGCAGAAATAAAAGAAAAAAAGTTGATTGGTTTTGAAGCAGCCTACATGTCACTCTCAATTTTGGCCACTTTAGTAATGCCTAGCATTTTGACAAACATTTAATTGTAAATTTTGAATTTATTGTATTGTTTGGCAAAAAAATAATGTCTATATAGTAACAGATAGATAGGTGAAGCTATTCTAAATTTGTTATTTCTAAACCCTATGTTGTGGGAACTCATTAGAATTGTCTCAATGAGACAATTCTAATGAGTACCCAGAATATAGGCTTTGATGGACAATAGATGAAAAGTGCCTATTTTAAAGCCAATACTCGCTGTTATCTGTAGCTCTGGGGCTGTATTCATCAACATGTCTAAATTGATTGTCTAAATTCAATTTACATTACAAGCCGTCTGATTGGACGAGGCATATGTCTCGGCCAATCAGATGGGTTGTTGTGTAATTTGAAAGGTAAACTTGGAATTAGCTTGGTTGGTGAATACCGCCCATGGTCTATATTCTGTGTTACTCTATTTTTAGGCATTTTATCCAGTGAACACAACAAGACCTATATCAATTAACCCTGGGGACAATTTGGTGAGTATGAATATGATCTACAACTTTGGAACCCTGGCTTGGCCAATATTATTTCTGATATTTGACGAAAGGTATTTGCAACTCTGCCACTCTTTAATTAATTATTTTAGTTGTCCCTTTAATCCTTTCATAAGACCTTGTTTTGGGTTTTGGGGTCAGTAACAGAAAAGACTTGGAGGAAATAGATATTGACTAAAGAAGAAAATGCTGATAACAAGTATTTCTCATTTTGCCTGGAAAATTTCTGTACAATAATATACAAAAAAAAATCTTTAAAAATTCAAATTGTACAATAGTTTGTACAATTTGTACAATACTATACAAAAAAGGAAGAAAATCTTCAAAAATTCAATTTGTTGTCTCCACTAGCTTTCTAGTTGGATCAGCCTGCTGCCTAAAATTTTGTTGTTTGGAAAAGGGTTAACAAAGCTTCTGTTTTCTATTCTTTTAGTTGGCGAGATGTACGTATGACTCCACAGATCGGGACAGAACAACTCATATTGGGTAAATTCTACTTTTATATTAGCCCATTACCTCACAGTGACTCTTTTTGACTCCCCTAAAACAAAGGGCTAGGGAAAACATTGTGGAAAATGAAGAAATTGCTTGTGACAAGCAATTTCTTCATTTTCCTTAATATTTTCTACACAAAAAGACCAAAAAAGTTTAAATTTTGTTCATTTGAAATTATCGTCTGCAATTTCTTTGAATTTGGACCAGTCTAAAAATTCGTCATGCAGGAAAGGGTTAATCCCCTTACTGCAACATCACAAGATTTTTAACTGAAAACAGAGAATTTGCTATTAGTTTTTAAGGGAAAGT
Organism: Fragum sueziense; assembly: GCA_963680895.1. Classification (NCBI taxonomy): domain Eukaryota; kingdom Metazoa; phylum Mollusca; class Bivalvia; order Cardiida; family Cardiidae; genus Fragum; species Fragum sueziense. The sequence goes on along the minus strand of OY804598.1, from coordinate 56,813,356 downwards.
AAGAATATAATGGCTTTTCAACAAAAACAGCAGCTTGTTTTAAGCTGACGTTACAAGGTTTTTGTTGAAAAGCAGTGACATTCTGTTTAGCAGCATTCTTTGATGAAAGGTTTAAAAAAAAGTTCGCTGAAATATTATTTAATGAAAAAAAGAGGATGGGAAGAAAGACTAAATTACTTGTGTGTAAAAATTACAGAGCTTCAAGTGCAGATGAGATGTGTAACTTCTATATGATGTATTATATGAACGCCTCCGACGCCGACAAGAAAGGACATTTTGAGACATGTGCCGGTGACAATGTGGACTACATATTTGACAACGTCCCACCAGGCTCCGATACACCATTACCCAGAAATGAGAAGCTGGAAGATAAAGCAGCCGGCGGCCATTATCATCATGCAAATGAGGGGGAGGAGCCTGACCAGAATGAGGCAGCCAATCAGAATGTAGTTAACAAACCAGCAGTAGTGCCACAGTCCCATAAACCTGGTAATAGAAATAATTTAAACGGGAATTTACGAAACGGTGGAAATTTCAACAAAAAGGATAAATATGATTCTGGTTTTGATAATGGTGTTGGTTTGAGTGACGGTTTAGTTGGTAGTGGGCGTGTTCATGATATCGGTACTTTTAATTTTCCACGTAAAGCGCAACAATATTTGTACGATTATGAGCCTGAGTATCAAGATTCTGATTATTACGGTGTGAGATCACGGGCTCGTAACAATGGCAAGAAGCCGTATTACGATATTGATGAACTTGGGAAGGGATATTTGTCCGATTATTCTGACACTCCATTTTATGCAAAACAAAAATCCTCCCTCAGTCGGAATCGTAACAAAATATTTGATGAGAAATATGATGATTATGCTTCTGAGTACTCTAAAGGTTCTGTCAAATCTGCCTCAATGAAAAAGAATGGTGACCATGTTGAAGAGTCAAGCAAGGGGGATCACTCTGATAGTCCTGTGAAAACTTCAGCCACCCCAGGTATAATTTGTTTGTTGGGTTAGCATGGAACTATTTAAGCCTTAATCTTGTTAACCCATTACCAAACGACATAATTTATAGGCTGTCCCAATTTCAAAGAAGTTGCAGACGAAAATTTAAACTGAATGAAATTTTACATAGTTATGTCTTTTTGTGTAGAAAATATTGTGGGAAATGAAGCAATTTCTTCATTTTTCACAATGTTTTCCGAAGGCTATATCTTTTGAGGAGTAAAAAAGAGTCATTGTGAGGTAAAGGGTTAATTATGATTTTATTTCATACTGTCCTAAAATTAATTAAGCTACTAACAGTATGATGCTTTGCAAGGGGAACAAGGATCTGCATGACAAAGCAATAAAAAATTATGTGCTTATTACAAACTTCATGCTAACCTCTCAAATCCATAGTCAGAGCCCCTATATCCTTGATATTGTGCTTTGAGTGTTTCATATATTCTTCAGTGTTTCATATACTCTCTTGAAATTTCTAATCAAGTTTGGATGGGAATTAATTGCAAAAAATGTATTTTAGTGTTTGGAAGGAGCTTTTGTGTATTTCTGAGTATTTGTATCTGTGACTGTTTCATAATGTATTTTGCTTTTGATCAAAGTACTTTATTCGTTTGTAGAATTCATGTAAAGTTGTCTTGTTTTAGCTGTTTTATTTCTTGAAACTTGTTGACATGTTTTGCTCTGTATATACTGATTGCTTGCATATCTCGTGTACAGTTTTGCATGTTATTTATTTTATCTCATAATCTGTCATATATTTCTTTTATGTGTAGCCATTTAATGTGAGTGATTATTTGTTTTGTTTGTTTTAATTTATATAAGCTTTGATATCTTATGGAAAAAAAGGCCTTTTCACAATTAACTCTTTCCCAAACAAGACTGATCTTTGACATCCTAAATAGAAAAGGCATGGGAAACCATTGATGCAAAGGAAGAAAATTCTGATAATCAGCATTTTCTCCTTTTGCCTCAATATTTTCTGTGCTATATTTTACACAAATTCTGTCTTTTTTTAACACCCATTTTGTCATCTGCAGCAGCTTTTGAATCAAACCAACCTAATATTGTGTTATTTTGGAATGAGTTAAGGCCAACATGCTACTAGATTATGATAAGTACATCTGGTCAGTGCGGAAGCTGTTTTCCAAATTGCTACAGGTAATAAGGAATAACACTGATCTTTTTTAGACTGTGTAGGCCTCAAACGCAATTAAGTCACTTTTTCCAATCCTCCCCAATTATGTTTTTGTTCTTCCTTTGTTATGCTCCCCGAAAAGATTTTGGGGGAGCGTCATGGAAAAAGGGGCCTTAATGTAAAAATTAGTTTTTCTCTGATTTCTCTTCATCTAATGGGCAGAATTTAATGAAATTTTGAAATTTTGTAATTTTGTATTTTGTGAGATGTTCTAGACCATAATTCTATAAATAATGTGTGTACAAAAAATCTGTCATGTGAAAAGGGGGCTTAATGTATGATAGTTTTTATTTTGTGACAAACACTTATTCGGGGAGCATAATCCGTCTATGACGGCTCTTGTTGTTTTTGTTGTTGTTGTATTTTGTCAGTTACATATTTGATCTTTGTTTTTGTTTCATAGATATGTTTGTTGCCTTCTGGTTTAAAGTTTGTTTCATGTTGCAAAGTAGTATTGTCTTTCAAATTTACATTAATTAAAGATTTTATAATGTTGCGTCTCAATTGAAAGGCTTAAACCTTTCCTAAACTATTTTTTTTTACACAAGTGTTAATGTTTCTGAAAGTGGAAAATATTTAAGGAAAGCAAAGAAATACTGATTATCAGCAATTTCTTAGTGTTCCTCTTTATCTTTTACCCTTTCAAAGAGAATTTACATTCTGACAGTCCAATTGACTTTGTCATCTTCAACACTTTTTACCTTGGACAAGTTCAAAGTTTGTCTTTTGGGAAAGGTTTGAAATTGTAGGTTACTTTATATCTTTTGTCCAACATATTATTTTGTTCTTTTGAAGAAGATGTAAAAAATTTTAACGCTTGAAGCATATTTCAAATATAAATATACAATTTCTTGACCTATATAGACGGCGAGATTTGACCCGGCAGAGCAGACCAAGCGGAAAGGTCAACAGACTTATCGTCCAGGGGTGATAGGTATGCCGGAACCCCTCGTGATTTGCCGAACACTTCGCTATTTACAGCTTATAATCATATTATTCAACGACTTAACAGTATTTGCATGTGCATACATTTGTCACGTCATCCTAAAATGGTAATTGGTATATACTAACTGAATATGCAAAAATGTCGATCCTGGTCAGCCTGTGCCATCTGTACGGTATGACCAGGATGTGAACTGTATTTAAATATTTTCACTTTTTAGAGATTACGCCTATTTTAATAATTAACTTTAATGAAAATTTCGATCCAAATAGACCACGGTAGCTTAACATTTTTATTTGACTAGATTAGATAAAATCTTATTTTCACATGGCGGCACAATATTGTATAACGGATACAGTGCACGCTTTTACGTACATTAACGACGGACCATTCCCATCTAAACTGGACAATAAACTTTCCCACTTTTGTGTACAGTTAAGGTCACTCTGCCGGGTCAATTATTTTCCTCTATACATCAATTAGCATTAGATTGAAAGTTTTCAGTATTCAGAAAGACCAGACATATTATTCTGACTTGAAGATAGATTTAAACTTTATCTTGATATTGTATTATGATAAAAATATAGAAGTTGAAATGATTTTGTTTCCATTCACAGAAGTTGTAAAGCCCAATAATCTTGACCTTAAGTTTATCTCTGAGTTCGGCAATATTGAGATTGGTCAGGTCGGGGGACTGGCGGTAAATGATGCGGGAGAGCTGCATATCTTTCATCGAGGGTCAAGAGTGTGGGACGCATTGTGAGTAGACATATATTTTATGTTTTGTTCCTCTTGGCAAAATTATTTTTAGCTCTTCCAAAATATATCTGGTATCTGCCAGTAAATGACGCTGGAGAGCACATGTTTCATCTAGGATCAAGAGTCTGGGACGCATTTTGACTAGATAATAAATGTTTGGTTGCTAGGGTTTCTCACTTGATAAACATTTAGAGAGCTAGGTCTAAATAATTGTTAGTGCATAGTCAAGCAAATACCGCAATTTTCCTGCCGATATGAATTTGGTGGAGTCTAAAGTTTTACTGTCTGGTAATGGGTTAATTTCAATTTCAGGTCATTTGACTATGGCAATGTTTACCAGCAGCAGAGGTACCCAGTAGTTGCTGATGCTGTCATTATACTGAATAAAGATGGATCCTTAAAGAGACACTTTGGTAAAAATAGGTAAGCTTTATCATGATGTTAGATATTGCCATTTATAAGTGTGCACTATAATACTGGGGGAAAGGTATCGCTGCTTTTCAACAAAAACCTTGTATCTACAGCCTGTTCAGAGCTGTAGATATGAGGTTTTTGTTGAAAAGAAAAGTTATGCTTGTTTGTTGCCAATGCATGAAATTAGGTCAGTTCATGAAGCCTCTATCTCTCTGTCCTTTAATTGCAAGTTTATGTTGTCATTCATTGCCCAAATATACTGAACCAAATAAAGAAACTTTCGCAAGGTATGCACCGAATGTTTAAATGTTCTGCAGTATAAGTTGAGTAATATTTAGCCTAGACGGATTTTCTGAAATTCTACCACCCAGCTGGCATTTTTTAGTAGAAGCAGTTACTTAATCTTACTTTACTAATACAAGGATGCTGAATTCAATGGTGCCCGGTGCAACTCTGAAATCGGCCATTTTAACAAAATGGCGGCCATTTTTCAAAATGGCCGCCACATGGCCACCATGATCTCTTTAAACCCGTATATCTCTGTCAAATATTCACCTAAATGAACGAAAATGGTATTAAATGAAAGCCTTTATATTCATCTAACCATTCCAAAATAATTTATATTAATCATGGCATTTGCAAGTCCACAATATCATGGGAATTGTAAAATTATTGATAAAAATTCATGAAATTAGAACATTGCTTCAATGGAAATAATGCTGTATATACTATATCGTTGTGATTTTTATGATGCAAAATGGTCAAAATATTCTACAAACCCTTAGCAACGAATTACAGTGTCCATTATCAGCAATGACTTACATTTCTTAATGGTAGGTACAGGTCAAAGCCAGCTGGGGTCAGTTATTTTTTACGAGAGATGATTATACGGTGCACAATTGCATTACAACTTTATCAATGTAATTTTGTGAAACCATCTCTTTTCTTGTATGAATATTGATTCCAAATTGCCATACTTGTTAAACGATAATGTGTAAGTTCTAAACAGATGGTTTAAGCAAGGATTTTCATGGTCTAGATGTTGAATAGTGAGATTAGTTACCCCACCCACTAAAATAACCTTGAATACCGGTGCCGTTCTCTTTGACGCCGAAAAACTTGAAGAAATGAAAATGATTTATGGTGTAGTGACTAGAATCTAGATAAAAGCATTTGTAATACTAATGAAAAATAAATCCCTAGTACAGTAGTACATAAATGATTGCCATTGTTACACCAATAACACGAATACTCGAGACGTATTATATTTGTTGTAAAAAGTCATTTCACGTTTGTTTATAATCATTGTTTCACAATTTGGAAGTATTCATATTTAGCACACCATTTCTTTATGTGCATTTATATTAATCAAATCAAAATCCCACTTCGAGATTATATATTTTGCAGAACGAATGGGAGCTTATTGAGTTACCCCACCCACTAAAATAACCGTGAACACAGGAAACGGTTTCTTTCATGCCGAAAAACTTGTAAGAATCAATTGAATATAGTTTCATTGTGTGTTGCCTTTACCCTTGGTAAAAACAGTAGTTGTGTTTTTTATATACCAATTTATATTAAGATTGTCAAGTGTCCCTTTTCTTTATAGTGACATTAATGATGAGTCCACATTCAAACGCAAATACCTTCAATACAGGCCCGTAGAAAGCAATTTCATATTTGGTGGGCCAAAGCCCCAGTGTCTGAAAATTGGGGGAGCTAATTTGGATTTCCCCCAAATTTTCAGTGTAAAATAAGGAAAATTCAGCATTTTTTGCCAAATTTGGTAATGTGTTACTTTTGGCGAAAATCGTGTTGTTTCAAGCTGGGCAACTTTGCATCTAATTCTACAATCTGGTCAAATGATAAGCTTTGCCATACCATCGAAGTGAAATACAGCTTTAGAGAGAGAAATATTCAGAAACATTTCTATCAAATTGTGTACAAGATCTTCAACATTTAAGTGATCAATGTACCATATTCAGTCCTATGGAAAATAGCCAGGTGAGTAATATTCCAGAAGTTTTTGTATGTACATTTTATTCGAAATTGCCTATGGCAACAAATTCATCTTATTCAGTAGGTATAAAAATGGTTTTGATATATATCAATTGATACCTCAAGAATATGAAACATGTTGTATGTGATAATAAGCTATACTAAGCCAAAAAAGAAAGCCGGGATACCTACATCATTTAGCTAAAAATATGAAAGTCATATTGCCTGGCCTAATTGGTCAGCTATAAAAGCTAAAGGCTTGTTTGTCATAGTGTCTTTCCTATTTAAAGTGCCAGCCAGTGTTGACTTATGAGACACTTTCTTCTGAATGCGCAGTACCTCCCGATTCCCCACTCATGATGCTGGGCGTCTGGCAGAGACGGGTCTACGGTAACCATTAGTTGAACTAGCTGGCGGCTCACCAACTGTTCACAACAATTCTAAACATGCAGGCCGGCTTCCTCGAGATTCGACCCTTCGACCTCCCGCTTCCAATACGGGCAACTTAATTATAATGCCACAGAAGCAGTTCATACTAAACATGGGTAAATTACAGTGATTGCATAGTGCTGGAATCAATGAACGCTATTCAAGTTATTTGTAACTGGAGAAAAGATAGATAACAGCAGAGTACATGTGCACAATTTTGAAATATCCATTTGCCAAGTCTAGTCCATAAGGTACTTTGGAAGCTCTCATATTGGTATTCATAGTTTTGAATTACTATGTTTTGAACAGCGCATTCCATTTAATACGCAACTACCGAGCGCCTTGTCAGATGCATGAGAAAGAAGAGTACGACTAAAAGACCGACCCTCTGACAATGCGTTACGACGTTATACCAAAACAGAATTATTCGCCTATCCGACTTGAACATACTCCTTTGTGCAAACAAAGAAACTGCTTATAATGCAGAAGGCAATCATTGTCACATCATTCATTCCGACACAGTAGGAAACTTAACATTGGTATGGTCTGGATGGAAACCAGACGTTCTTGTATTGGGCATGCTAAAAGATACGCTCTTATAGTCTACAATGGGTATTCTGAAATCAAACTACGAACGCTCTACTGATTCTTTGAAAATGATAGGTTTTGTGGAGGATCAGTCATGGTATGGGGATATAGTGCTCATTAATTGAAGTAATAATTAAGTGTACCTGGAGGTAGGCTAATAGCCATATGGTACAGAAATAAAATTATCTTCCCTGTTGCAGTACCATCTTTACATACATGTATGCATGACCTTGTATTGAAATATGATTGTGCAGCATTGGGTCGCACGTTTCATTCACATATCAAAGTATCCCAGAATATCCGGCCATTTAATTGACCAGCCTAGAGCCCTGAAATAGCCCCTTTTCAGCACATTTGTGACAAACTGGACAGGTGATTAAGGAGACACCAGAACCTTTAGTTGACTCATTCTCTATTAGAACAATGAAAACATCCCCATGCTTACAGTTGACTGATATGTCCCAGACACAAGAGTGTCATAGCTCAGAAAAAATCCCATACGGCATCCTAAATAAAGAAGTTGCAAGTCTCTGCATGACGTCAATATTCGCCTAAGAGTCTCCGCATGACATCAATATGACATCAATATTTACCCATGGATGGATAATTGTCCATAAAAGTCATTTTCTCACTATTTTGACGAAATATTAATATCATATTATTGATGAACATTATAATATTGACAATTCTTTGTTTAGGTATACAAGTCTTAAAATTAATGTTATTTCGCTGTGCGTTCTCTTATATACCAAAGGGGTAACCAAATTAGGGAATGCATGAAATGCCTTTATGGTATGTAATGTTTGACGCTTTATTGTGATGGCCGTATATTAGCATCCTTTCAAGGCTTAGCGGTAATAAGCCATCTAAATTTATGTTGCATGTTTTCTTATCGACTATGTGCCTATCATTGGCCGTATATTAGCATCATGTTAAGTTTTATCCGTAACAAAATATCAAAATGTATGTTTCTTGGTTTTCTGGTAGACTATGTGTCACAGAATAAAAATAAAGAATACAAAGACTGGAGGTTGTGTTTAAATAATGAATGGATCCATGTATTTCACAACTTTTACTTCTTGATTTCTTTGAATTGAGTTTACTAACTATCTCCAAACAGTTTAACCGTATCTAGATTTACAGGTAATTCTGTGTGGGAATAATATACCAGGGCGGAAAAGAAATGCTAGGTTCAGTGACTTCAATCTGATTAAAGTCAGAAGTTTATTCATATTTACATACAAAAACATAGATAACATTAGATTTTAATGAGATTGTATAACCTTTGTCATCTGAGCACGAGCACCTTTCAGTACGACGATGAAAGGCATTGTGTCGTTTTATACAGGTTTATCGTTACACGGGCGAACAGGTATATTGCATTAAAGCCTCTTCCTCTTAACTTTCCAGAACATGAGAGTAGCTTCTTAAAGGATACAATACAACAAATCAGACTTTTCTTGAGTATATTACTCACAAATTTGCTGTGTAAAAATCGTATGTGCGGAGTACAAATTTGTAAACCTTTCTTACACTATTATCACATCATATAAGCGTACTGTTCGGTATATCGGAAGTTGCGACTATCAATAGAGCTAGTAAACAAGCTGATAATTGAGCGTTCCCGTGGCACTGGTGGAATTTGAACCCTGAAACCTTTGGCCCCGACGATCACATCCTATCATTTTACCATGGCGCCACTCTATGTCCCTACACACAAAGCAAGCATAAGAGACACCATCTTACGACACAAACATGTTAAAACTGTCTCTGTCCTACAGTAATAATAACCTCGAAGTGGGATTTTATTGACATAGCTAAAAAATGTACATGAGTATAGTAGTGACGTGCTAAATATTGAACACTTCCAAATAATGACACATTCATTATACAAACGTAGTGACTTTTTTCTACAACAAATATGATAAGCCTTATCTTGAGTATTTGTGTTATTCGTGCAACAATGGCAATCATCCCACGGTGGGTAACTCATGTGACTTTTTGGGAATCGTTCACACCGAAAAAGTTGTCTGCTTCAAGGATGTTTTGTTTAATTTCTCAGCTAATACTCTGCGGATTTCGTTAAGATAAAGTGCAGCGTACGCGTAATTGAGAGAGCCATTGCCGAGTTTACCCCACTCTGCACCTAACCGCATAGTTTTTTTCAAACATTCAAGCGAAATTATTAATTTTGAATATTTGATGGCACCGTGTGTACCGGTGCAGAGTGAATTACAAGTGGGAATGAATCTATCAAAGGTGCGTACGGTGCACTTCATCTCGTCAAAATCCGTAGAGTATATGCTGAGAAATTAAACAAAACATCCTTACAGTGGACGATTTTTCGGTGTGAACGCTTCCAAAAAGTCATGTGGGTGTACCCACCGTGTGTACTAGGGATTTATTTTTTATTAATTTCACAAATGCTTTTATCAAGACCCACACCATAAAACTATTTTCATCTCTTACATGACGTTTTTCGGCGTCAAAGAAAACGGCACCAGTACTCAATGTTATTTTAGTGGGTGGGGTAACTTATCTCACTATTCAACATCTAGACCATGAAAATCCTTGCTTAAATCGTTTGTTTAGAACTTACGCAATAACATTTAACAAGTATAATAATTTGGAATCAATATTCATACATGAATAGCGATGGTTTCATAAAATTACATCGATAAAGTTGTAATGCAACTGTACACCATATAACCATCCCTCGTTAAAATAACTGACCCCAGCTGACTTTGACCTGTACATACCATTAAGAATGTAAGTTATTGCTGCTGATGGGCACTGCAATTCGTTGCTAAGGGTATGAAGAATATTTTGACCATTTTACATTATAAAAATCACAACGATATTGCATATACAGCATTGTTTCCATTGAAGCAACGTTCTAGTTTTATGGATTTTTATCATTAATTTTACAATTCCCAAAAAATCATGGACTTGCAAATGTCATGATTAATACAAATCATTTTAAAATAGTTAGATAAATATATAGGCTTTCATTTAAAACCATTTTCGTTCATTTATGTGAATAATTGACAGAGATATTCGGGTTTAAAGAGAACATGGTGGCCATGTGGCGGCCATTTTGTAAAATGGCCGCCATTTTGTTAAAATGGCCGATTTCAGAGTTGCACCGGGCACCGTTAAATTCAGCATACTCATATTATGTTAAAACCACCCGGTGCAAAATTCTACTAAAAAATGCCAACTGCTCTTTATATGAGTGGAATTTCAGAAAATCCGTCTAGGCTAATTGCTGAAAATGAAGGAAATCCCACTGTATTGTGGGTGTTGAAACTAATCTCTTTAAATGTGTTTCATCTATGCTTCGTCTAAGTAGATGTTGTCTGTTGAACCTTCCTAACATATCCGATACATGTGCATATGTTATTAGTTAGAAAAAATGGGCACTTTCACTTCCTATATTTATTAATTATAATTGTATGCGTGTTTCAGGTATTTTCTGCCACATGGTTTAAGCCTGGACGGTGCAGGTAACATATGGCTGACAGACGTTGCCCTGCACCAGGTATTCAGGATCCCGTACGGCAAGGACAAGCCGGACATGACGCTCGGTATGAGGTTCGAACCTGGTAACGACGATGAACATTTCTGTAAACCATCGGATGTCGCTGTCACGGCCAGCGGAGAGTTCTTCGTATCTGATGGGTTGGTATTCTCTCTTTATACACAATTGTATATCAATATCAATCCTTTCCCAAATGGCGAAATTCTAGGGTGGTTTTATTTCAAAAACTACTCCAGACATTAAAATGGATGTAAATAAAGATTGGATATAGTCAAGAAAATATTGAGGAAAAGGAGAAAATGATGATTTTGATGTAAAAATGTTTTCCTAAGCCTGTTTGATTAGAGATGTCGAAACCAGGAATTAGTTTGGAAAGATTTAAGGATTGTTTTGATGGAATTTCGCTAGTTCCAATGCTCTATATATTTGGTGGTTATAAAACGACCATGATAGTGTTCGGTTAATAGACCTACCAATGTTATGTTCATTGAAGTACCTTTTCATATTACCTTTACTGCTGAGTTGAGAATTGATCAAATATGAATGATCTTGTTTGTATTTCTTTCAATAAAGTCTCTTTATAGAATAATACCCTAACAAATATTTCTTCTTTTACAGATATTGTAATTCAAGAATTATGAAGTTTGATCAGAATGGATACTATGTAACTGAGTGGGGAACTCCAGGATCAAGATTTGGTAAATGTTATCCTACTCTATTGCTTAACCTTTTCCCAAACAGCAAAATTTTAGGGTGATCCTTTTCAAAAACTGCCACAAATGACAAAATGGGAGCTATTAACCCTTTCCCAATCGACAAATTTTAGGGTATTCCAATTTGAAAGCTGCTAGAGATGACAATTTTAATGTTACTAAGACTAAAATGTGTGATTTATATAGCACAGAAAACAATGAGGCAAAAGGAGAAAATGCTGATTATCAGCATTTTCTTCTTTTGCCTCGATTTTTTCTCAAGCATATTCTACCAAGGACGTCGAAAGCAGGTCTTGTTTGGGAAGGGGTTAATGATATATATTGTAGAAATAATGGCATAGAAAATATTGAGACAAAAGAAGAAACTGCTGGTTATCAGCAGTTTCTTCTTTTGTCTCAATGTTTTCACAAGCCATTTCTACTAAGGACGTCAAAACCAGGTCTTGTTTGGTAAAGGGTTAATTGTCTTATTTTAAAACTAAAAAAACAAGAGATACATACATTCTTTTGGTAATGGATCTGATCCAAAAGCTTTTAACAATCAAAATTATTTCAGGATGCTTCAAATTAAAATTTGTGGCAGAATGGCAGAACACTTTCCCAAACGACAAAATTTTAGGGTGATCCATTTTGAAAGCTGTTGCAGACAAGAAAATGAATGTTTACGAAAATAAGTTTTGTGTATGTATAGCTTGGAAAATATTGAGACAAAAGGAGAAACTGCTGTTTCTTCTTTTGTTTCAATGTTTTCCCTTTAGAACCTTCCGTCAAAACCAGGTCTTGTTTGGGAAAGGGTAACCAAACTTAAGACTTTAATTCGAGAGGTACTGCTGCTGATAAAAAGAGTGTTAACAAATTTGGAACATGTTTACACTATTAAAGCACTGACAATATTGAAGGAAAAGATTTCTTCTTTTCCTTCATTGTTTTCTGACCTTCTTCAGGAATGTCAATCACTATAATGTTTAGTAAAGGGTTTAATTAAGGTTCTCTCATGCATTAATTATCTCTCTACCTTTCAGCCAGTGGTTTCCCACCCCCGGGAACATTCAATCTACCTCACAGTTTGGCTCTCGCCGAGGACAAGAAACTAGTCTGTGTAGCCGACAGGGAAAATGGCCGCATCCAGTGTTTTGATTTTGACGGGAAGTTTGTACGACAGATGCATCATGAAATGTTCGGAAAGAATGTTTATGCTCTGGAATATTGTCCGAAACATGGTGGGTATATGAAATTCATGATATTGTTCTTCAGTTTTCATCTTCAAATGTAGTATAAACAAACTCAAATTCATTAAAGTCTATAAGAAATGAAAAAGGAGAAATTCTGGTGATTATCTTACTAAAGATATTTGCAGACCAAATTGTATTTTATAAGGAACATATTTTCACTTCCAAATGATAAGAAAATATGTGAGGTCAGAATTGCCGAGTGCCGGCCAGTACTGATGACTTAAATAAAATGTACACAATTTAGTCCAATAGCTTCTTCATGACCTGTTGTCACCACAGCATGGATCCCGGTCAGACTGCAGTTAGGTACAGGCTGACAGTGAAACATGACTGTCTCAATTGCTATAAAGGCTTTTTTTCCAGATCCCGGCTCATATATAATAGATTGTTCTATGTCATGTAAAACGCTTTAACTATTGTCTTTTTTCCTTCAGGTGGTGTTTTATTTGCTGTCAATGGCCCCATAATTGGTCCTAATGACAAAGAGACTCGAGGTTTTACTGTCGACATTAACAATGGAAATGTGTTGTCTACCTGGAATATACCTGCACAGGTGAGAGTAATGTAGAGTATATTTTTCCTTACAAGTTTTTGAATGTCCATTTAGTTATTTTCAAAACAGCAACATTTCAGATCAATATTCAAAATAGTTAGAGATAGGTAGATTGGTATACACCAAAATCAAAATATTGATACTCTAGACGGCAACTTTCAGACTGTAGACTGTAGACAACAACACCAAGTTATTGAAATGATTTTACATTTCCTGTCTTTCTTCATTTTGCAGTTTATTTTCTGAAGCCTTTATCTTGTGGTGGCATCAAAAAGCGTCATTGTGTGAAAGAATGAATGAATTACCAACATCTTGTTACATTTATTTCCAGGGTTTGACACATCCGCATGATTTAACAGTAGACACAGAGAGACATTTAGTCTATGTAGGGGAGCTGAATCCCAGTAAAGTCTGGAAATTTGAAATGTCCAAGTATTTACTGCAAGGTAGGATGAAGTATTTTCTACAAGTTAACATAATATGCATTTTATGTGATCCTTCACACAAAAAGAAACCATCTGGAGAAGGTGTGAAAAATGAATATGTGACCTGTCACGCTAAAAGGAACCTTATCAGAAGTAAAAAAAATCACATTTTGACAAACTAGTCAGACTCAGCAAAGGTCAACCAGATTCTGTATGTGAAAAATGAACATATAGTAAGATAGGAAAAAACATTCAAGTTTTAGAAAATTACATACAAGTGAAAATTGTCGGTCCTAGTCTGGCTGTGCAGACTGCGCAGACTGACTAGGGTCGATATTTTTCACACTTCCTATAAGGTCCCTTTTAGCCTGATGGGTCACATATGAGAAACAGTTCAGACTCATCATTGGTCAACCAGATGTTGCTATCAGTTAATGAACATATTGTAAGATGTATAAAACATTCAGAAAATATGTTGTTGATTCAGAAAACGATTTTGGAGTGAAAAGTTTCTAGATAGTCACAGATAGTCCTTTTTAGTGTGATTGGTCACATATGAACACTATTAAATATCAATTAACTACTCAATCTGATATTTCAGCTGTTTTCAATGTTCTTGCATTTACCAAATGTCAAAGTAGAGTGGCAATGGATCTGTTGCTTGATGTTTGAATTTGAAAAAGCATACTCGTATTTAACAAAATTAATACTGCCACATGTAGTCTGTGGCACAATTTTGATTGAAGTTTTATTTGTTACTTAGCTAGCTGCAGCCATGCGCAGTTAGTAGCACATCAGACTATTTTGATGTAACTTATCAATGGCATTTTTCAGTACCAAGGTCATTGCTGTCTATCAAGGTCAATTATCAATGCAACATTACAGAAAGCAGTTAGTCTAGTATCAGTTTTTCATTACAGTGAAACTTAGGCATTGTTCGTTTCACTAAATGTTTATTTTATACTCAATCATGTATATGAATTGGAATCTGGAAAAAGGGCCCTTACGGTAATTGAGACCAACATGGATCCAGATCAGCCTGCTTATAATGCAGTCTTATCAAGATCCATTTTGTTGTCTTTAAACAAAAAACTTGTAACTACAGCTTGTTAAATCCTTTCCAGAATGACAAAATTTTAGGATGATCCTATTTGAAATCTGTTGCAGACGACAAAATGGATGTTGATAGAGATGAGATATGTGTATGATATCGCTTAGAAAATATTGAGACAAAAAGAGAAACTGCTGATTATTAGCAGTTTCTTCTTTTGACTCAATGTTTTCCCAAGTCTTTTCTATTAGGTACGTCAAAACCAGGCCTTGTTTGGGAAAGGGTTAAATCTGTAGTTACAATTGTTTGGTTGAAAAGCAGCAATATTGTACTCTAATAGATTTTTCATAACCTGTAGCAGCCACAAGAAAGCAACACTGCTCTTGATCAGTTAATTTCTTGACATAGACTTTTCTGAAAATATGATATTCTGAAATAAAATGCTTTAACCCTTTCCGAAACAAGGCCTGGTTTTGACGTCCCTTAGAGAAATGGATTGGGAAAACATTGAGACAAATTAAGAAACTGCTGATAACCAGCAGTTTCTCCTTTTATTTCAATATTTTCTTTGCCATATTTTATGCAAATCCTATCTTTAATAACATCCATTTTGTTATTTGTGGCAGTTTTTGAAGTGGATCGCCCTAAAATTTTGTCGTTTGGTAATGGGTTAAGGGCCCTTTTCCAAGATACAGTCTTGTAATGTAAATTATTGGTAAACCTGCAGTTATGGCATTTTCAAATGTAACTAATGATATCATTTTCACTTGATATTAGGCGTATATGTATATTTAAACATTTCTGCACAGTGAGGTCTTTTGACTCCCTCACAAAAAAGGCTTGGGAAACATTGTGGGAAATGAAGAAATTGCTTTTGACAAGCAATTTCTTCATTTTCCACAATGTTTTCTATCCAGGAATAGAAGGATTTTTATATTTCATCAACTTGGAATTGTTGTCTGAAGCACCTTTCAAATTAGAACAGTCCAAAATTTTACCCTTTGATATTGGACTAATATATTCTCATACTTTACCAGCCAACAAAACACAGGGTACAAGCAGTACAGATAAACCTGAATCTGTCAGTGTTGACCAAACAACGGGGCAGAAGATCTCAACAGAACAAATAAGTAGGGCATCAAAAACGACCCAAACTCTACCTCGTACTCACACATTTAGTAGTGTCAAACCACCACTTGATGTTGTCATATCTAACAACTCTCCGTCTGTCACTACATTTAGTAGTGTAAAACCTACTCTCGATGTTGTCTCGCATGACACTGATGTATCACAAAGCGACGTTGTCTCTAACAATGTTGATGTCTCGCACAATGAGACAGTCAATGTTGTGATAGTGGAAGAATTAAACAATCCTGAATGTAGGAATAATATTTTTAATTTCCCAGCATGCATTGTAGTGTGCTTGTGTGACCTATGACCTTGCTTGTATACTCTCCAAACTGAGATCACCTATTTAACCTTTTCCCAAAAGGATGGAAATACTTGAACAGTATACGAACAAAAAGTATCATTTGATAAATAGTGAAGAAGATACCATAACTTTACTTGGTTTTTTGTTGGATGATGACAAATGTTTGGAGGGTATTCCCTGTGATGCTTGCTGTAGTCACCTATATTTCAGTTGTTATGGACTGTAGATGGTGTATATACAACCTTTTCTTTGTAGCTTGCTTATCCCTGAACTCCCTCCTGAACAATGAAGCTTTTTGTTGCACTTAGGGATTACAACACATTAACATTACAAAATTTAACTTAACCCTTTCCCAAACAGCAAAATTTTAGGGAGATCTACTTCAAAAACTGCCACAAAAGACAAAATGTATGTTAATAAAGATTGAAATTGTGTGTAATATAGCCAAGAAAATATTGAGGCAAAAGGAGAAACTGCTGGTTATCAGCAGTTTCTTCTTTTGTTTCAATGTTTTCCCAAGCCTTTTCTGTAAGGGACGTCAAAACCAGGTCTTGTTTGGGAAAGGGTTAACTAAAATACTTTGTTCATCTTCGGTTGTCATCCATAGCAACAGTAACTTAGGAGGAAATTATCCCTCCTCAATTTCCTTTGCAACGGATAATGCCCGGAAATTGAAGAGGGTATCTCTCATAAATTCTGTTGCCACAGATGACACCTGAAGATGCACTAAGTGTTTTATATCTAGTGATGGGTTGTAATCCTTCATCATAAAAAGCTGGAACTGGTAATTAGTGTATCCTTCTTTCCTGTCATTCCTTTCAAGATCTGTTCTGAGAACTGACTTCATAGGGGAAAAAATCAGATGTTTAATGAATCTCAAAATGGCCACATTACGGGTATTCTACCTTAAAAATACAGAAAAAACGGAGTTGAAAATGAGCACTTGTTTCAGTAATATTACTTGTATATCATTAGAGGGATGTCAAAACCTTGTAAATTCAGCTTGGAAAAGCTGGAGTTACAAGGTTTTGGTCCCCCACTGACAATATAACCTTTCCTTTGTAGCCTTCTGTAGACTATGTAGTTAAATGTAACTAGGTACCTTATCACCAATAATTCGAGATCTATTTTCTAACTCTAAAGTACATTGCAAGCCATCTGAGTGGATTGGACATCATGTCAGGTCAAATCAGAAAGTTTGCTAGGTTATTATTAGTAATATAATATCAAGACTGATGAGAGGGGAATAATTTTAACTCCAAATTCTAAGTTGTAGATACTCATTTGAATCATCTAGATTGATAATCGATAAATAAAATAAAGCATTTTGAACAGCCCCTCTTATCTGTAGCTCATCAGACTAAATATTATGCTGATTGGTGAATACCACACTACATCTTATCTTTAGGTAAATCTTTCTATTTGTCACATCACTTTTTGTTCCAAAGAAATTATGCCACCTATGAACATACACTGGGTTTTCTTTCCCTGAGTTTCTGTACCTTACATCCTCATTTTGTAGCCTTCTTAGTGCTTGTTTCATTGTGCTCTCATATGTTATCAGACCTTCAGATAAGAGGGACAGAGACATACTAATCTTGTTGTATCAATTCCAAACCGTGTCCCTGTGCTGTGGGTACTCATTAGAATTGTCTCATTGAGCCAATATTCTAATGAGTACCAACATTATAGGGTTTGATCAATAATTAATTAAATATGTGTATTGCATTTGGAAATCTACCCCTCTTGTGTTTAGCTCCATGTTAAGAAATAAGAGCCTGGATTCCGTAAAGGGACCCTTGTAGCATCTGATACAACAATATCACCATTATCAACCAGTGCCTTAGTACAGTCTGATCTAGATCCATGCTACTTTCTAACATTTCCTGCAGGTAATGTAGAAGCAATTAGAGAACAACATGGATCCTGATCAGACTGCATGTGTATACCTCAGATGCCATAATGGACTTTTTCCACATTCAGACTCAAATAGATGACTCATTGCGAAACGGTTGTAACTGCCTATAAATATATCAGTGGCGGATCCAGAGGGGGTTTGGGGGGTTTAAACGAACCCCCCTCTGAAGCCTAATTATTTCATTTCCATGCAAAAATTCTGTCAAAATTGTATTATAATAGGAAAATGAACCCCCCTAATTGTAAATTCGAACCCCCCTTTCAGAAATCCTGGATCCGCCACTGTACGAGGGTTGTCCCAATAAATCGTAGACACATTAAATAACTTGCCTTATTAACGTCGCATAATGTTTATTTTCCGTATGAACATTGTTCGTCCATTTTTGAATTAATTTTCTTTCAGTAGCTGTTCATATATATCCTTTATATCCAGTTCTACCCGATTATTTTAATCGCGTAGTGGTCGCGCGGCGCACGTGAAAAATATTGCCTTTCACGCTTGTCGTTCCTGATTAACTGTCGTGATAAAAGAAATCTCGTTTTTATTTTCAGTCAAAAAAGTTACACAGCCGGATCGAGTAAATTATGTTTTGTAATTGTGCCAAATTTCAAAGCATTGACGTTATTTGTTTTCGAAGTAATATGTTTTAAAAGAGAACGAATAACAATTTCGTTGACGTAAAAAGATGACGTTGCTGAAAATTGCGGCGCACCGTAAAATTATCCGTTCTGCGATGTGAAGAGCAGTATGGCACCTTGAATCTTTAATGAAGATGAAAGGAATTAAAATACATTGCTACGTGTCTGTAGCACATGTATGGACAATTTTTTTGAAAGTCTCAAAAAGGCATTTCAATATTGTCCCCGACGAAGGCCAATATTGTGAAGAAAAACGTGCGTGAAATAGTAAAAAGAAGTCACTGATTAGAATAAACGGAAAACGCACAAGAGTATGGCGAATAAAACGGACTTTGAGATGTAAAATATATTTGATCGAATGAATTTAATAATTATTTATTTTAAAATTACTTGAAAAATCAAGAGTATCTGGGATATAGGCACAAAGTTCAATCATAAGGCAAGAAAGTGCAATTCGGTTTCCCGTTAAAATGAGACGTTAATACAACATGACGTTGTGATGTGCGCCGCGGGTCGGTGCATGCCTTTGCAAAAAATTCTATATATTCAGTATAAGGTAAGCATTTAACTTGATTTTTTGTTAAAGTGGCGTCAAAAAGTGTGGGCTTAAACTATGGAAAAATTAGAATTATCTGTTGAGTGGTTTTTGATTTATCGACGTTGTCTACGATTTATGGGGACAACCCTCGTATATAGACAGTTACAATCGTTTCGTGCTGAGCCTTCGAAATCTATATATTATCTTGCTTTGTGACAGACATATTCTAGTATTGGTAGCTTGCATCTTTATTTTGTAGCCTTTGTTATGTCTGTTTATGTTTGGTTTTGTTCTCACAGGCTTGTTGGAAAGAAGTGGAGAGACTTGCGTTCACAAATATTTTATGATATTTAGGATATGATCAGATATATTAGTTTAACCCTTCCCCAAACGGCAAAGTTTTAGGGTAATCCACTTCAAAAACTGCAACTAATGACAAAATGGAAGTTAATATGAAAGTAGGCAAAGCCTAGAAATGGGCGAAAAGATGTCGACGTCAACCTTAACGTTTCCCAGTAACTGTTTTCACGTAGAGTAAAATTCCATGCACTCCTACTTTAACTATAAAGATTTGACTCAATGGACATTATTTCTATAATTTTTCATCAATATTTGATATGAAAAATTAGCTCTTCTAATCTGAAACTGCTTCCTACAGGCCTGCTTCATATGGATACACCAGTTGTAGGGGGCTATCAAAGCTGGGATTTCTGCATATTTTTGTGATATTTATACCCCCCACCTACGAAGTAGAGGGGGGTATATTGGTTTCACCATGTCTGTCTGTCTGTCCGTCCATCCGTCCATCCATCCGTCCGTCTGTCCGTAGACTTTTTCGTTTCCGTGCTCTAACTCAAGAACCGGTTGACCTAGGATCATGAAACTTTACACAGTTGTTGCCCATGACCCAAGGAGGTGCCTTGTGGTTTTGGGGTCACGAAGGTCAAAGGTCAAGGTCACAATTGGACTTAGTTTAAAATCCGTTTCCGTGCTCTAAGTCAAGAACCAGTTGACCTAAGACTGTGAAACTTTACACAGTTGTTGCCCATGACCCAAGGAGGTGCCCTATTGTTTTTGGGTCATGAAGGTCAAAGGTTAAGGTCACAAATTGTGTTTGTTTAAAACCTGTTTCTGTGCTCCAACTAAAGAGCCTTTTGACTTTTAGCACTTTTTCAGTGACAAGGCGCTAGTGGGGGGTATTTGTCCGCTTTGCGACAGTTCTAGTTAAACCAGAAAAATATATCATGTTTAAATCATGAAATAAAGACAATGTATTTGTCATTGCTTCATAGTCTTTTGATCTAATTAAGATGATTTAATACAATACTATGCCATACAGACATTGTTTGTGTCAGAAGATAATGCAGATGCAAACAGAAAACTTTTCAGATCTAAAAAAGATCTGTATTCCTCCAAATTGCATATTTATGGTAAGACTAGGTGTTATATAAGTTTAAGCCAAAGGTGGAAAACATAGTTTAGATATTTTTGTTAACTAATGAATTTTGATAAGATAAGTTTTTGTCATAATTATGATAAATTAATTTTCTTGTAAGCTTAACACTTAATGTATGACTTCTGTCAAAATTTCTCTTCATGTGGTGTGTTATCCTCTGATAATTCCTAATTCTGATATTTTTCTACTTCAGATGCAGCAGAAGATGAGAGTTTTGCGCCATCTTTGATTATCGGTACCCTGCTTGTGGTCCCTGTAGTCCTGCTCATACTTATAACAGTTATAGTCAGACTATACAATACAGGTAACCAGTCAATCTTTATTTAGAAACAAATGTTTGAGAAATTACCTCCCTTTATACATCATTTGCTGTAATTTGCTGTATAGCTTATCCATTTATGAAAGAGTTCTGCAAAATACTTCTGTTTTTTACACCATTTGCTGTTTTTACTCACTTTTGTGTTAAAAATTTCCTTAAAACTCGTATTACATCTTTTTATTTACACCATTTGCTATTACTTACTTTTATATTTATCATTTCATAAGACAAAACTTAAAGCTTCGTCTTTTGTCACACAGAGCATTTATATGCAGGCTCGTCTGACTGTAAATCATGTATCATTTATGCTTCACTTTATTATTGATTTAATTACCAATGTTTGATTTCATATAAATAATAGGCATAATTTGTGACAAGAAAAATTCAAAGATCAGCGCTAAGGTGAGGTTTGCTATGCTGGTCAGAGGAAAAAGATAACTGCCATGGTTACAGTTTTATATTTCAGAGGATTTTTTTACTCTTTTTCATATTAACATGTTTTACATGTTTCTTTAATGACTTTCACTTTTGACACTTGCATGCTTTTTGCTAACACAGTTTCATTTTATTTAATTCACTGCAGTGGAAAACCTTTTCCTATTATTCCCTGGTTTTTAGCTCCACTGGCCTTCAGGCCAGCGGGCTATTGTCATGGCGCTGTGTCCGTCGTGCGTGCGTCCGTCCGTCCGGTCGTCAACTTTTTCTTTAAAAATCTTCTCCTCAGAAACAACTGGATGGATTTCAATCAAACTTCACAGGAATGATCCTTTACTGGTCCTCTATCAGATTCCTTCAATTAATTCTGATTGAACCAGAAAGTCTGGAGTTATCTGCCCTTGAATTAAAAAAAATTCTGTTTTGACTTTGTTTTCACTCTAGCCACTACAAATATTAATCAATCAAGACAAAACTTGGTCAGAATGTTGGTGCTGATAAGATCTTGCCTGAGTGCAACTTTCAGCTTGATCTGAATATTACGTTTTGAGTTATGTGCCCTTGAAATTGGCAAAATTACTATTTTTGACCTTATTTTTACTCAAACAACCATAAAAATTCCACCAATCAACACAAAACTTTCATGTCATCTAACTGGCCATAAGATCTTGCATGGGTGTAATTTTCAGCTTCATAGGAATCTTAAATCATGATTTATCTGTCCTTGAATTTGACAAAATTGTTGTTTTCGACTTTGATTTTACACTCTTTACATCCACAAGTATTGAATAATCAGGCCAAAACTTAAACAAGATGTAGGTGAAGTTAAGATCTTGCTTTAGTGTGATTCTTAGCTGGATAGGAATATAAAATCCTTAGTTATATGCCTTTTAATTTGACAAAATTGCTAATATTGACTTTGTTTTCAGTCTAACAGCCAAACTCACTCTAATAAAGACAAAGCTTTGTAACCAATTCAGATCTTATATGAATGTATTTTAAGCATTCTAGTTACTTTGTAATTGCTTTAAGAGCAACAAGTATTGATAAATCTAGTCAAAACTTGGACTTGATATTACAAGAAATTCAGGTTTGATTAGCAAATAGCCATTTGCATAATTTTTGGAATAGGGTATTTCCCCGAATCTATTTTTAGCTCAAAATCTATTTTTAGAAATATGAAATATTTTGGAGTAATCAATGGTCTGTTAATGTAGATCTGTTTGGAAGAAGAAACATTTTAATTGCTAGTATCATCCTAAGCTGGAATGTGCTTCCATTTCCATTTACCCTTTCTCAAATGGCAAACATATAGTTTTACTTTCTTTTCTTGAAGAACCACACATTTTGAACGATCTAGTTTTGTAACTTTCTCTTTGCTCTATGAAACACAAGCATTGAACAATCTAATAAAAATTTGGATTAAATATTACTTGAAATTCAGGCCTGTGGAGCGACTCAAGACCTTCAGGTCTTCTAGTTGTGTCCCCTACACTACAGAAAAGACAGAGGAAAACATTGACAAAAGAAGGAAGTACTGAAAAAACTGTATTTCCAGTATTTCACCCCTTTCAATGATTACGAGCAATAGCAAAACATTTCTATCCGATCTTGAATAAAATTTGATTTGCCAGCTGAAATACCTTTTTTGGAGGGGTGGGGGCTTATTCATAAATTTTGTGTTGTAGAAAAATCAAATTGTTGAATATGCTGACCAGTGTTGCTGCTAGATGTACATGAAAGGCATGCTAGCTTTTATAATTTTGACTTGTCAAGCTAAAAGGTACTATCTGCGAGGAGTGAAAAGTATCAACGCTTGCCTGTCTGTGCAGACTAGGATTGAAACTTTTCACTGCACGATAATTTTCTGAATATCGAATATTTAACCCTTTCCCAAACAACAAAATTTTAGGGTAATCCACTTTAAATACTGCCACAAAACACAAAATAGATGTTATGAAAGATAGAATTTGTGTAAAATATGGCACAGAAAATATTGAGACAAAAGGAGAAACTGCTGGTTATTAGCAGTTTCTTCTTTTGTTTCAATGTTTTACCAATCCGTTTCTATTAAGGACATCAAAACCAGGTCTTGTTTGGGAAAGGGTTAAACAATCTCACTTGTGTCTGATGAACCTGTGCTGAGTATGATACGTTTCTCATATAGGACTTTCTACATAGTACCTTTTAACATGACGGGTCACACAATGTATTGCTGCTCTTTCATAAACTTGAGGCTCACTCAAAACAATTAAGATAAGGTCATGAAGTAAAAAAAACAACAAAAAACACACATCTAGAAAATGTTGGTGAGGATTCAGGAAAAGCTTCTGCTGATTTGATCAATTTTCCATATTTTCTTTGTCATCGGTTTTGGTATTGCATGAAAAAATATTTTATTTTATTTTTTGATGATCACTATTTGTCAATAGGGGCCTTATTAGAAAGTGACCAAGCTATTCTGCATTTTTATACCCCCCACAACCAAGTTATGGGGGGGGGGTATACTGGAATCAGGTTGTCTGTCCGTCTGTCCATCCGTCCGTCTGTCCGTCCATCCGTAGACATAATTTTGTGTCCTCTTCTCCTCCCACAGTTTTTGACCGATTTTGCTGATATTTTAGTAGGTTGTTTCCTATCATATGAAGTTAAGAACCTGCAATTTTCATCTCAATCCAGTTAGTAGTTTCAGAGTTATGCCACTTAGAACTTTAGCACTTTTTCAGTGACAACACGCTAGTGTGGGGTATTTGTCCGCTTTGCGACAGTTCTAGTTCTATCAACATTTTAATTCTTTCATCAAAACAAGAGTTTTGATCTTAGTGTTGTCCTTTGTTGATTTGGACTTGTTTCAAATACATGTATTTCAATCTGAAATAACTCAATATATAAGCCATCTTTACAACCCTCTTAACCCTTTCCCAAACCGCAAAATTTTACGATGATCCACTTCAAAAACTGCCAAAAATGACAAAATGGGTGTTATCAAAGATAGGATTTGTGTAAAAAATGGCATAGAAAAAATTGAGACAAGAAGGAGAAACTGCTGAATATCAGCAGTTTCTTCTTTTGTTTCAATGTTTTCCCAAGCCTTTTCTATTAGATACATCAAAACCAGGTCTTGTTTGGGAAAGGGTTAAAGAAAGTGATCTAAAATGTTGGGGTTTTTTTTTAGACCTTTAATCTGATGAAATTTGATTTAGACAATAAAATTTATTGGACGTTCATAATGAAAATTCTCTTTTACAACATTAAAAATATTTAAAGGAAAATATATTTAGCATTTTCTTCCTTTTTTTCAATGTTTTCCCAGGCTAAAACTTTAAACTGCATCAATGTTGGAATATTTTCTACTGTATAATTTGATTAATTTCAGGACACTTCGAAAGATGTCGAGCAGGAAGACGTGGAACAAGGTCAAAGTTCAACCTCGGAAACTTGTTAAATTCTCACAAAGGTTTTGATCGATTAAGTACGGAAGATGACGATCACGATTTGGAAAACGCTTTGGACGATTCCGATAATGAAGAATTTAGCATCGTTCGAAAAGCGTGAAATATTTAAATTTTGTCTGAAAGCATGAATAGCGTCAGCTGAAGACAGAGATTTAGCCATTTCCCAAACAAGACTTTCTCCCTTTTCTATCAATGCGTTAATATCTAATATACTCTAGAAAAAAAATGACCATTCTAGAATTTTGCCATTTGGAAAATGGTTACACTTTTGTTATTCAGCTTGGTCTGATGTATTTAGCAATGTGCGAAATGTGTGATAAAAAGGTTTTATTCCTAATCAATGCATCCACTTACAGTAAATGTGTCACAAATTTGATATTTTGGGACTTTATTGAAGTCTTTTTTCTGAAGCTAAAATCTCAATTATAATCTTTTTTATGGATTGGTGATAAA
This sequence comes from Fragum sueziense, assembly GCA_963680895.1. Taxonomy (NCBI): domain Eukaryota; kingdom Metazoa; phylum Mollusca; class Bivalvia; order Cardiida; family Cardiidae; genus Fragum; species Fragum sueziense. Next base: position 56,787,870 of record OY804598.1, on the reverse strand, counting down.
TCCTTTCCCAAACAACCTCCAATTTTTATGCCCCTTATCGAAAGATTGGGAACATACTGTTTTACCATTGTCCATCTATCTGTCTGTCTGTCTGTAAGTCTGTCTATCTGATAGAAAAATTTAAAGTAGGGGCATTGGTGTGTCACAAACATATCTTAATCTTCATAAGCATTTATTTTGCGGTCTGCAACCTCTTTCTGTTTGGGAAGGGGTTAAACCCATTACTGCACAGTGAAGCTTTTTGACTACCTCGCGAGAAAAGGTTTGGGAAAATATTGTGGAAAATGAAGAAATTGCTTGTGACAAGCAATTTCTTCATTTTCCACGTTTTCTCACCCAAAATGCAAAGATTCTCAAATTTCGTAAACTTTAAATTGTCATTTGCAACACCTTTCAAATTTGAACAGTCCAAAATTTTGCCGTCTGGTAATCAATTAAAGTTCTCATGGTAAAAATTTCTGTTTTGGATGCTGTGAGGAAAACTTGTCTCAAATCATACTGGTCATTTTTATGTCTTACATAATAATAATTGTGACCTGTCAAGCTAAAAGGTACCACTCTGGAAAGTATGTTAAACAACATATCACTGCTTTTCAACAAAAAATCTTGTAATTGCAGCTTAAAAAAATCTGCAGTTATGAGTTTTTTGTAGAAAATCAACACATGAAAATCTGGTGGGACCCAGCAGAGGTCGACCAGATATTACTTTTTAACAATTAACCTATAATAAGATAGAAATATAGAAATCTAGATTTGAAAAATCAATATAAGAGCAAAAATTCTTGACTCTTGTTTGCTTTTGCAGCCCATGCAGACTGACTGGGATCAATGTTAAAACACTTCCTTGGTGACCGCTTTTGTGTAAGACAGGTCACATAATTATCTAAAATGAGTGATTCTGTGTTTTATCAGGGGTTTGGCACTTGGTTTGCCAAGATGGTCCCTTTAGCGAGACAGGTCACATCTAGAGTGAATGATTCAATATTTATCAGGGGTATAGGGTAGTGTGACTCTGGAGCAAATTTTGTTGTAGATGTGATTGTGGTTGATTTGTGTTTTTCCACTGTGTATAATCACATGATTTAGAATTTCTGATAATCTTCAATAACTTTGTTAATACTTGACCAATTTGAATTTGGTTTGAAGCAGAATGCGTGGAAAAATGTCAGGAATAACTTGGACGTGGTGGATTTTTGAAAAATCAACTGATAAAAAAGAAATTGAAGATAAACCAAAATGTTGGTTGATCTTCAATAACTTTTTTATCAGATAATTTTCAGAAAATACCCCACCTCTGTCTAATTCGTAGCGTCTGCACACATTTTCTGCTTCAAACCGAATTCAAATCGGTCCAGTATTTACATTTTTCTTTTAAGAATTTCTGACATTATTGTAACTCGCGATCATCCACCGTGTTTTCTTTATGGATAATTATCATAATCATTCCAAACTTTACCAAAATTGGTGGAATTTCACTTTGATTGTTAATATGTTTGTCAAGAATTTCCCACTTTTTATATATCACAGCAAAGATTTCTTATGTGTGTAAATTTCTTAAGTATTTTCAAAAGTAATGTCACAAACTGTTATTTTTTGTATGAATAAAAAATGTGTTCTTCAGATTTATAGGTAAGGGACCTTCGAAGATTGAAAGGCCATATCATTTGTATATATTCATTTATTGAAATAGATTATTGTTGAATTTTGAAAGGCAATAAGAGAAAGTGCTATGTGAATGTATAATGTACTCAAATGTTATCATATGTACCGAAGATAGACAAACATAATTTTTTTAAATTTTTATCTGGTCTCATTAAGGCAGTCCATCCCTTATGAGGTTCATGCAAGGTTCGAATTATTTGCATGACATTCACATTCATTACATATCCAAACCTATTAAGGTATTGTCGTAAACGTTTGGTGGTGGAACGTTTAACCACCAAATGTTGATGGTGTTGCCAGAATAATTCCAACATTGCATGAATCTCATTAGGAATGGACTAACTTTAAATCTCATTGAACATATTTTCAATTCATGGGCTTCTGGTAATAATGTATGAAATTTACATTATGGGTTATTTCCAAATTTTTGTATAAATTTTTCACTCGCCTTTTATATTCATCATCAGGCATTGGGATCATTGTTCACTGTTAATTTTGAATAATTAGATATCAGTTGTGAAATATAGGGCAATGCTGTTTAGAGGCTTGTTTTTTAGAGCGAAATTACCCTATTCTTTGTGTGGAACCCCTCAGTTAACTCTGTAGAAATAATATCAGAGAGAATTAACAGAGTTGTTCCAAATGCCCTATGGTACCATGGTAATGCCCCATACTTCATACAAATGACGTTATCATGATGTCATTTGTATGAAGTATGGAGCATTTGGAATGCTTCGGTTATAATCTAGTTCTTAAAAAAGCTTTATCTAAAACATCTTAAGAAATCTTAAAAAATCTCACTCTAAAGAACGAACGCGCCTCAGGATTACATGCTTATGCATGTTCTGTTCTGTTCTATGCCAGTATAGTTATTCAGTTGTTGTTAGATCTCACTGTTGGTGAACTCAGCCAAAGCGTGGGACGTTTTTTCGCGATCATATTCCGTCATTGTTGTTATAAAATATCGTAACTACGGCTTCGATAAAGCCGTAGTTACGAGATTTTATAACAACACAGACGGTTTGCCAATACATATCGTTATACCCGGTCTATTTTTAGAACAAATTCATTGTTATTAGAAAAACTATCCAATCAGATCTTTAAACTCACATTTAAACGAAAAATATCTGTACCTTGTAGTAGCGAAAAACGTCCCTCGCTTTGGCCGAGTTCACCACCAGTGGATCTATATCATAATAGATTCAATTTTTGCTATTACATATGTAGGTTAGTGCAAAAGTAATGTAAACACAATTAAAACATACATATTTATACACAGTTACGCTATTTTTGCACTAGCCTTTGTTTTTAATGCACGATTGTGTATTTGAGGTTGAATCGTCATTGTTGTTGTGGTTGTTTTAGTACTTTTTAACCTTTTACCAAATACAAAAATGAGACTTTGATAGTTTAACCCATTACCACACAGTGAGTCTTTTTGACTCCCCTTATGCAAAGGACTTGGGAAAACATTGTTGAAAATGAAGAAATTGCTTGTGATAAGCAATTTCTTCATTTTCCAGAATGTTTTCTACCAAAAAAGACGAAAAGATTTTAAATTTTCTTAATTTGAAATTGTCATCTCCAACATCTTTGAATTTGGACTAATCCAAAATTTGTTGTTTGGGAAAGGGTTAAACAGTTTCATAAGCTCAATATTTTCTATTCGATGTGAATTGCCATTTGTTACAATTAATTTGCGTCTGCAACATCTTTCAATTTGGACCAGTCAAATATTTTGTCATTTGGAAAAGGGTTAATGATGTAAATGTGTTCATTTTGTATGTGTGCTTGTTACTTGTGTAAATATTGTTTTATTATTTAAATGTTTTGAAGATATATTATATCTTTATGAGTGTGATACTAAAGATTTATTTGCAGCATTTCTGGATGTCAATTTTGTCATATCTAATGTGTTAACCCTTTCCCAAACAATAAAATTTTAGACTTGTCTAAATTCAATGATGTTGCAGACGACAATTTTAAGATAACGGAATTTATGATCTTTCAGTCTTTTTTGTTAGCAAACATTGTAGGAAATGAAGAAATTGCTTGTCACAAGCAATTTCTTCATTTTCCACAATGTATTTCAAAGCCTTTATCTTTTGGAAAGTCAATGTTTGGTAGTGGGTTAATAGTTACAGCTATTTTGAGTTTTGAAATGCAGTAACTCCTTCCTATCTGCGCTTCAAAACACAAACTAGCCATTGTCCATCAATCCCTATGTTGTGGGTACTCGTCTTGATTTTAAAAAATCATCTTAGTACCAACAACATAGGGTTTGTATTTAAGTCTATGTTCCTTTTGTGTTCTGTAAGGATAATCAGCTAGTCTTTATGTACAAAGTCATTCCTGTTTTCACAGAGCTCCAGATAGCAGGGGGTTACAGGCTTTCAAAATGCAATATTTCATTTATCAAACCCTTTGCTGCGGGTACTCAGGGTTAGACACTAACTTTCCCAACCAAGGAGTCCGCTAGACTCCCATCAAGAGAATTTTGGGAGTCCAGTGGAAAATAAAGGAGTCCGAAAAAGAAGCAAATATTTATGTTGCATGCATGTTAACTAGTCAAGATCATTCTCATGTCTGCATAGAATACTAAACATAAATTCAGGATGCTAGATCCTGTTATCTAGAGCTACCAGCTTATTTATCACTTTGCTTATAATTCTTCGGCAGAATTTTTAAGGAGTCATCCGGACTCCATAAGTTGAAAATCAGGGAGTCCCACCAATTTTTAGGGAGTCTCGGACTCGCAGACTCCCCTTAGTGTCGAACCCTGGGTACTCATTGGAATTTTTTCATTGAAATGAGTACCCACAACATTTGATTTGAATTGAAATAATAAAATTAGTATGTGTTAACCCACTCTTATCTGTAGCTCTGTATTCCTGTTAACTTTATAATATTTACGGTTCATAAGACTACCAAGCCAAAACATTTTGGCGAATAAAAACATAGCCAATTGAAGTTTGTTTCTGTAAGATCTAAAATTATACAGGTCAAAACCAGAGATGGTTAAATCAAACCTTTCCTAAAGGGAAAAATTTAAGAGTGATGCAACTTGAAAAACTGCTGCAGATGACAAATTTCATGTGAAATATAGCACAGAAGATGGTAAGACAAAAGGAGAAAATGCTGATTTCAGCTATTTCTTCTTTTGTCTCTATGTTTATCCAAGCCTTTTTTCAGGGACATCAATTCCAGGTTATGTTTTGGAAAGGGTTCAGGTGTTCCACCCATTATTAGATACCAAACACTTTGTGCAACTTCAATGACATTCTTAGTAACATAAATTGACTTGGTTATCCTAATCTTTAAAATGTGGATACCCTTGTCAATTTGCATTGTCACGGAAAACGTTGGGAGTTGAGGCTAAATTTCACAAAGTATTTGGTAAGTAATGGTGGTTGGAATAGGTTAATTTGTTTTTGAAAGACTTTGAAAGAAACAGGGTCAATTTTTGGCAATAACTTATAAGTAGATGTCACAGAATTATTATATAAAAGTTATAACGCTGTTAGTTGATATTATTTTACTTCTGAGCTGGCTTAATTGATTGTATATTGTTGAAACAGATATATTTTTGAAAATCATGACATTATGAAATAAAAAATATAAAACATGTTTTAACTGATATGTTAATCTTTCTCTCATAACCTCATTCGCATTTAGCCCAGGCGGTCACTGGTTCAATCCATTGGGAGACTTTTATCCTTTTCTGAGGAAGACATTGTTTTGCGTCGCAAATAAAAAAAGCTTGTGAGTTATTTAGGCAAAAGAAGCTTTTCTCCTTTTACCTCAATATTTTATGTACTACTTTGTTTAATCCTTTCCCAAACTACAAAAAAATAGGGTGGTCCAATTTGAAAGCTGTGGCAGATGACAAAATGATTGTAGCTAAAGGTTAAAGTTGTGGATAATGCTGCAGAGAAAACATTGAGGCAAAAGGAGAAAATGCTGATTATCAGCATTTTCTTCTTTTGCCTTGATGTTTTCTCATGCCAAGTCTCTTTGGGATGTCAAAGCCAGGTCTTATTTCTTTCAACGACCCTTTTGTCTTCTGCTGCAGATCTATATCAAATAATAGGGTCTATAATTTGACTCTTAGCACCGTATATACTCTTATAAGTTAAGATTAGCTTTTGACGCCTTAAAAGATAATGGCATTAGTTAACATTGTGGAAAATGAAGAAATTGCTTGTGACAAGCAATTTCTTCATTTCCCACAATGTTTTCTACCCTAAAAAACCAACCAAAATTATATTTCATACATTTGAAATTGTCGTCTGCAACATCTTTGAATTTGGACAAATCTAAAATTTTGCCATCTGGTAGTGGGTTTATATTAACTTTTAAGAGTATAAGGTGCTAAGAGTCAAATTCTAGACACATAAAACAGATCAAAATCACGGTGTATAACCTGATGTTCGTAAGTGCAATTACGCACATCCAATATGGCGGAGGGACAAACCGGTGAGTTTTACAAGCATCGATTTCAGGCACTATCCCAATGCGTTTGATATATTTTTAGCTCACCTGAGCACGAAGTGCTCAAGGTTTCGTGCTCAGGTGAGCTATTGTGGTCACTCAATGTACGTCGTCCGTCCGTCCGTCTGTCAACAATTTGGTGTTAACACTCTAGCATCCACTAAAGTTGGCCAATCTTAATCAAACTTGGTCAAAGCAAGTATGGTCATAAGTTCTTGGATGAGTTCGATTATGGGCCTGATGGGACCTAGAAGTCTGGAGTTATTTGCCCTTGAACGCAAAAAATAGCTAGTTTTGACTTTGTTAACACTCTAGCATCTACAATTATTGGTCAATCAAGACAAAACTTGTACATAATGTTGGAGACCATAAGATCTCGGATGAGTTCAATTTTCAGTCTGGTCTGATCTGACCAGAAACTCGAGAGTTATGTGCCCTTGAATTAGACAAAATTGCCATTTTTGGCAGTTTTCAACCTTGTTTACACTCTAGAATCTACAATTTTTAATCAAGCAAGACAAAATTTGGACACAATGTTGGGGACCATAAGATCTTGGATGAGTTCGATTTTCAGTCTGATCTGACGAGAAAGTCCAAAGTTACATGCCCTTGAATTTGACAAAATTGTCATTTTCGGCTGGTTTCGACCTTGTTAACACTCTAGAATCTACAATTATTAATCATGCAAGACGAAACTTGGACACAATGTTTGGGATCATAAGATCTTGGATGAGTTTGATTTTCAGTCTGATCTAATCAGAAAGTCGATAGTTATTTGCCCTTGAACTTGACAAAATTGCCATTTTCAGCTGTTTTTGACCTTGTTTACACTCTAGAATCTGCAATTATTGACCAATCAAGACAAATTTTGGACACAACGTTGGAGACCATATCTTGAATTAGTTTGATTTTCAGACTGATCTTACCAGAACAACGAGAGTAATGTGCCCTTGAATTTGATAAAATTGCCATTTTCGGCTGTTTTCAACCTTGTTTACACTCTAGAATTTATAATTATTAATCAATCAAGACAAAACTTGGACCCAATGTTGGGGATCATTAGACCTGGGATTAGTTTGATTTTCAGTCTGATCTGATCAGGAAGTCGAGAGTTATGTGCCCTTGAATTTGAAAAAAAACTGCTTTTTCGGCTGCTTTCGACATTGTTTATACTCTAGAATCTACAATTATTTATCAATCAAGACAAAACTTGGACACAGTTGGGCACCATAAGATCTCGTATAAGTCTGAATTTCACAAGGCTATTGACCATAAGTTCGTTCTCAGTCTTAAAGTCATAAATATTAATTGAATTGATCAAAAGTGTTGCTCATTTTGGTTCAGGTGAGCGATATAGGACGGGTCCTCTTGTTTGACGAACTTGATCAATAATAACCATGTAAACAATGTCACACTCTCTTTATTCTGATATATTTATTTAGTAAGCCAGTATCGGAGCTCGAAAAAAATGGCATGATGTGCGTAACTGTAATACTGTAACTGACATATTTTCAAGTAACAGTTACGCACATCATCGTGATTTTTGAAAGCTTTATTACAGCTTTTGTACTAACATAAAAAAGTAAATTTCTAATCAAACTCCTTTTATTAGCGAGCCGGGACTTTATGTCCGGGGAGCTAATGTCACAGCCCTAGTGTCGGCGTCGCGTCTTCAAAAACTTTAACCTGGTTTATATCTCAGGCACTTGAGATACAACCTTGATACTTCACACATGGATACCTCCATTTTAAAGATATTTGATTCCCTCGTTAAACCCATTGCACTTTACGGTAGCGAAATTTGGGCTGCTTACAAACCATGTTACAAGAATAAATCATTGGACGATTTGTTTGAAATGTCAATTAAAGGCAGTAATGAATTTGATAAACTTTTGATAAAATTCTGTAAATACGTAGTCGGAGTTCATTCCAAAACTTCTTATTTTGCTGTAATAAGTGAACTAGGTCAATTGCCAATGCTAATAACAATTATAACTAGTTCTATCAATTTTTGGTTGCATACTATTCAGTCAAGCGCAGATTCGTTAGTTGCAAAGGCTTACTTGGAACAATTAAATGCTTCTAGTAATAAGTCAATCTGGTTGCAATTTATTCAAAATATTCTGCAGGAACTTGGATTTTCACATGTTTGGCAAAACCAGTTTACCTTTAATTCAAACGCTTTTTTAGCTGCAATTAAGCGCAAAGTGACTGATAGGTTTATGTCGTTTTGGTCAAGACGCCGTTCAGAAAGTGCGGGGATGCATAAATTATGGATATACAAGCAATTAAAACTAAACTTCAAATTTGAAACATATCTTGATCATATAATGGATAAAAATAAACGGAAATCCTTGAGTGCTTTTAGAATGAGTTCCCACCAACTCCGAATTGAGCGTGGTAGATATTGGGGTGAACCAGAGGAGCAAATATTGTGCACATCATGTAATTGTGTTGAAAATGAAATTCACTTTCTTATAAGATGTGAAAAATATAAGGAAGAACGATTGAAATTACGCACAAGTCTGGTTAAAACTAATTTTGTATGGGATGACCAGAATGATAATGTAGCTTTTTTCAAGTTAATGAGTTGCAAAGATTTGGATGTTATTCAATCGATTGCATGTTTTATAAATGAATGTAAAATAGCATAGCTTTAAACTCCAAACAGTAGATTTGTTTCGTGTAAAAGTGAAAAACTTTTACAATGTATGTTTTGTATATATGTGTTTATTTGTGTATTTGTTTTGTTCAATTTTGCCTTTAACCCGTAAGGGTATAACTGAGCAATAAAATATATTCTATTCTATTCTATTCTATTCCTCCTGCCAAGACCTTTCATTTGGGACCATGACCTTTGACCTAGTGACCTTGACCTTGGAGTTTTACCTTCTTTTAAAAAACTTTAACCTGGTCTATATCTCGGCCATTTTTACATATACAGCCTTGATACTTCACATATGGATACTTCTCAGCAAGACCTTTTATTTGGGACCATGACCTTTGACCTAGTGACCTTGACCTTGGAGTTTGACGTACTTTTCAAAAACTTTAACCTGGCATATATGTCATGCACTATTATAGATAGAACCTTGATATTTCACATATGGATACTACGTACCGTGAACTTGAACTTAAGACCATGACCTTTGACCCAATGACCTTGCCCTTTTACTTTGGACTCTTTTTTTGTGACAAGCTCTCGTATAGGCGAGCTACGTTGTCCTTGGACAACTCTTGTTACTAACAAACATCGTATTGGTGAAGAAAACCGAACGAATAACACGTCCAGTTATACAAATAAAGCTTAAGAATTATTCCCCTAATTTTGAAGTCGCCATATTGGATGTGCTAATTGCAGTTACGAACATCAGGTTACACCCCGTGAAAATGATGTTGTTTAATCACAGGCTTAAGATAATCTCTCGTCCAACTGGAGGCTCGGAATGAATATAATGTAGGCCTATCGAAACATTTCAGGTAAGAATATCAATTTCTCCACCCATTTAGCCCTGTGATGTTGACAGGAACCTTAGGAATTCGGAAATACAGACCGATTTTTCAAATTCTATGGCTTCGGATTCCAAGGTCAACACGACACTGTGTTCATTCAAACATGTAGGCCTACAGTCAAACGAGACAAATTCATAAAAAGGGGGCTATATTTATTGGTTCTCCAACCAATTGTCTTCACGCTGAATCCGTCAAGTTGCATGAAAGTTCATATTCAATAGTATTTGACCAAAAATATATGACACCTACCTTGCAAAGAAATCCAGTCCGCCATTTTTAATTTGACTTCGGTGAGCCCAACTAACTTCGCATACAGTAGTTTCCATACAGTGTAGTCCAATGCTAAGATGTTGCAGGCGACAAATTTGAGAGAAGGAAAATTCACATTGTTTGGTCTCTGGGTAGAAAAACTTGTTGGAAAGGAATGAATTGGTTGCTGCAAGCAATTTCTTGTATTTTTCACCATGTTTTTAGTGTGGCATACCAGTAGGCCTACTTTTGTTTGTTTGATTTATTTGTGGATATATACATACATGTCATACATTAAAACAAATATAAGAGATCATAAAACAAAGTATCACAGATGTAAAATATGCAGAGATCTAAAGGTAGCACAGACGGAATTACAATTATCACAATTCATGTTTGATTAAGATTAACAATCATAGTCTCAAAATATTGGTTTGTTTGTTAATTTAGTTCTAGACAATAATGTATATATATAGCCTACACACACAGGATAACCCATGAAAGTTTTTCAACTTATTTCCAATGGGGTCCTATAGTAGTGGTATGGCTCAAAGTGAGCCATATTTTAAGTTTTAAAGAAAATTTATGAAAATTTTATGAATTAATATTTCCCCACAGACCAATATAGTGTAACTATGACATAGGTCTGAAAATATGCATATATCCACAAATAAATCAAACAAACAAAAAGACTACTAACTTTGCTACGGATGCGACCGCGATGTTGGAGGAAAATGATGGTTTAACTTCAAAAAACAGGATTTTCTTTTTTCTTTTAAAAAAGGGGGATAAAGAATATTTGCGTTGCGTTATTTTTCTTTTAATCAAGCATTTATATATAGGAATTTGATATACCGTAAATTTCCTATCAATGAAACATTTAGAACATATTCCTAAAATTCGAACAAATTATGTAAACGAACGCGCCTAATTCGATTTCCAAAATGGAGGACAATGTGTTACGTTTAGAGGTTTGGGAAGGTGATTGGGATCTTCCCTCCGTAGATCCGGCTTGTCTTGCTACACTGGTGTGTAAATTAGCAAAAACAATATTCATGGCGTTTATTTGTGTATTTTTGATTGCATACGTTTATTGAAAACTCCTGAAATTCAACGTGAAGCTGATGACCTTTCAGAATTTTCTACTTTCAGTTTGACCTTTTTCTCTAACACAGAGTCAAATGATGAAATATCTTGAATGTTCAATGCATGTAACTAAGTTATTTAGTTAAGCCTGGCGGGTATTGCAAAAAAAAACAGAAGCTCTAAAGAAAAATTGTACTTAATATTGGTCATTTGGACTTTGGAACTTTGTGGAAAATTGTGATAAGCAATTATTTCATTTCCAACAAGATTTTCCTCTCAAAACAACAAAAAATGTAAAATTCCCTGCACATGATAATATTGATGCAACACCCTTGAATTTGGAACTGTCCAAAATATTGTCCTCTCGTTGTAATAGGTTAACCCTTTTCCCAATCTGAATGAATCCAGATAACATAATTTCATAATGTTACATCTGAAGATCGCGCATTAATGGTCATCTGTGACCTGGGAATTTCCATTTTTTCTATTTTTACACCAACCAATCAAAACGATCGTTGCAAACGCAGGTCTGTTGTCCCTGACAACAACACCAAAATGACTGCGGTCGATAGATACGCGCTTGACACCGAGCAAAGAGCAAAGTCCGTTAGTTTTGAGAGCAAAGATATGGCATTTATTAATGAAGTGGATAGGTTTCGGTATATTTTTGACACTGTACTAAGTGGCAGTTTTGTGCGATCATTGTGCTAACCCGAAGTAGAGCGGTGTTTAATTTTGAACATGAATAAATTATATATTGGCAATTGGTATACATGTACAGAAGTAGTCGGATTAGCTCAGTTGGTAGAGCTGCCGTCTCGAAACCCGTAGATTAGAGGATCGAACCTCGCGCCGACTTCATATTTTTGTGCCCCTATTTTTTATCATCTTTATTATATTTTTTCCATACCAAATTATTCTAGAAATTGCAGAAACGAAATAAAAATACAATTATCAATTATGTTTTTATAAATATCTGTGATTTCTAGAAACTTTTAGATTGAAAAATATAGAATACATAGTAGGAAAAAAATGTGAAGCCAAGGTGGGAGTCGATCCCTGGTCATCAGGATCATGGGTAGGACGCTCTACCGACTGAGCTAATTGGAATCTAATTCATGATAATTCAATTTGCCTGTATATTATTTATCGTGGATAGGTATTCAAAACCTCGTAACTACAGCTTGAAAAAGCTGGAGTTACGAGGTTTTGACTCCCTACCGACGTTACACGTTTATAACTTAACATCGCTTTATTTCGGGTTGGCGTGATTATCGTGTTGAACTGTTGCTGTCATGCAGAAGATTATCTGCTTCATAAATGCCATGTCTTTGCTATCAAAATTAACGGACTTTGGTCTTTGTCTTTGTAGTGAAATCACCACACTGGAGGCGTCCATGGCAACTAGTTATCGTTAGAAACGGAAGTGTAATGTGCACGGTAGTGCGCATGCCCGTGCGCATGCGAAAAATCTTTCAACTTTTCCAAAGTAAAATCTGATTGGTCCAAAGAAAGGTCACAGAAGATGACCCTCAACGGGTCGTCGTTAGATCCTACTGAAAGATAGGATCTATATTTCAATTAGATTGCCCTTTTCCAAAAGAACAATTTTAGGCAGGGGTTCTGAAATCCATTGAGTTGCCAAGGTTGTCCCAAAGAGGTTATGAACAAGTAGAATTTGTCAACATTTTGCTCTCTTTAGTTCATGCGGACAACTGACATTTGTCAAACAAACAAACATGGACAAATAGCCAATTTAAAGATTTCAGAACCCCTTTTAGGGTGGTCCAATTTGCAAGTTGCTGCAGACGACACAATGGACATTGAAAAAGAAAGGATTTTGTAAAAATAGCTAAGAAAAGATTGAGGCAAAAGTAGAAATTTCTGATTATTAGCATTTTCTTTTTTTGCCTCAATGTTTTCCCAGGCTTTATCTAGTAAGAATGTCAAAAATAGGTATCGTTTGGAAAAGGGTTAAACTGTAATAACTGCCAAGTGTTTTTATTTTAGGCCTACTGCAGGTTTTCTGGTGTTCCGGTTAAAGTTGAAAAAACAAACAGACCATGGAGATCTCCTACAGGTTAGTTTAAAACCCATTACCATTTCCCTACATGATATACAACAAAACTAACAAATTTTGTCAAACAAACAAACATGGACAAGTAGCAAATTTAAAGATTTCAGAACCCCAGTACAAATGTCATTATTTCCGCACCAGAAACATTTACTAATTATTTACTATTCTGATTCACATCATTACAAGTCATTTGATGTTTTACAATTTCAAATAATTGATATATGATATTAAAACACCATCCAACATTTTTGAAATTGTATTGTAGCTAATTTTGATCAGATTACAGCCATTACAGTTCAGGAACCTTACACCAGTCTCTGATTTTGTTGTTTACAGTTTTGGTCTATTTATTGACTTCAGTTTTGAATTAATTTTTACAATTTCCAGGCAAGTTACCAATAATGAGACACAAGGATGTTATAGAGTCTAATGTACTGGATATATTTGCATATCTCAGAAAACAGGTATGCCAACTTCAGCATTTACAATAGAAGTTTAACAATGACTTAATGGTATACAAGCCCGTCAAGCCGCTTTAAAAGTTTTTGGTAACATTATTTTTATGCTCCCCGAAAAAATTTCGGGGGAGCATATAGTCGCCACGCTGTCCGTCCGTCCGTGTGTGTGTCCGTTCGTCCGTCCGTCCGTCCGTCCACAGCCATATCTCAGCAACCCTTGGACCAAATTCAATGAAACTTCACATGTGAACTCCCTGGGTCAATACCTAGGGACCTTTTTCTCCGTTTGTAAATTTAAGGCTGCGTCATGGAAAAAGGGGCCTTAGTGTAAAAATTAGTTTTTCTCTTATTTCTCTTCATCTAATGGACAGAATTTAATGAAATTTTGTGCTCATGTAATAAATAGGATGTTCTAGACCATATTATATAAATAATGTGTGTACAAAAAAGCTGTCATGGGAAAAGGGGGCTTAATGTATGATTTGTTTTTTTTTTGTGACAAACACTTATTCAGGGAGCATAATCCGTCTGTGATGGCTCTTGTTGAATATGGTCTTTGCTGTAAAGAGGTAGAAAATGATTAAGCAGTTCTTAGTTCAATCTATGTTTACCAAAATTGATCTTTTTAAAACTATCTGTTGGCCATCAAATTTTGCAGTCCTGAAAGCTTGGACATTTTCCAATAAAGGGAATTTATTCAGACTGCGAGAGACTAATTTTGGTCGAAAGATCTTGTTTTATTTATTTAGATTATAAATGTATTACTAATTACTAAGCAACTAATTTTGATATTCCAGAATTGGGGATCTGACTTCAACCTATCCACAAAACAGAGTGCTGATGCTGTGGCATTTTGTGCCATGATAGAAAATAAACTCATTCCTGCTTTGGTATGTATGATAGTTACACAATGCAATATGTGATGTGGGTGTGTATTTGTATCATCTCTGTGTTTCTGTATTGACATTCATACTTATGCACATGCATCCACATGCACTTATTGTTAAGACAAATTCCCCTGCATTTATTGGTTTGAGAATGTTCCATGTCCCCTGAGCAGACAGGTTTTGCCATATTACATTGCTTCAGGGGAAAAAGGGATATCAGGTACAATATGTATGAATTGTTTACCTATGTGGGCGAAAAGCTGAAGGCTCAGTTAGGGTTTTGTGATAGTACTGGTATGAGAAACAATGGGAATCCATGGTTAGGTACCCCAGCCGCCACGATATGACTTAGCAGTTGAAAACGGCATAAAACCTAATGAAAAGAACAGTTTGTATGAAGTATAGCTCAGAAAATATTGAGGCAACATAAGAACCTGTTGTAATTAGCTCACCTGAGCACGAAGTGCTCGAGGTGAGTTATTGTGGTCACTTTTTGTCTGGCGTCCGTCCGTCTGTCCGTCTGTCAACATTTGGGGTGTTTACACTCTAGCATCCACAAAAGTTACTCAATCTTGATCAAACTTGGCCAAAACAAGTACAATCATAAGTTCTTGGACAAATTCGATTATGGGCCTGATCGGACCAGAAAGTGCGGAGTTATCTGCCCTTGAATGTCAAAAAATGCTGTTTTTAAGTTTGTTTACACTCTAGCATCTACAATTATTGATCAATCAAGACAAAACTTGGACATAATGTTGGAGACCATAAGATCTTGGATGAGGTCAATTTTCAGTCTGATCTGATTAGAAAGATGAGAGTTATGTGCCCTTGAATTGGGCAAAATTGCCACTTTTTGCTGTATTCAAAAAAGAGTTAATCTAAGGGAAGGAACTCTGACACTACTTTTATTCAGTATAAATAGAGTTATCTAGTTTGATAGAGGATATAAATAGATTTGCACTCTAGAATACCATTACCAAATAACAAAATTTTAGCCTAGTCCAAAATCATAGGTGTTGCAGACGACAAGTTCCATTGAACAAAATTTAACATTTTTTGGTCTTTCTTGGTAGAAAACATTGTGGGTAATGAAGAAATTGCTTGTCACAATGTTTTCCAAAGCCTTTATTTTGTGGGGCATCCAAAAGCGCCAATGTGTGGGAAAGGGTCAATCAAGACAAAACTTGGACACAATGTTGGGGACTAGAAGATCTCAGATGAGTTTGATTTTCAGTCTGATCTGATCTGAAAGTCAAGAGATATGTGCCCTTGAATTTGACAAAACTGCCATTTTCGGCAGTTTTCAACCTTTTTTACACTCTAGAATTTACAATTATTATTCAATCAAGACAAAACTTGGACACAATGTTTTGGACCATAAGATCTGGGATTAGTTTGATTTTCAGTCTGATCTAATCAGAAAGTCAAGAGTTATGTGCCCTTGAATTTGACAAAATTGCTGTTTTTAGCGAGCCGGGACTTTATGTCCGGGGAGCTAATGTCACAGCCCTAGTGTCGGCGTCAGCGTCAGCGTCGGCGTCAGCGTCGCGTCTTCAAAAACTTTAACCTGGTTTATATCTCTGGCACTATTTGAGATACAGCCTTCATACTTCACACATGGATACCTCCTGCCAAGACCTTTCATTTGGGACCATGACCTTTGACCTAGTGACCTTGACCTTGGAGTTTGACCTACTTTTGAAAAACTTTAACCTGGCCTATATCTCGGACATTTTTACAGATACAGCCTTGAAACTTCACACATGGATACTTCTCAGCAAGACCTTTCATTTAGGACCATGACCCATGACCTAGTGACCTTGACCTTGGAGCTTGACCTACTTTTCAAAAACTTTAACCTGGCCTATATCTCATGCACTATTATAGATAGAGCCTTGATATTTCACATATGGATACTACGTACCATGACCTTGACCTTGAGACCATGACCTATGACCTTGACCTTTGACCTTGGACTCTTTTTTTTGTGACAAGCTCTCGTATAGGCGAGCTATGTTGTCCGCGGACAACTCTTGTTTACTGTTTTCGACTTTGTTTACACACTAGAATCTACAATTATTGACCAATCAAGACATATCTTTGACACAATGTTGGAGACTATAAGATCTCAGGTAACTTTCATTTTCAGTTTGATCTGATTAGAAAGTCAAGAGTAATGTGCCCTTGAATTTGATAAAATTATAAAATTTGATTTCAAGTTTGAATTTTATGAAAGAGTTTTACTTACTTATTTTACTTTACATTTAGGATTTCCACTCTATGTTTACATTCGGACTCGCCTAGACGCTTAATCTAAAAATAGAGCGTCTAGTGATCATGATCACCATGGAGAAACCACGTGGTGATCTAGTCAGTTTTATTTAAGTTGAAACGTTTCCCATCCAAGAAATACAAGATAGGGGTGGTGGTGGGAAACAAGTAAAATAAGTAAGTAAAACTCTTTCATAAAATTCAAACTTGAAATCAAATTTTATAATTTTATTTCATTCGTTTTACTTACTTATTTTACTTTACATTTAGGATAGATTTCAAAGCAATGCTTACCTTCTATCCTGGAGGAGAAGTCTTGTATATATTTCTTGGTGTAAGATTCTTTTTCATCTTCATCCCAAGCTGTACAATCTATATACATCAGATTCCCTTTAATGTTCATGTATCCCTTCTGTACAGAATACCATTATATACAATAAATGCTACTACTTGTAGCACAAAAACAGTCAAATCGCGACTCGCTAAAGTCAAAAACAGCACCCGTTTCAGAGCTTTCCTAGCTCTGAGATGACATGTCCCTCAGATAAAACTTTACAAAAGTAGATTCACGACTCCAGTCAGCTGCAGACAGGATTGAACTTAAGGAAGCACCTTTGAATAAGGCATATGAAGTTCCAATTGCTCTAGTACTGTGACCTTTGATTTTCGTTGTATTATCACCGAGACACATTTTGATAGTCTGCACAATCCAGTTTGAAATGGTTTGAGACGACACTGGCTTGTGTGGTTCATTAAGACTTAGAAAAACACTTAGCTCTTCTGAACCATCTGCCTTCTTTCTAAAAGATTCTGTTTTCATCAGATAATAGTACATACTTCTTTTAGGATCCAATTTCTTATTGTCTTTGAAAGTTGGAATAAATATAGAGGCACCATAATGTCCTTCTCTATCTTGTTTGGCTAAACCATGTCTTACAAAAGTCAATCCTTGGCGTTGAACGTTCACAGAACCCTCACCAAGCCGCAGAGCCTGAATGTCGCTACATCTCCTGAAACAGGAAATAGCAACTAAGAACACTGTCTTGAATGTAATGAGTTTCAATGATGCTCTCTTCATTGGCTCAAAAGGTCCTTTCTGCAAAGAAGAAAGAACATGTTCCAAGTTCCATTCCGGCACTAAGTGCCTTTGTGGAGGTCTGGAATTAAAAACACCTTTGATTAGTCTGATTAAATCAGGGTGTTGACCTACTTTGAAACCTTCTATTGGTGGTAGAACACTTGACAGCATTGACCTATACCCGGCAATAGTACGATACTGCAAACCCTCATCAAATAAGTCTGAAAGAAAATCTGAAACAAGGGTTAGAGATATGTCATTGGGACCAATTTCCCGTTGACGACACCAGCTACGGAATCTTCGATACTTTGCGTTGTAGTCCTGTTGTGTGCCTTTGCGCCAAGAGGCCCTGAGAAGCTTTCGAGACTGTTCCGAAAAGCCTCTATTTTGGAACAATTTGTCGACAGTGTCCATGCCACTAGCTGAAAAATTTGAGGATTTGGATGATAAATCCTTGACAACGGTTGAACCAACAGGTCTGGAATCTGTGGTAACTGTATTGGTATCGCAACAAGGAACTGCAGAAGCTCCGTGTACCAGTGTCTCCGAGGCCATCGCGGTGCTATCAGAATTATCTCGCACTGAAATTGAGACATGTGTTTTAGTACCTTCGGAATCAGACATATTTTGGGGATAGGCATACGCAAACATGTTCTCCCAGGTAATAGATAAAGCATCTATTGCAAAAGCTTGATGAGATGGGAACCAAGTGTAGAATACTTCCGTCTGATGGTTTTGTTTTGATGCAAACAGATCCATCAGAGGGTGACCCCAAATTGCAAAAATATTCTGGACTATTTCCCTTTTCAAAGACCACTCTGTTGCTAAAACTTTCTGACGACTCAGCTGGTCTGCTAGCACATTGTCCTTCCCACAAATATGGACTGCTTTTAAAGTCATTTGATTTTGAATGGCAAGATTCCAAATCTCCCAAGTTTTCATGCACAGTTTGCTGGACCGAGTGCCCCCCTGGCGATTGATATACTGGACACAAGTCATATTGTCTGATTTGATTAGAACACATTTCTTGTTTATCTGTGATAAAAAGTGAGTCATTGTCAGAAGAATGGCCTCCATTTCTAACAGGTTGATATGCCAACTTTGTTGCTGTGTATTCCACTGACCTTGTACAAATTGGTTGTCCAAGTGACCCCCGTACATGACCTTTGACGCATCTGTTGTGATTGTTACCTCTGTCATAGTTTTTTGGACAGATCGACCCTTGAAAATGTTTGCTCTCTGTCTCCACCACGTCAGA
The DNA here is from genome assembly GCA_963680895.1 of Fragum sueziense. NCBI lineage: Eukaryota > Metazoa > Mollusca > Bivalvia > Cardiida > Cardiidae > Fragum > Fragum sueziense. The sequence goes on along the minus strand of OY804598.1, from coordinate 56,768,840 downwards.
TGAGATCTGAGATGTGGAGTACATGGAACCAACTTTTCCAATGGATCCTTTGAGGGTTTCCAAAAACACAGCAGATGTAATTGAATCGGTCGCATGTATAGGCGTGCATTTGGAATCAGTTCTATACAAGACGCCATTAGACCCAGAAGATGCAAAAAGTCTCTGGCTTTGACCGTTAGATGACAAAATGGAATTAGCGCCAACTGTATTTTGGCAAACCTTTCTTCTGTCGGGTAAATTAGCCCTTTCTGAAGGCTGAGTAGAGCCCCTAAATATATCAAATCCTGACTGGGACATAGGTTTGATTTTTCCAAATTGACCATGAAACCTAGAGAGACCAAAAGATTCAGACATAAACTGCGATCCTGAATTAGAAGACTCTTGTTTTTGTTTAGATTCAACCAATCGTCTAGATATACTGCTAATCTGACGTTTTGAATTCTCAGATGGGCTGCTACCACGGACACCAGCTTTGTGAAAACTCTGGGTGCCGAGGTTGGACCAAAACACATCACTTTCCACTGGAAGCACTGATTTTTGAAACAAAATCTCAGATATTTCCTGTGGCTGTGAAAGATTGGAATGTGTAGATATGCATCTGAAAGATCTATTGTTATGGCCCAATCTTTTGGTTTCAATAGATATATCACCTTTGATAAAGTGTCCATCTTGAAATGTTTCTTTACTAGATACCTGTTCAGGGGTCTGAGATTTATTACTGGACGCATTTTCCCGTTCTCTTTGGGGACCAGAAAAAACGTACTGTAAAAACCGTCCTGAGCATTTTGAACATCCACTTTTTCTATACAATCTTTTTGAAGCAAAGTGTCTATTTCTTGAGAAATTAAATCTTGATCTTTTGCAGGTACAACTGTAGGACGAATTCCAGTTGGTTTTGGAATACTTATGAACTCCAGTTTGTACCCTTCTTTTACGACGGACAACACCCACTGATCTGATGTTATCTTTTTCCAATTGTCCAGAAATAAAGTCAGGCGACCCCCGACAGGTATCTGTGGAAGCTTTGACAAAATTGAATTTTGTAAATTTCTTACCTTGGAGTCATTTTTTCTTTGGGATACGAAAAGGAAGCACAGTCTGTTCTGTTTTCTCCTTGTTGAAAGTTTTCTCTGGCTGGTAAGTGGACGTACTCGCCTTGTTAAAGCAGACTTGAAATTTGAAGCTGAAGAAGAAGACTTATTTACAAATGAAGAAGTTTTCTGTCTTTTATCTGGCTTGTCATAGTTACTAGGCCAGCTTCGTTTCTTTTCAAGCAATTCCGGAACAAGATCGCTCAACTGATCTTTTTTCTCCTTTCTGTCCCTAAGTTTGTCTTCTAATCCCTGCCCAAAAAGGGTCTGACCACTTAAAGGAAGATCGAGCACTTTGACATGAATGTCTTTCAATGTATCTAAGCCAGTGTCTGCAACAACAGCTTTGCGTCTAATAATATGGTGGTACGCTCCAGAACGACCAGTCTGATCCAAGGCTTTGGAAGAAATGTCAAAAAGATCCCTTACTATCTGTATAGACTTGTCAATATTTTGTTCAGGACCACTCAATGTTTTCATCAGAGAACCTAGTCCTTGCTGAAGGTATGACAGAGCTAAAATGCCGTAACGACTAGCCATTTGTCCTTGATAGCCCAAAGATTCAATGGATTTAAAGGGTTGAGAAACCAATTGTTTACCTTTACTCCATGTCTTAACTGATTTAGAACCATGTCGCTTCCTAAGCATAGGTTCCACCATATCGTCTAATCCTGGTACTTGCACAATGTCCACAGACTGTTGACTGACAGGAAAATTCAAGCGATATTCCTCCTTGTAGGCATGTAGCTTGCTAGGCGTATCACAGCGCCTACTCTCCATTGCCGAGCTCTATTGATTAAACCATCAAATATGACCTCTGCAGTTTTCGGTACGCCAACAGCCTATTTAGTCGTCATAATCTAATTATAGCACACCATTTGAATTATCGAATCAAAATCATTCAGTTTTATCTTGAATGATCATTACGTATACATTACGTCGTTTCTATTTTTGGCTGAAGCCGGTAACATTTGAATTATCGAATCGAAATCATTCAGTTTGATCTGGTTTGATTACGTATACATTACGTCGTTTCTATTTTTGGCAGAAGATGGTAATTTGAAGCGTCAGCCAATCATTTCTTGTATCAGAATTTTCGATTGTTTATGAGTATATTGGCGACGATTGGATACCGAAATCCCGCCAAGGCCCCGAGATTAGACGTGAAACGACCCCGCGAGAACAGAGCTCATTCTATCGAAATGGAATGTAAGGAGAATGCGCTCTGTTCGTAAGAGAGTACACAGCGCCATGAGTTCTTAAGAATGTCACTTTGAAAATTGTCCAAAACAATTCCATGTTGAGATTCTGGCTTTTCTGAGGTGTTGAAAATACTGGCTAAATTCGGCCTTTCCTCATTAAGTCCAAAATGACTGTATGATTCCAATTTCCTATTTTTTCCTTTAGAAACAGAGACAGAACTGAAATCTGAATCACCATTGTCACTTTCAGAGAACATATTTCTCACTTCCGAAGCCGAAGGATGGAGAGAAAGCTGATCGTCCGGCACATTACACAAGCCGACATTGTCATCAGTTTTCGCGTTTTTAGACTGACGAGCCCGAGTCTCGATGTCTGTTTTGCTATGACCTTGCCCCGAAGGCCGGTCTTGAAGCAAATTTAGAATCGCCGAGAACTTAGCGTCCGTTGCAGACTGCATCTGCGTAAGACGTAATTCCAAGTCCTTCACAGTCGTTCTTCTGCTCTTCTCCGTGACTGGCTCCGAACGAGCCGACGGTGAAGTAGGTGGGCTGGTGTGTTCCTCCCGCGAAGCCTTAACAGCCGCTTCAGCCATAAATATGACTAAAAGAATTAAAACTTTATGTTGAAAAATACGTCCGAACGTTTCAACGCTAAAGTAAAAACTGACTAGATCACCACGTGGTTTCTCCATGGTGATCATGATCACTAGACGCTCTATTTTTAGATTAAGCGTCTAGGCGAGTCCGAATGTAAACATAGAGTGGAAATCCTAAATGTAAAGTAAAATAAGTAAGTAAAACGAATGAAATGAAATTGCTGTTTTTGGCTGTTTTTGACCTTGTTTATACTCTAGAATCTACAATTATTTATCAATCAAGACAAAACTTGAATACAATGTTGGGGACTATAAGATCTTGGATGAGTTTGATTTTCAGTCTGATCTGATCAGAAAGTCGAGCGTTTTGTGCCCTTGAATTTGACAAAATTGTTGTTTTCGGCTGTTTTCGACCTTGTTTATACTCTAGAATCTACAATTATTTATCAATCAAGACAAAACTTGGATACAATCAGGGCTAAAGATAAGTGGAGGTGAAGACATACTAACATTGTTTTTTCGAATTCAAATCCTGTGTTGTGGGTACTCATTTGAATCGTCTCGACGAGACGATACAAATGAGTACCTACAACATAGGGTTTGATGATCACTGACAGCATTATTGCAGTTTGAAAAGTCACCACCCCCTCTTATCTGGAGCCCTGTACAATGTTTGGCACCATAATTTAGATCTCGGATGAGTTAGATTTTCACAACCTTATTGACCATAAGTTCTTTTTCAGTCTTAAAGTAATAAATATTAATTGAATTGAACAAAAGTGTTGCTCATATCATTTAGGTTCAGGTGAGCGATATAGGACCAACATGGTCCTCTTGTTTTAGGATAATAGCATGGATTCCGATCAGACCATACTCAGGTAGAGGCTTATTAGAGTCCATGTCAGTCTTCAATGCCAAATCTATGCTCTTTTATTTCAGACCTATTTTGGGTTTTTAATACACATTGTCAGATGCTGGATCATTTTGCCACTACCTGTAGTAAATAAATTCAAGAGTAGCATGGACTCTGACAGGACTACAGATAAGTGGGGGTGATGACATTCTAACTTTCTTATTTCAATTCCAAACCGTATGTTGTGGGTACTCATTTGAATCGTCTCGACGAGACAATGCAAATGAGTACCCACAACAAAGGGGTTTGATGAACAATAACAGAATTATTGCTGTTAGAAAGGTCATCACCCCCTCTTATCTGGGGCTCTGCTCTGATCAGACTGCACAAAGGTGCAGACTGATCAGGACCAATGATATTCTCTTATACTTGCTGCAGGTCTTGTAAAAAGTTGTATGAGAACAACATGCATCTTGATCAGACTGTGTGTATATGCAGGCTGATCAAGAATCATGTTGTTTCAAATACTATAAATGACCTCTTTAAAAGATCCTGACTCATTTACATCTGCTATTTTCAAGCCTAAGATGCTAAATTGTACTTTCAGACCCATTTCTGGTTTCTAGAAAGTGACAACTACACACAGATTACCCGACCCAGATATTCCCGAGCTGTGTACTTTCCGTTTAAATTCTGGTACCCGGATTATGTGCATTCCAAGGCAAGGAACCAGCTATACACATCACAGGGAACCGAAAATATCACAGATGTTGAAATCAATAGTAAAGTAAGTTTGGAAGAAGAGATTGACCTGTACTTTAATCCATTCCCCCAAAGTGACTCTTTTTGACTCCTTTAAAGATAAAGGCTTTGGAAACATCGTGGAAAATGAAGAAATTGCTTGTCACAAGCAATTTCTTCATTTACCACAGTGTTTTCTATGCATGCGCGGATCCAGAGGGGGGGTCAGGGGGTCATGACCCCCCCTGGAATTTGGCGAAAAAAGTGGTTATCAAAAAGATTACTGGTTATGTCCCAAAATAGCTGCGTCATTCGTCCCTGTGTGCCAACACAAACTGTTGTTACATTTAGTCTTTCATGGTATCTGTATGCGAGGATCCATAGTAAACCCCTGACCCCCTGGTTGACCCCCCCCCCCCCCTGGGAAAAATACCTGGAACCTGCGCTTGCTATGTGAAATGACCAAAAAATTTGAAATTGTTGTCTGCGTCATCTTTGAATTTGGACCATCCAAAAATTTGCTGTTTGGTAATGAGTTAAACAAAAGTTTAATCTTGACAGCAAATATGTGAAATAAAGGAGAAACGGTAAGTTATCAGCTTTTTATGCCCCGTATCAAAAGATTGGGGCATATTGTTTACAGGGTTCGCACAGTCTTGAAAAGTGCTTAAAGAGCCTGTTTCTTGAAAAGTGCTTAAAAATGAAAACTAGTGCTTTAAAGTGCTTGATTTTGATCCCTCTCTTAAAAAATCCCTGAAAAGTGCTTGAATATGTCAAAAATGTGCTTAAAAATGATTGAATGACTTAATTCATGGTAAAAAGATGATTTAAAAAACATCTAGACTTGAGAATTATTTTGGTGAAAAAAGAAGAGGTACGATCTTGAACAAGCCTTTGTCAGAGACTGACACATTTGCAATTCGCCTCCCCCTCCACCTACATGTACTTTGCAAGAATTATGCCCCTTGAAAGGAAGAAATTTGGCAGGGCAGTGTTTATTTGAACTGCAGCTCACTTTGTTGAAGATCATCAGAAGTGACTAGTGTACGAAGAAAGGTGCTTGAAAAATGGAATTATGTGATTAAAAAGTGCTTAAAAAGTGCTTGAATTTTGGCATTTGCTGTCTGTATGATCCCTGGTTTAACTCGTGTCTGTCAGCCCGTTTTTTCTGTCTGTCTGAAAACTTAATATTTGCCAATTCGGGAACATTTGTGTACTGTTTCACAAACACATCTAGTTCTTCCCAATGTTTTCTAAATAAACCTCTTTCAAGATAGTCAGGGTTTGTTTTTACCTTACCCAGATGACATAATTTTGTATTGGTCCAAAACGAAAAGGTGTTGCAGAAGACAAAACAGATGCAGTCCACTAGATATTAACCCTTTCCCAAACGGCAAAATTTTAGGTTAATCAACTTCAAAAACTGCCAAAAATGACAAAAGGGAAGTTATTAAAGATAGAATTTTTGTAAATTATGGCATAGAAAATATTGAGACAAAAGCAGAAACTGCTGGTTATCAGCAGTTTCTTCTTTTGTTTCGATGTTTTCCCAAGCCTTTTCTATTAGGGACGTCAAAACCAGGCCTTATTTGGGAAAGAGTTAAATATAACAATTGTCCATAATTACCTAAAATAATTGAAGGAAATATTAAACATGGTATAAATCAGTTTTCTTTCAATAAAATATAAATGTTCCAATATATTGCATGTTTCTTTTACAGATATATAAAGATGCCAAAGACTGTTTGTCCTACCTGTCTCAAAAACTTGGTACACAAGATTTCTTCTTTGGAGCCTCGTAAGTACTGACTTCACAATCAAGAGTTTCCATGTTAAATCCTTTGTAGTCAACATTTATCTAGGACTTTCCAAAGGCCCATGCATGCAAAGTAAGTGTGTGCATATTTCCCAGGATGCAGCGGAACTAATGCAGAGGGACTAAAGTAAGCTAGCTTTCATACCAATTGATGTAAGATAGATATGTTCAAATTTGATATATCTTTGTGATAAAATTATTCTGTTATAATGTCAATGTCCAATTTAGACTGGGTTACTGCCCCTAGATCTATCGATCATATAGATCGATGTATGGGGTACCAGTTTAGGTCCAATCATAAGATTACATTTTCCATTCATTGTAACTTTACTTGTTTACATTCAATATGATCTACTTAAATATGTCATTTTATTGCAGCCCCACATCTCTAGATGCGATGGTATTTGGATATGTAGCTCCATTATTAAACGCTCCCCTAAACAGTAATCAACTGACAAACTTTCTACACGGATATTGTGAAAACTTGTGTACATTCTGTAAACGTGTACAGAGAATCTATTTCCCACCAACACAAGCCGGTAGGTTTCTTAACCCTGTAACCCTTTCAGCGTCCTTTAAAGAAAAGGCTTTGGAAAACATTTAGACAAAAGAAGAAAATGCTGATAATCAGTATTTTCTCTTTTGCCTCCATATTTTCTTACTGAATTGTTCATAAATCTCATCTTTATAAACATCAATGTTATCATTCATCAGCAATACAGCTTTCAAGGTGGACTACTTTGAAATAGTGCTGTTTGGGAAAGGTTTATGTGATAATAGCAATCAGCTGACAAACTTTCTACATGGTTACTGTGAAAACCTTATGTACATTCTGTAAACGAGTGGGCCACGGCCTTAGCGCAGTCGGTAGCCCATCTGCCTCTCATTCCAGAGGTCCCGGGGTTCCATACCCGGCCGCGACAAATACCCTTTCTGACAAAATTGTCACCCACCAATGGTTTGAAATCGTTTACCTAAGTGGGCGTGCAGCTGGAGGCTCGGTAATGGTCTTGTGGTAGTATTGGTTCGAGAAATACCAGGAACCCATGGTTAGGTGCTCCAGCCGCCGCGATATGACCCTGGCAGTTGAAAACGGCGTAAAACCCAATAAACTCAAACTGTAAACGAGCACAGAGAATTTACTTCCCACCACTCAGGCTGGTCTGGCCCAAGGGTTTCAAGGGCGGATCCAGGATTTTTTTCCTAGGGGGGTCCAAGCCCAAGATTTTTTTCAAGGGGGGGGGGGGGTGTCCAAGCCCAAATATTATGGCTTAAAAATATAGTAGATATGTAACATTACGCCAAATTTATATAGTCAAAATTTAATTTTCGACCCAATGCCAGGGGGGGTCCAGACCCCCCCTCTAGATCCGCCCATGTTTTTATATTAATTTTCATGTACTACTGTACATTCAACTTGCAATTCTGTAAGTGAGACGTCTTTATTTAACCCTTTCCCAAACGGCAAAATTTTAGGGTGGTTCAATTAGAACACTTGCAGACAACAAAATTTATTTTAGTTAAGATAGGATTTGGGTAATAAATGGCTCAGAAAATATTGAGGCAAAAGGAGAGAATGCTGATTATCAGCATTTTCTTCTTTTACATCAATGTTTTCCCAAGCGCTTTCTCTTTAGGACGTCAAAACCAGGTCTTGTTTGGGAAAGGAATAATGTAGAATACCCGTAATGTCATTATGTGGGCATTTTGAGATTCATAAAACATCAGCTTTTTTCGAGCGGTGTAGTTATGTATCTGAACCTATTTGGGCGCGGTCGTAAACATTTGGCAGTGGAGATCTACCGCCAAACGTTTTCAACGTC